>CM054156.1:31237498-31288218 GCA_028751875.1 Rapana venosa
AGGATTTTGGGAGGGGGGCACAACTTGTCAGCCTAGGAGGCAGTTTTCAGGGAGGGGGGTGGGGGGGGGGGGCAGAGAGAAAAACCCAGATGGAAAACCTCTTCTGCCTTGCGGCCATGTCCAGTGTTGAAGAAAAAGCTGTGGAAGTCCACCCATAAAGAAACTGCAAAGTAGAGCCCCTAAGGTGTGGACTGCTTCCAACAACTCCTGCAACCAAGCCAGACTGCTGTCCAGCAGACTGAGGGGAAAGAAGGCGCAGCCGTTGTCTGCCTAGACAGGTGGAACCTACGGCTACATGTGGGGTAAAGGGGCAGGGCAGCTAGGGCCGGTGGTATGGACGACACCACCATGGTCAGCATGCAGCCCACCACCTGCAGAGAGAGGGGCTGGCCAGGTGGACCCTGCACTGCTGCTGTCTTCAGCATCTGCAGTCACACTTTGCCAGTGGCCCCAGTCACACCTTGCACCACACAGCACAACATGGTGATGAGACACAGGACAGTGGCCAACACAAAGTCTGCAGCTGTAATGCAAACAACAGACACTAGAACAAAGTCAAAGTCAAAGTCAAAAACACTTAAATCATCCCATGAAGGGCAATTACCAATACAGACTGCTGAAGGCATGAGGAACACAGCCAGGATGCACACAGAACATCACCTCCCACACTAATCAGTTCCTGACATACAGGTAGATTACAAGTACACACGACTCCCAGTCAGTCCCAGTTACACATAACATATACACATAATAACACATATTAACACACATTACAGTTTTTAAAAATGATAGTATATATGAATAACATGTTAACACACATAACAGTATAAAACAAACATGATAACACACGTAACAGTATAAAAACAAACATGATAACACGCATAACAGTATAAAAACAAACATGATAAGAGACATAACAGTATGAAAAATCATGATAACACACATAGTATATAAAAACAAACCAACACAAAATCAGGCAGTCTACATTGTAAGGGGCTCACTCACACAAGAAGAGGCTGGGTAACATGGTGGAATCTCATGTCTGTCTTGACAAGATGGAGCATGGGCAGTGATAGTAGACAGCCTAAGTACACTGCTAGTTGTTCTGTTGTTCAAAACAGACACTGTCAGTGCAGTCAGCATGCGGATAGATTAAGAATGGTCAGAGTGATGTCTAAGGAAAGCTTTGTACACACTCGATATGACTGAACCCTGTCTACAAGGTGAGCAAGTGTCACCAGATACACTCATCCATTGTGCATGTGTCAGCAATGAGTTCTGTTATCCATGTATCAGCAAGTGTGACATACCCGTGACATATACTGAAATAGGCAACCTTCCTATATATGTGTAACTGTTTCCTAAGGTGTGTGGGTGTGTGTTTGTGTGTGTGTTTGTGTGTGCATGTGTGTTTGTGCACATGCATGTATGTGTTTGTGTGTATATGTATGTTTGTGTGCGTATGTGAGTGTGTGTGTGCATGTATGTGAGTGCATGCCTATGAATACATTGATTTATATAAATAGTGTAGTACAAAAATGATATTTGTACATGACTATTGCATCAAGAAGCTGAAGACATCTGAGGATGGGGGAAAGAGGGGAGGTGGTAATGCTGGAATGTTTCTTGCTGACATTGTGTACATACATGTTCATTGTGTGAGTTGCAAGGTTTGTGTGTGGAGTCAGTGGAGGACAGGGCTGGGAAGGAAAGCAGTCAGGACTCTGGCAGAGGTAAATACTCTGTGTGTGGGTGTGGATGTGTGTGTGGGTGGGTGTGGATGTGGAAGAGTGTGTGGGTTGCGTGTGTGTGTGGTGGGTGGGGGAGGTAACATGATTTTGTACTGATCGATGGTTTCTATTGCGTTCGAGGGTTTATATCCCAATGCAATCAGACAATCAGTTACTGAAACATGTTTATTATGGTAAGTGGTGTGTGTGGTGTGGTTGGTGTCTGTGTCTGTGTGAAATGGTGGTGTGGGTGCAGTTAGTGTTAGAAGAAGTAAGTATGTATGTTTGTTTTTATACATCTTATATATATTGCATGAAGTTTATTTTTTGTTGTTTATTTTTTTGTGTTTGTTTTGTTTTGTTTTTATTTTTGTGTGTTAGTTTTTGAGTGGTTGACATTTAACCAAAAATTTCCCTTTGTGTTTAATTTTGTATGTGCTTTTATGGATCGGTGGTTCTAGAAGGTAACGCGCATGTCTAGATAAGCGAAAAAGTCCGGGTCTGAAGTGTGCGGCGGTTCTGTCCCCGTTTGGGACCGGAATTTTTCCCCCATCCATTAGGACTGCGTGGTGGGTTCTGGGCGCTAGTCTTTCGGCATTGACGACGATAAACCGATGGGCCGTGTGTTACACGTAATTATTTTAGCGCACGAAAAAAAAAACAACGCAACAAGAGAGTTGTCTGGCAAATTTCTTAGAAAAAGCACTTGATAGGGAATACAAATTACAGCTGCAGAAAAAAAAAAAAAAAAAAAAGGGTGAAAGGGTGGCGCAGCGCAAGTTGGAGACGCGTTCTTCCCGCTCTCCCCGGGCGAGGGAGAGCAGCCCAATTTCACGGAGAGAAATCTGCATGATTAAAGTGGTTATGAACAAAAAAATCTGAGCGCTTTGATTTGTTGCTTTACAAGATTCAGCGCATATAAATTCCATACATTATTATTATTATTATTATTCATTTTGTGTGTTTTTTATGTCACAGGTTTTGGTGAATCCCAAGATAACTGAGACAGTGCGGATAGGGACAGTTGGGGCAGAGTCTGCCTCTGAGGTGTGTGTTGTGTGTGTGCGTGTGTGTGTGATGTGTGTATGTGTGTGAGTGGTGTGTGTATGTTGTGTAATGTTGTGTGTGTGTGCACGTGTGTGTGTTTTGTGTGTTTGGTTGTTTGTGATGTGTTGGATTACGCATATTTGTACAAATAAATGTACACCACAATAGCTGACCTTTGTTTTTAGGGGTTGTGAGTGTAACAGAATAGGAAGATGGATGGTCCAATGTTGATGTGGATATTGTGTTCATGCGATGTGTGTTTTCAGGTTGGTGTGTGAAGACAGGGAGGGCAGGAATAGGAAGAATACTGTCAGACATTTTAGAAAAGGTAATTACTCTGTGTGTGGGGGTGACTGTGTGTGGTTGTGGTGGGGGCGTTAGGGGGGGTTTCGAAGGTGAGGAGGTGGGTGTGTGTAGGTGGGAGTATGATATATGGAGGGGTGTTTTGGGGGCGGGGGGGGGTGAGTGAGAGTAACATGACATCCCACTTGAAAGTTTTTGTTGCTTCCAAGGGTTTCTGTGTAGATAGCTTTAAGCCACTCTGTCAGGTGGCTGATGACATTTTATTAGGGATGTGGGTGTGTGTGTGTGTGTGTGTGTTGTGTGTGTGTTAGTGTGTGTGTGTTGTTTGTTGTTGTAGTGTGTGTGTGTGTTTGTGTGTGTGTGGGTGTGTGTGTGTGTGTGTGTTGGTGTGAGTTGTGTGTGTGGTGTGTGTGTGTGTGTGTAATATTATTTGTTGTGTGTGTGTGTGTTGTGTGTGTGTTTTGTGTGTGTTGGTGTGTGTGTGTTTAAGTTGCATATCTATACATATATTGTTTAAAAAAGCCTTTTTTTTTACATGGTGAAGCATGAAAAAGCTTGCAAGGGACATGTGGTGGGTAGTGGTTTTGGTGGGGGTGTTGGAAATGTGTGGGGACATTGTGTATATGTTTATTTACTTTTGTGATGTTCAAAAGATGGTTGTTGGGGAGGAGTGGAGGACAGACTGAGAGGAAGACAGCTAAGGACTCTGGCAGAGGTAAAATTACTCTGTGTGTATCTAGTTGTGTAATGTGTGTGTAGTGTATATGGGTGTACTCTGGTGTGTTCTGTATGGAGGGGTAGTGTTTGGGGGGGGGAGGTGTTTGGGTAAATGACATTCTTGTGATGATAGTTATTGTTGTATTTAATAATAAACTATAATAATATTGTATGGAATTTGTATAGCGCTAAATCTTGTAAAGCAACAAATCAAAGCGCTCAGGGTTTCTGTAGCAAAGCAATCAGACAATCAGGTGGCTGACATGTTTTTTATTAGGTAAGTTTTGTGTGTGAGAGTGTGCGTGACTGTGTGAGTGTGTGTTTTTCTTTGGTGGACAGTGTGCTGCATACAGTGTTTAACACATGGCATCAACAGTGTTGTATGTGCAGGTTTGCAAGGATTGTTGTTTTGTAAACTTACATTTGTGTGCAGATTTGATAGAAGAGTACAATGAACTGGTTTTTTTTAGTGTGTGTGTGTCGTGTGAGAGAGAAAGACAGAGAGAGAGAGAGAGTCAAGAGAGAGAGACGTAGTGAGAGAGACAGGTGAGACAGAGACTAGAGACAGAGAGTGGAGAAGTAGGTATGTGACAGGAAGAGGTAGTTCGGTTTTTATAGAGATCTTTTTATTATAATTTGAAGTAATTTAATTTGGTTTTCAGTTTCTGTGTTTTTTTGATTGGTCTAGTTATGTGTGCTCTTTTTTGTGTGTTGTGTGTGTTCACTAAAAAAAATAGTTTTTTCTTTTGTGTTCAGTTATTGTGTGTGCTTAGTTGTTGCGTTTATTTTGTTGTGTGTTTTTGGATGTCACAGGTTTGGTGAATCCCAAGATAACTGAAAACAGTGGGAAGAAACAGTTGGGGGCTCAGAAGTCTGCCTCTCAGGTGTGTTTTTTCTGTGTGTGTTTAGATTGTTGATTATTGGTAACAGATATTGTACAAAATAAAACTTGTATTTTAATTTTGTTTTACATGGCTGGTTCATCAAGATGAACAGAGTTGTGTGTATGTGTGTGTTGGGGGGGGGGGGGGGGGCGATGGAGGGGATAAGGGTGTGTGATAATGTTGCAGATTTTGTGGACATTGTTTACATACATGTTCCCCATTTTTGTGAGTTTCAAGGTTGATGTGCAGACTGTGGAAGCAGGATGGGGAGAATAAAGTCAGTCTGGATGTGGCAAGGTAAATACTCTGTGGTTGTGGGTGGTGTGTATTTGTGTGTGTAGTGTGTGTGTGGTGTGTGTGTGTGTGTGTGTGTGTGTTGTGTGTGAGTGTGTGTGGTGTGTGTGAGTGTGTGTGTGTGTGTGTGTGTGTGTGCTTTGTGTGTGTGTGTGTGTGTGTTGTATGTGTGTGTGATTAGAATGTGTGTGTGGATTTGGTGGGATGTTTGGTGTGTTGTGTGTGTGTGGGGAGGAAGGAGAGGAGTGTCACATGGCTTTGTATGAGGGTGGTTTATGTTGCATTCCAGGGTTGCTTGTACCAAAGCAAGTCAAGACATCAGGTGGCTGGAACAGTTTCTTGAGTATAGTGCTGTGTGTGTGTCATGTGTTTCTTTGTGGAACAGTGCTAAATACATTGTTTATAACATGGCATCCAAAGTTGTATGTGCTGTTTGCAGGATTGCTGTATTGAATAAAAAGTAATACTTGTGTGTGCAAGGTTAAATAAAGATAACTAAAAATTGTTTATCAGGGTGCGTGTGTTGTGTGTGTCTTGTGTGTGTGAGGTGTGTGGTGATGTGTGTGTGTGTGTGTGTGTGTGTGTGTGTGTGTGTAATGTGTGTGTGTTATGCTGTGTGTTGCATGTGTGGCAAGGTAATAAAGTAAATGAACTTGTTTCTCAGTTCGTGCGTGGTGTGTGTGTGTGTGGTGTGTGTGTGTGTGTGTGTGCATGTGTGTGTGTGGGTGTATGGGTGTGTGTGTGTGTTTTTTGGTGTGTGTGTGTGTGTTCAAGGTAATAAAGGAAACTGAAACTTGTTTCTAGGGTGCGTGTGTGTGTGTGTGTGTGTGTGTGAATGGGAGTTGGGTGTGTGTGTGTTTGTGTGTGTGGGGCATGTGTGTGTAAGGTAATAAAGATAAATTACTTGTTTCTCAAGGTGCGTGTGTGTGTGGTGTGATGTTCGATGTGTGTGTTTGGTGTGTGTTGTTGTGCGTTTTCTTTGTTATTTTTTTTGCGCAGTGTGTGTCTGTCGTATGTGGGCTTGTGACGTGATGTTTGTGTTGTGTGTTTGTGAATGGAGTAAGTGAAAAGGAGAAACATAGTTTTGTTCTTATAATATTTATTTTTAATAAACCTTATATCAAAGCAGTGTATATTTGTGTTTCAATGTTAATATCTATTTATAAGCAGTTTATATGTGTGTTTTAATGTTTAATTTTGATCTTATTAGCAGTTTTATTTTTGTGTTTCAATGTTTAATATTTATTTTATAAGCAGTAGGGAGGCACCGCGGTTTCGAGTCGGTTTTAGGCGGTCTACTCGTGATCAGGAGGGTCGATCTCGTCTCGATCCCTGATCGGCTCGGTTGTTGTGTCAATTGGGAAAGGAAACTTTTACTCATATTTTCCCCTCTCCACCAGGTGTACAAGTGGGTACCAGCTCTGCTGAGGAAGTATCTGGCGACAGATTAGCGTCCTGTCACAGGGGTGGTGAAAAACCATCAGTTCGCTTAACGCTACAGAAACCGGGATAAGCTCGGGCTCTATGGGCCTTCTGGCTCGAAAGAACATACTTACTTTATAAGCAGTTTATTTTTTGTGTTTCAATGTTTGTGTGCTTCTTTTGTTTGTGTATGCTTGTGTGTTCAGTTTTGTATGTACACTTACAATTTTGTTGTTGTCATTTTGTTGTTCAGTTTTGTGGATGTGCTCATTTTGTGTGTTAATTTGGTTGTGTGTTTTGGATTGTCTACGGGTTTGGTGAATCAAAGACAGTGTAGACAGTGGGAAGATACAGTTGGGCTGGATGTCTGCTATGAGGTGTGTTGTGTGTTAGGCATACTTGTAAAGCACATGATGTACCCTTCAAAGAAACAAGCCCTTTCTCTTTACATGGGATGGTGTGTCAAAAAGATAGGATATGGCTAAGGGGAGGGGGGTTAAAAAATGTTGAAATGTTGCCAGACATTGTGTAAAGTATACGTTTTTTCTATGATCTTTGAGGTTGATGTGTGGAGGACAGGATTGGGGAGGAGCGGTTCAGGGATCGTGCAAAGGTTAATGTGTGTGTGTTGTGGGGGGGGGGGGGGTAGGTGTGTTGTGTATAAAGGGGTTGGGGTTGTAATGCAGCAGATGTTGTGGACATTGTGCTTTACACACCAGGTTCATTCTGTGAGTTTAAGGTTGATGTGCCGTCTGTGGAAGCAGGCGCGGAGAAGACAGCAGGGACTGTGGCAGAGGTAAAATACTCTGTGGTGTGTGTGTGTGGTGTAGTGTGTGTGTGTGTGTGTGTGTGTGGGTGCTTGTGTCGGTGTGCCGTTATCGTGTGTGTGGTGTGTGTTTGTGTTGTGGATTTGTTGTGGTGTTTGGTGTGCATGTTGTGTGTGTGTGGTGGGTGGGAGTGTTGTGGGACATTGTACTGATGATACGGTTTTCTGTTGCATTCCCAGGTTTTTTTGTACTAAAAAAAAGCAGTTCAAGACATCAAGGTGGCTGGCACAGTGTCATTAGGTATGACTGTGTGTTGTGTCAGTGGTTTTTTTGCTGGGCACTTTGTGCTAAATACATGTTTAAAACATGGCCGCCCCAATGTTGTATTGCTGTTTGCTGGATTGCTGTTTGATAATTGTCAGACATGTGTGTGCAGGGTTATGAATAAGATGATGAACTGGTTCTCTAGTGTGCGCTGTAGTGTGTGTGTTTGGGTGTGTGTGTGGGAGGTGTGTGTAGTGTGTGTGTTGTGTGTGTGCTGGTGTGTGTGTGTGTGCGTGTGTCGGCTTGTGTGTGGTGTGTGTTGAGATTTGTTAATGAGTAAGTGAACAAAGAGGTACATAGTTACCATTTTCTAAATATTTATTCATATACATTGTATATGCCTGTTTATATTTTGTGTTTCAATGTTTAATTATAACACTTTTATAAGCAGTTTATATGTCGGTGTTCAATGTGTAATATTACATTCTTTATAAGAGTTTATTTTTTGTGTTTCAATATTTAATACATAGTTTATAAGCTGTTTTTTTTTTGTGTTTCAATGTTTAATTTTATATTATAAGCACAGTTTATATGTTTGTTTTCAATGTTTATATACATTTTATAAGCAGTTCATTTTTGTTTCAATGTTAATTATATTTTATAAGCGTTTATTTTTTGTGTTTTATGTTTTGTGATTCTTTTGTTTGATTTATGACTGTATTTCTGTTTTGTTTGTCTACATTACAAGTTTGTTGTTGTTCATTTTGTGTTCAGTTTTGTAGTATAATTGTGTGCTCATTATGTGATGATTTTTTGTTGTGTGGTTTGGATCGTGACAGGTTTGGTGAATACCCAAGACAGCTGGAAAGTGGGAAGGAACAGTTGGGCTGGTGTCTGCCTCTGAGGAGTGTGTGTGTTGTGTGTTTAGGTGTGTGTGTGTGTGTGTTAGGCTTAACTGGCTACAAGTTATGATGTACCATTCAAAGAAACATGCCATTTTCTAAACTTGGTTGGTATGTCCAAAAAGATGATATGGAAGGGGGAGGATAGCTTAAACATTTTGGAAATGTTGCAGACATTGGGTACTTGTATTGGTGTTATATCTATGTCTTTGCTGAGTTGGTGTGGGGAGAGACTGGATTGTGAGGAAGACGGTTCGAGGCTCTGGCAAAGGTATTTGTGGGGGTGTGAGGAGTGAATGTGGGGGGTATGATTGTTTGTGTATAGGGGTGGGGGTTGATAAAGCAGCAGTGGTTTTATTGAAACTTTGTGTACACACAGGATCTTTTTTGTGTTTCAAGCTTGGTGTGTGCTGACAGTGGGTAGCCAGGGGAATGGGAGGAGACAGCCAGGACTGTTGGCAGAGGTAAATACTATGAGGTGTGTGTGTGTGTATTGTGTGTGTGTGTGTGTAGGTGGTGTGTGTCGTAGGTGTGTGTGTATGTGTGTGTGTTGGGGTGTATTTGTGTGTGTTGAGTGTTTTGTGTTGTGGTTATGAAGAAGTGTTGGGAGTGCATGTGTGTTGTGTGTGTTGGTTGGGGGGGGGGGGGAGGGAGGGAGAGTGTCATGACATTGTCTGATGATGTTTTGTTTGCATTCCCTGGTTTTTTGTACTAAAGCAGTCAAGACAACAGGTGGCTGGCACCAGTTTCATTAGGTAAGTGCTGTGTGTGTGTCAGTGTTTTCTTTTCTGGACACAGTGCTAAATACATTGTTTAAAACATGGCATCCCCAATGTTGTATGTGCTGTTTGCAGGATTGCTGTTTGAAAATGTCAGACATGTGTGTGCAGGGCGTGTGTGTGCATGTTTGTTTGTGTGTTTGTGTTTGTTAATGAGTAAGTGAAAAGAAGGACATAGTTTTGTTTTATAAATATTTATTTAATATACATTGGTTATAGCAGTTTTACTATTTGAGTTTCAATGTTTAATATATACTTTATCAGCAGTTTATATGTGTGTTTCACTGTTTTATATACATTAATAAGCAGTTTTTATGTGTGTTTCAATGTTTACTTTACATTTTGATACAGCAGTTTATTTTTAATGTTTCAATCGTTTAATTTTACATTTTATAAGCAGTTTATTTTTTGTGTCAATGTTTGTGTGCCGTCTTTTGTTTGTTTATGTTGAATTGTGTTAGGTTTTGTATGTACCATTACATTTTGTGTTGTAATTTTGATGTTCACTTTTTGTGTGTGCTCATTATGTGTGTTTATTGTTGTTGTGTGTTTGGATGTTACAGGTTTGTGAATCCAAGACAGCTGAAAAACAGTGGGAAGGAAACAGTTGGGCCTGGAGTCTGCTCTTGGAGGGGACGTTGTGGGTGTGTTTTTGTGTGTGTTGTTGAATACTTTGTACAAATAATATTGTAGCGTTCAAAGAATAAAGCCCGTTTTCTCTTTACTGGTTAGTGCATCTAGAAGATTAAAGACATTTTTGGGGATGGGGGGGGGGGGGTAGGGGGAGGGGGCGCTGTTAATGTTGGAAATGTTGTTGCAACATGTTGTACATGTACGAACATGTTCTTTCTATGGAATTTGAAGGTTGGAGTGTGGAGGACAGGACTCAGAGGAAGCAGTCAGGATTCGGGCAGAGGTAAATACTGGGTGGGGGGGGGGGGGGTGGAGGGGAAGGCGGTAGGTGTGTGTGTTCGTGATAGGGGTCGGGGATGATAATGTGCAGATGTTGTTGTGGACATTGTACACCACAGGTTCTTTGTGTGAGTTTGTAGTTTGGTGTGCCAACAGTGGAAGCCAGGCCTGGGAAAAAAAGACAGCCAAGGACTGTGCCGATGGTAAATACTCTGTGGTGTGTGTGTGTGGGTGTGTGTCGTGTAGTTTTGTGTGTGGGTGTGTGTGTGTGTGTGTGTTTGTTTCTGTGTGTGTTTGGTGTATGTGTCGTGTTGTGTGTGGTTGTGTTTCTGTGTGTGTGTCGTGGTTTATGGAAGAGGTGTTTGGTGTGCAAGTGTGTGTGTGTGGGGGGTGGGGAGTGTCGTGACATTGTATGATGATGGTTTATGTTTGGCATTCCAGGTTTTTTGTACTAAAGCAGTCACGACAATCAGGTGGCTGGCACAGGTTTCATTAGGTTAGTGTATTGCTGTTGTGAGGCAGTGTTTTCTTTGCTGGGTCCAGGTGCTAATACTTTGTTTAAATCAAATCGGCATTCCCCAATGTTGTATGTGCTGTTTGAGGATTGCTGTTTGAAAATGTTCAGACATGTGTGTGCAGGGTATTAAGATGACTTGAAACTTTGTTTCTCAGTGTGCAGTGTGTGTGTGTGTTGGGTGTGTGGGTGTGTGTGTTGTGTGTGTTGTGTGTTGTGTGTGTGTGTGTGTGTGTGTGTGTGTGTGTGTGTTGTGTGTGTGTGTGTGTGGTGTGCTGTGCATGTTTGTGTGGGTGTGTTTGTTACATGAGTAAGTGGAAAAGGAGGACATTAGTTCCATTTTATAAAATATTTAATTTCTATTACATTGTATAAAAAAAAATAGATAGCAGTTTGTATTTTATGTTTCAATTTATTAATATTACACTTTATAAGCAGTTTATATGTGTGTTTTCAATATTTAATATACATTATTATAAGCGTTTATTTTTGTGTTTCATATTTAATACTTATTTTAGTAGAGATTATTTTTTTGGGTTTCATGTGTTTAATATACATTTCATAAGCAGTTTTATGTACTGTTTCAATGTTTAATAGACATTTTATAAGCAGGTGATTTTTGTTTCATTGTTTAATATTTTTATTTTATAAGCAGTTTATTTTTTGTGTTTTTATCGTTTGTTGATGTTGATTTATTTTGGTTTTGTTTATGCCTGTGTTCGGTTTTGTATATAACTTACAATTTTGGTGTTTATCATTTTGTGTTCATGTTTTGTGTGTGCTCATTTTGTGGTTTATCTTTGTTGGGTGTTTTGGATGTGTAAGGTTTGGAAAATATCCAAGACAGCTGAAAAACAGTGGAAGGAACAGTTGGGCTGGTGGTCTGCCTCGGAGAGGTGTGTGTTGTGTGTGTTTTGTGTGTGTTGTGTGTTGTGTTAGGCTTATTGTACAAGTAATGATGTACCTTCAAAGAAACAAGCGTTTTCTCTTTACATGGCTGGTGTGTCAAAAAGATGATATGGGAAGGGGGAGGATTGCTTAAACATTTTGGAAATGTTGCAGACATTGTGTACATGTATATGTGTTATTTCTATGACTTTGAAGGTTGGTGTGGGGAGGACAGGATTGTGAGGAAGACGGTCCGAGCTCTGGCAAAGGTATTTGTGGGTGTGTGTGGGGAGGGGGGGTATGTGTGGTGTATATAGGGGGTAAGGAGTGTTAATGCAGCAGATGTTGTGGACATTGTGTACACACAGTTTCTTTCTTGTGAGTTTAAGCTTGGTGTTGTGCAGACAGTGGAAGCCAGGTCCTGGAGGAAGACAGTCAGGACTGTGGCAGAGGTAAATACTCTGTGGTGTGGATGTGTGTGTGTGTGTGTTGTGTGTGGGTGTGTGTGTGTGTGTTGTGTTGGTGTTCGTGGAATAATGGAGAGGCTTTGGTGTGTGTGGGGGGTGGGGGGGGATGGGGAGTTCATGACATTGTACTGATGATGGTTACTGTTGGCATTCCCAGGTTTTTTTGTACCAAAGCAGTCAGACAATTCAGGTGGCTGGCACAGTTTCATTCGGTAGGTGCCTTGTGTGTGTGATTTGTGTGTGTTTCGTGTGTGTGTGTGTGCTTGAGTGTGTGTGTGTGTGTGTGTTGTGTGTGTGTGTGTGAGTGTGTGTGTGTGTGTGTTTATGTATCAGTGTTTGCTTGCTGGGACACAGTGCTAAATACAATTGTTAAAAATCATGGCCTCCCAATGCTTGTATGTCTGTTTGCAGGAATCGCTGTTTGAAATTGTCAGACATGTTTTTTATTTATATTTTTTTTTTATACCAATTTTAATTTCACGAATTTAGTATTTGCTCATGGGGAAATTCAGGCTGCTCTCCCAGGGTGAGTGCTCGTACCACAGTGCTGCGCCAACTTTTTGTGTGTGTGTGTGTGTGCAGGGGAATAAAGACTTATGGAAACTTGTTTTCTCTGTGTGAGTGTGGTGTGTGTTTGCCATGTGTGTGTCGGTTGTCTGTGTGCATGGTTTGTGTATGTGTGTGTTTGTGTATGAGTAAGTTGAAAAGGAGGACATAGTTCTGTTTTATAAATATTTATTTATTTTAATTGATAAGCAGTTTATTTGTGTTTCAATGTTAATATACCATTTATAAGCTGTTTATTTTTGTGTTTCAATGTTTAATATTATATTTTATAAGCAGTTTATTTTTTTGTGTTTCAATGTTTGTGTGCTCTTTTGTTTGTTTATGCTTGTTGGGATCAGTATTGTTTTTTTCACTTAAAATTTTGTAGTGTCTTCATTTTTGTTCATTTTGTGGGTGTCATTATGTTGTTTATTTTGTTGTGATGTGTTGGATGTGAATGGTTGGTGAATCCCAAGACAGCTGAAGGACTGTGGGAAGGACGTTGGAGGGAGTTTGCTTGAGAGAGTGTGGGTGTTTGTAGTGTGTGTTTGTGTGTGTGTGTATGTGTGTGTGTGTGACAGGTTTGGTGAATCCCAATGACAGTCTGAAGACAGTGGGAAGGAACAGATGGGGTGGAGTTGCCTCTGAGAGGTGTGTGTAGTTTGTGTGTGTGTGTGTGTGGGTGTGTGTGTGTGTTTGTGTTGTGTGTGTGTGTGTGTGTGTGTGTGTGTGTGTGTGAGTGTGTCGTGTGTTGTGTGTTTGGCTTAGTTGTACAATTCCTTTTGTAGCTTTCAAGAAAAAAGGCGTTTTATCTTTTAAATGGCTGGGTGCATCAAGAAGATAAAGACATTTTGGGTTGTGAGGGGTAGGGGGGCGCTGTTAATGTTGGAAATGTTGTTGCACACATTGTGTACATGGGTACATGTTCTTTCTATGGGACTTTCATAGGTTGGAGTGTGGGGACAGGACTCAGAGGAAGACTGTCCAGGGATTCTGGCAGAGGTAAATAACTGGGGGGGGGGGGGGGGGGAGGCGGGTAGGCTGTTATGTGTGTGTGTGTGAAAGGGTGGGGTTGATATGCTGCAGATGGTGTTTGTGAACATTGTGTACACAAAGTTTCTTTGTGTAGTTTCAAGCTTGGTAGTTGCTAAACAGGGGATGCCAGGCCTGGGTGGAAGACAGCAGGAACTGTGGCAGATGGTATATAATCTGTGGTGTGTGTGTGTGTGTGTGTGTGTGTGTGTGTGTGTTTTGTGTGTGTGGTGTGTGTGTGTGTGTGTGTGTGTGTGTATGTGTGTTGTGTGTACAGTGTGTGTGTGTGTGTGGATTGTGATCTGTGAGTGTGTGTGTCTGTGTTGGATGGGTGTTTGGTTGTGTGTGTGGGGGGGGGGGGAGTGACATGATATATTTTCTGATGATGATTTCTGTTGTTATTTCTAGAGTTATGTACCAAAGCAATTCAGACAATCAGGTGGCTGCACCATTTTTTTTAGTAATGTGATGAGTGTGGTGTGGGGGTTTCTTTGGTGAGAGGTGATGGCTTACATGTTTAACACCATGGTGATCAAACAAGGTTGACTGTACATGTTTGCAGAATTGTTGTATGTAATACGTACATTTTTGTGCTGGGTAGTAGAAAGTAACTGAACTGGTTTGTCAGTGTGTGTGTTTGTCTGTGTGTATGTGTGTCAGTGAGGGAGAGACGGGACCACACACAAAGAAATGAAAGAAGAAATGTAGTTTCTGTGTTATAGAGATTCTTGTGTGACTTGCAAAGGTTGGTTAGTGTGTGGAGGACAGTGAGGGACAGGACTAGGAGGCAGACTGTCAGGATTTGGCAAAGGTAAATACTTGTGTGTGTGGAGGTGTGTGTTGTGTGTGTGTGTGTGTTGTTGTTTGGTATGGAGGGTGTTTGGGTTGTGTGTGCGGAGGCGGGGGGGGGGGAATTACATGACATTGTACTGATGATGGTTTATGTTGCACATTCAAAGGGTCTTCCTGTACCAACAGCAGTTTCGACAATCAGGTAGCTGATACAATTTTTATTAGGTGTGCTGGCCTTTGCTTGTAAGTGTTTGTGTGTCTGTGGATGTATGTGGAGGAGTCTGTGCGTTGTATGTCGTGTGTTGTGTCGTGTTTTGTGTTGTGTGTATGCTGGTGTGTGTGTGTGTCAGTGTTATTGTTGTGTGTATGTGTTTTGTGTGTGTGCGTGCACATGGTATGGTGTTTGGTGTTTATGTTTATTTTAATTTTTTCCTTTATCGAGGATAATGGAATAACTACTTATGTGCTTTTTTACATCTAGGCCCCGTGTGTATGCGGTTTTGTAAATTATGTCATCTGTTCCCACCGGCACACAATGGCCTACTTTTATGAAAAGCGGAATAGGATTTAACTGTGTGCAATGTTGTATGTGCGAGTTTGTGCCCTTTTATTTTGAAAACATACATTTGTGTGCAGGGTGTGTGTGGGGTGGGGCATGACATTTTTCTGATGATGGTTTCTGTTGTATTTCCAGGGTTGTTGTACCAAAGCAATCAGACAATCAGGTGGCTGGCACATTTTTATTAGGTAAGTGCTGTATGTTTGTGTGTCAGTGTTTTTTTCTTTGGTGGACAGGGTGCTGCATATATTGTTTAAAACATGGCATCAATAATGTTGTATGTGCATGTTTGCAGGACTGCTGTTTGAAAACTATAATGTTTCTGTTTAGCAGGAGGCCGTTGATTTTGATTGTTTTAGTTGATTTTGTGATTGATGTAGTGTTGATTTGTTGACTTGTGTGATTTGTTGTTGTGATTTGTCAGTTGTTTGTTGAATTGAGGTAGTGGGTGATATTCGATTTGATATTGTGATTGATGATTGATCCTTGTGTGTGATATCTGTGTTGATTTGTTGTGTTGTATGTGATGATGATTGTTTGTGTTGTGTTGATGTGTGATTTTGTGATTTGTGTGTTGATCTAATTGTAACTGACTTGTTTTTAATGTGCCTGTGATTGTGGGCTTGTGTGTGTGAGAGAGAGGAGAGAGAAGAGAGAGGAGAGATGAGAGTTATGAAAGACGGAGGGGAGAGTATGAGGAGAGAGAGAGGAAGTGTGAGAAAATAAGGAGGTTGTTGTGTTTGATAGTGATTCATTTTGTGAGTAGCAAGGTTGATGTGTGGAGACAGTGGCGGACAGAACTGGGAGAAAGGGACAGATTGTGGTAGAGGTATATATACTCTGTGTTTGTGCGTTGTATTGGTTGTGTGTGTGTGTGTTTGTGGGTGTGTGTGACTGAATGGAGAGGTGTGTTTCGTGTTTGTGTGTATCAAAGGAGGGGAGAGCAGAGTATGCTTGAGTTCGTGAAAAAGGGGGGGTTGTTTGTTTCATAAGATGTCTTTTGATGGTCTTTTTTGAAAGTACTTTATTCTGTGCTTCTAGTTTTGTGTGATTCTTTTGTATGTTTATATTCTGTATTTCATTCGCATGTTACCTCGCACTGTCATATGTTGACGGAGCAATCTTCTTTTCCTAGCACATGCACTGTGGGCATTTGCACTAGGTATAATGGTTGCCTTAGTTGTTGAGAGTGTATGGGACCCTGTAGGGGGGCCGCCTGGAGGGCGGGTGGGGGGACTGCCTTGGAAGCTGTGTGTCTGTATTGATGTTGATATTTTGTACAAAATACAGTTGTACAAAAACATCGATTTGTTTTACCTTGGTTGGTGCATTCAAGAAGCTAAAAACATCTGGGGAAAAGAGGGGAGGGGAGAGGGGGGGTAGTGTGGTGGGTGTGTGGTCTTGGGGGTGGGGGGGGTAAGGTAGGTGGGGGTTGGTAAAAGGGGGTGGTTATGGGTAGGGTGGCGGTATGGTGGGGGGGTTAAGTAGGGGGGTATGGTTGTGTTGGGGGTTAGGTTGGTGGTTGGTAAGGTGGTGGGTTGGTGTATAGAGTTAATGGCATGTGGTGGTGATGTTTGCTCAAATGCTGCTTGTGGAATTTTGTAATAGATGCTTCATTTTGTGAGTTTAAGGTTGGTGTGGTGACTCGAGTGAGAACATGACAGGGAGGAAGACAGTCGGACTCTGTCTGAGGTAAAGAATATGTGTTGGTCGTCTGTGTTTTCTTGTAAAGGGTTGAGGTATTTATTGTTCAAAACATGGGCACTCACTATTTGTTGTATGTGCAATGTTTGCTGGATCCCTGTTTAAATCATACATTTGTGTGAAGGTAATAAAAGGGTAACTAAAAATGGTTCTATAGTAGGTGGAGAGTGTGTGAATGGAGGTGGTAGTTCATTTAATAGAGATTTCATAATGGGGTTTTTTTTTTTGGATTGATACTAAGAAAAGTTTATTTTGTTTTTTTCGTTTTTGTGTATTCTTTATTGACGTTCACTAAACGCTATCCTACGTTATAGGGGAGAGACTCTTTCCAGCACACATACACAGGTGCGCATTTGCACAAAGATGTGCTGTTTGAGATACTTTTCTGGTTTTGTTTACATTATGTCAAAACACTCTTGTTAATTAGAAACTGGCAGTTTTGGGTAGATAAATTCATATCTTGTACCAGAAAACATATTTGATGGTGAAATAAGATATTTCTGCCCATAATTATATAATTATGAGAGTGTACTTGACCTTGTTGGGTTTTTTTTGTTGTTTGCTTCTGGGAGGTATGTGTGCTGTGTGTTAGGATATGTGTATTTATAGAAATAATCCTGCACAAAAAATGGCTGGTGTATGAGGAACTGAAGCATTGGGGAGGGCGAGCGGGGTTGATGTGATATGATGCAAATGTTGTTGTGGACATTGTGTACAAAAAATGTTCACTGTGTGAGTTGCAAGGATGGTGTGTGACGACAGTGGAAGGAAGGAATGGGAGGAAGACAGTCAGGACTCTGGCAGAGGTAAATACATGTTTAATTAATCAAGTGTAATTTATTTTATTGTGTTTCTTTTTTTTCTCAGTGTGCGTTGAATAATAAGCAAATCAATTCTTTATTGTAGACAGGCCTATGTCACTGCTAGTTGTTTGTTGTTCAAACAGACATGTCTGTGCAGTCAAGCATGCGGTTAGATTAAGTATGGTCAGTGTGATGTCTTAAGGAAAGCTTTTGTCTAACACTCGATATGACTGAACCCTGTCTACAAGGTGAGCAAGTGTCACCAGATACATCATCCATTGTGGCATGTGTCAGCAATGTGTTCTGTTATCCATGTATCAGCAAGTGTGACATACCCGTGATCATATTACTGGAATTAGGAACCTTCCTTTCTTTATGTGTCAACTGTTTTCCTAAGGTGTGTGCGGTGTGTTGTTTGTGTGTGTGTGTTGTGTGTGCATGTGTGTTGGTGCAATGCATGTATGTGTTGTGTGGATATGTTTTGTTGTGTGTGCGGATGTGAGTGTGTGTGTGCATGTTTGTGAGTGCTGCCTATGAATACAGTGATTTATATAAATAGTTGTAGTACAAAAATGATATTTGTACTTGACTATGCATCAAGAAGCTGTAGACATCTGAGGATGGGGGAAAGAGCGGGAGAGTGGTAATGCTGGAATGTTTCTTGCTGACATTGTGAAGTACATGTTCATTGTCGTGAGTTGCAGGTTTGTTGTGTGGAGTCAGTGGAGGACAGGGGCTGGGTGAAGGAAAGCAGTCAGGACTCTGGCTGAGGTATTTCTCTGTGTGTGCGTGTGGTGTGTGTGTGGGTGGGCGGGGATGTGGAAGAGTGTGTGGGTTGCGTGTGTGTGTGGGGGGGGGACATTGATTTTGTACTGATCGATGGTTTCTATTGCGTTCGAGGGTTTATATCCCAATGCAATCAGACAATCAGTTACTGAAACATGTTTATTATGGTAAGTGGTGTGTGTGGTGTGGTTGGTGTCTGTGTCTGTGTGAAATGGTGGTGTGGGTGCAGTTAGTGTTAGAAGAAGTAAGTATGTATGTTTGTTTTTATACATCTTATATATATTGCATGAAGTTTATTTTTTGTTGTTTATTTTTTTGTGTTTGTTTTGTTTTGTTTTTATTTTTGTGTGTTAGTTTTTGAGTGGTTGACATTTAACCAAAAATTTCCCTTTGTGTTTAATTTTGTATGTGCTTTTATGGATCGGTGGTTCTAGAAGGTAACGCGCATGTCTAGATAAGCGAAAAAGTCCGGGTCTGAAGTGTGCGGCGGTTCTGTCCCCGTTTGGGACCGGAATTTTTCCCCCATCCATTAGGACTGCGTGGTGGGTTCTGGGCGCTAGTCTTTCGGCATTGACGACGATAAACCGATGGGCCGTGTGTTACACGTAATTATTTTAGCGCACGAAAAAAAAAACAACGCAACAAGAGAGTTGTCTGGCAAATTTCTTAGAAAAAGCACTTGATAGGGAATACAAATTACAGCTGCAGAAAAAAAAAAAAAAAAAAAAGGGTGAAAGGGTGGCGCAGCGCAAGTTGGAGACGCGTTCTTCCCGCTCTCCCCGGGCGAGGGAGAGCAGCCCAATTTCACGGAGAGAAATCTGCATGATTAAAGTGGTTATGAACAAAAAAATCTGAGCGCTTTGATTTGTTGCTTTACAAGATTCAGCGCATATAAATTCCATACATTATTATTATTATTATTATTCATTTTGTGTGTTTTTTATGTCACAGGTTTTGGTGAATCCCAAGATAACTGAGACAGTGCGGATAGGGACAGTTGGGGCAGAGTCTGCCTCTGAGGTGTGTGTTGTGTGTGTGCGTGTGTGTGTGATGTGTGTATGTGTGTGAGTGGTGTGTGTATGTTGTGTAATGTTGTGTGTGTGTGCACGTGTGTGTGTTTTGTGTGTTTGGTTGTTTGTGATGTGTTGGATTACGCATATTTGTACAAATAAATGTACACCACAATAGCTGACCTTTGTTTTTAGGGGTTGTGAGTGTAACAGAATAGGAAGATGGATGGTCCAATGTTGATGTGGATATTGTGTTCATGCGATGTGTGTTTTCAGGTTGGTGTGTGAAGACAGGGAGGGCAGGAATAGGAAGAATACTGTCAGACATTTTAGAAAAGGTAATTACTCTGTGTGTGGGGGTGACTGTGTGTGGTTGTGGTGGGGGCGTTAGGGGGGGTTTCGAAGGTGAGGAGGTGGGTGTGTGTAGGTGGGAGTATGATATATGGAGGGGTGTTTTGGGGGCGGGGGGGGGTGAGTGAGAGTAACATGACATCCCACTTGAAAGTTTTTGTTGCTTCCAAGGGTTTCTGTGTAGATAGCTTTAAGCCACTCTGTCAGGTGGCTGATGACATTTTATTAGGGATGTGGGTGTGTGTGTGTGTGTGTGTGTTGTGTGTGTGTTAGTGTGTGTGTGTTGTTTGTTGTTGTAGTGTGTGTGTGTGTTTGTGTGTGTGTGGGTGTGTGTGTGTGTGTGTGTTGGTGTGAGTTGTGTGTGTGGTGTGTGTGTGTGTGTGTAATATTATTTGTTGTGTGTGTGTGTGTTGTGTGTGTGTTTTGTGTGTGTTGGTGTGTGTGTGTTTAAGTTGCATATCTATACATATATTGTTTAAAAAAGCCTTTTTTTTTACATGGTGAAGCATGAAAAAGCTTGCAAGGGACATGTGGTGGGTAGTGGTTTTGGTGGGGGTGTTGGAAATGTGTGGGGACATTGTGTATATGTTTATTTACTTTTGTGATGTTCAAAAGATGGTTGTTGGGGAGGAGTGGAGGACAGACTGAGAGGAAGACAGCTAAGGACTCTGGCAGAGGTAAAATTACTCTGTGTGTATCTAGTTGTGTAATGTGTGTGTAGTGTATATGGGTGTACTCTGGTGTGTTCTGTATGGAGGGGTAGTGTTTGGGGGGGGGAGGTGTTTGGGTAAATGACATTCTTGTGATGATAGTTATTGTTGTATTTAATAATAAACTATAATAATATTGTATGGAATTTGTTTAGCGCTAAATCTTGTAAGCAACAAAATCAAAGCGCTCGGTTGTTTCTGTAGCAAAAGCAATCAGACTATCAGGTGGTTGAATGTTTTTTATTAGGTAGTTTGTGTGCGTGAGAGTGTGCGTGACTGTGTGAGTGTGTGTTTTTTTTTGGTGGACAGTGTGCTGCATACAGTGTTTAACACATGGCATCAACAGTGTTGTTATGTGCAGGTTTGCAAGGATTGTTGTTTTGTAAACTTACATTTGTGTGCAGATTTGATAGAAGAGTACAATGAACTGGTTTTTTTTAGTGTGTGTGTGTCGTGTGAGAGAGAAAGACAGAGAGAGAGAGAGAGTCAAGAGAGAGAGACGTAGTGAGAGAGACAGGTGAGACAGAGACTAGAGACAGAGAGTGGAGAAGTAGGTATGTGACAGGAAGAGGTAGTTCGGTTTTTATAGAGATCTTTTTATTATAATTTGAAGTAATTTAATTTGGTTTTCAGTTTCTGTGTTTTTTTGATTGGTCTAGTTATGTGTGCTCTTTTTTGTGTGTTGTGTGTGTTCACTAAAAAAAATAGTTTTTTCTTTTGTGTTCAGTTATTGTGTGTGCTTAGTTGTTGCGTTTATTTTGTTGTGTGTTTTTGGATGTCACAGGTTTGGTGAATCCCAAGATAACTGAAAACAGTGGGAAGAAACAGTTGGGGGCTCAGAAGTCTGCCTCTCAGGTGTGTTTTTTCTGTGTGTGTTTAGATTGTTGATTATTGGTAACAGATATTGTACAAAATAAAACTTGTATTTTAATTTTGTTTTACATGGCTGGTTCATCAAGATGAACAGAGTTGTGTGTATGTGTGTGTTGGGGGGGGGGGGGGGGGCGATGGAGGGGATAAGGGTGTGTGATAATGTTGCAGATTTTGTGGACATTGTTTACATACATGTTCCCCATTTTTGTGAGTTTCAAGGTTGATGTGCAGACTGTGGAAGCAGGATGGGGAGAATAAAGTCAGTCTGGATGTGGCAAGGTAAATACTCTGTGGTTGTGGGTGGTGTGTATTTGTGTGTGTAGTGTGTGTGTGGTGTGTGTGTGTGTGTGTGTGTGTGTTGTGTGTGAGTGTGTGTGGTGTGTGTGAGTGTGTGTGTGTGTGTGTGTGTGTGTGCTTTGTGTGTGTGTGTGTGTGTGTTGTATGTGTGTGTGATTAGAATGTGTGTGTGGATTTGGTGGGATGTTTGGTGTGTTGTGTGTGTGTGGGGAGGAAGGAGAGGAGTGTCACATGGCTTTGTATGAGGGTGGTTTATGTTGCATTCCAGGGTTGCTTGTACCAAAGCAAGTCAAGACATCAGGTGGCTGGAACAGTTTCTTGAGTATAGTGCTGTGTGTGTGTCATGTGTTTCTTTGTGGAACAGTGCTAAATACATTGTTTATAACATGGCATCCAAAGTTGTATGTGCTGTTTGCAGGATTGCTGTATTGAATAAAAAGTAATACTTGTGTGTGCAAGGTTAAATAAAGATAACTAAAAATTGTTTATCAGGGTGCGTGTGTTGTGTGTGTCTTGTGTGTGTGAGGTGTGTGGTGATGTGTGTGTGTGTGTGTGTGTGTGTGTGTGTGTGTGTAATGTGTGTGTGTTATGCTGTGTGTTGCATGTGTGGCAAGGTAATAAAGTAAATGAACTTGTTTCTCAGTTCGTGCGTGGTGTGTGTGTGTGTGGTGTGTGTGTGTGTGTGTGTGCATGTGTGTGTGTGGGTGTATGGGTGTGTGTGTGTGTTTTTTGGTGTGTGTGTGTGTGTTCAAGGTAATAAAGGAAACTGAAACTTGTTTCTAGGGTGCGTGTGTGTGTGTGTGTGTGTGTGTGAATGGGAGTTGGGTGTGTGTGTGTTTGTGTGTGTGGGGCATGTGTGTGTAAGGTAATAAAGATAAATTACTTGTTTCTCAAGGTGCGTGTGTGTGTGGTGTGATGTTCGATGTGTGTGTTTGGTGTGTGTTGTTGTGCGTTTTCTTTGTTATTTTTTTTGCGCAGTGTGTGTCTGTCGTATGTGGGCTTGTGACGTGATGTTTGTGTTGTGTGTTTGTGAATGGAGTAAGTGAAAAGGAGAAACATAGTTTTGTTCTTATAATATTTATTTTTAATAAACCTTATATCAAAGCAGTGTATATTTGTGTTTCAATGTTAATATCTATTTATAAGCAGTTTATATGTGTGTTTTAATGTTTAATTTTGATCTTATTAGCAGTTTTATTTTTGTGTTTCAATGTTTAATATTTATTTTATAAGCAGTAGGGAGGCACCGCGGTTTCGAGTCGGTTTTAGGCGGTCTACTCGTGATCAGGAGGGTCGATCTCGTCTCGATCCCTGATCGGCTCGGTTGTTGTGTCAATTGGGAAAGGAAACTTTTACTCATATTTTCCCCTCTCCACCAGGTGTACAAGTGGTGGTACCCAAGCTCTGTGAGGATAGTATCTGGCGACAGATTAGCGTCCTGTCACAGGGGTGGTGAAAAACCATCAGTTCGCTTAACGCTACAGAAACCGGGATAAGCTCCGGCTCTATGGGCCTTCTGGCTCGAAAGAACATACTTACTTTATAAGCAGTTTATTTTTGGTGTTTCAATGTTTCGTGTGCTTCTTTTGTTTGTGTATGTTGTTGTTTTGTTCAGTTTTGTATGTTCATCTTACAATGTTGTTGTTGTCATTTTGTTGTTCAGTTTTGTGGATGTGCTCATTTTGTGTGTTAATTTGGTTGTGTGTTTTGGATTGTCTACGGGTTTGGTGAATCAAAGACAGTGTAGACAGTGGGAAGATACAGTTGGGCTGGATGTCTGCTATGAGGTGTGTTGTGTGTTAGGCATACTTGTAAAGCACATGATGTACCCTTCAAAGAAACAAGCCCTTTCTCTTTACATGGGATGGTGTGTCAAAAAGATAGGATATGGCTAAGGGGAGGGGGGTTAAAAAATGTTGAAATGTTGCCAGACATTGTGTAAAGTATACGTTTTTTCTATGATCTTTGAGGTTGATGTGTGGAGGACAGGATTGGGGAGGAGCGGTTCAGGGATCGTGCAAAGGTTAATGTGTGTGTGTTGTGGGGGGGGGGGGGGTAGGTGTGTTGTGTATAAAGGGGTTGGGGTTGTAATGCAGCAGATGTTGTGGACATTGTGCTTTACACACCAGGTTCATTCTGTGAGTTTAAGGTTGATGTGCCGTCTGTGGAAGCAGGCGCGGAGAAGACAGCAGGGACTGTGGCAGAGGTAAAATACTCTGTGGTGTGTGTGTGTGGTGTAGTGTGTGTGTGTGTGTGTGTGTGTGGGTGCTTGTGTCGGTGTGCCGTTATCGTGTGTGTGGTGTGTGTTTGTGTTGTGGATTTGTTGTGGTGTTTGGTGTGCATGTTGTGTGTGTGTGGTGGGTGGGAGTGTTGTGGGACATTGTACTGATGATACGGTTTTCTGTTGCATTCCCAGGTTTTTTTGTACTAAAAAAAAGCAGTTCAAGACATCAAGGTGGCTGGCACAGTGTCATTAGGTATGACTGTGTGTTGTGTCAGTGGTTTTTTTGCTGGGCACTTTGTGCTAAATACATGTTTAAAACATGGCCGCCCCAATGTTGTATTGCTGTTTGCTGGATTGCTGTTTGATAATTGTCAGACATGTGTGTGCAGGGTTATGAATAAGATGATGAACTGGTTCTCTAGTGTGCGCTGTAGTGTGTGTGTTTGGGTGTGTGTGTGGGAGGTGTGTGTAGTGTGTGTGTTGTGTGTGTGCTGGTGTGTGTGTGTGTGCGTGTGTCGGCTTGTGTGTGGTGTGTGTTGAGATTTGTTAATGAGTAAGTGAACAAAGAGGTACATAGTTACCATTTTCTAAATATTTATTCATATACATTGTATATGCCTGTTTATATTTTGTGTTTCAATGTTTAATTATAACACTTTTATAAGCAGTTTATATGTCGGTGTTCAATGTGTAATATTACATTCTTTATAAGAGTTTATTTTTTGTGTTTCAATATTTAATACATAGTTTATAAGCTGTTTTTTTTTTGTGTTTCAATGTTTAATTTTATATTATAAGCACAGTTTATATGTTTGTTTTCAATGTTTATATACATTTTATAAGCAGTTCATTTTTGTTTCAATGTTAATTATATTTTATAAGCGTTTATTTTTTGTGTTTTATGTTTTGTGATTCTTTTGTTTGATTTATGACTGTATTTCTGTTTTGTTTGTCTACATTACAAGTTTGTTGTTGTTCATTTTGTGTTCAGTTTTGTAGTATAATTGTGTGCTCATTATGTGATGATTTTTTGTTGTGTGGTTTGGATCGTGACAGGTTTGGTGAATACCCAAGACAGCTGGAAAGTGGGAAGGAACAGTTGGGCTGGTGTCTGCCTCTGAGGAGTGTGTGTGTTGTGTGTTTAGGTGTGTGTGTGTGTGTGTTAGGCTTAACTGGCTACAAGTTATGATGTACCATTCAAAGAAACATGCCATTTTCTAAACTTGGTTGGTATGTCCAAAAAGATGATATGGAAGGGGGAGGATAGCTTAAACATTTTGGAAATGTTGCAGACATTGGGTACTTGTATTGGTGTTATATCTATGTCTTTGCTGAGTTGGTGTGGGGAGAGACTGGATTGTGAGGAAGACGGTTCGAGGCTCTGGCAAAGGTATTTGTGGGGGTGTGAGGAGTGAATGTGGGGGGTATGATTGTTTGTGTATAGGGGTGGGGGTTGATAAAGCAGCAGTGGTTTTATTGAAACTTTGTGTACACACAGGATCTTTTTTGTGTTTCAAGCTTGGTGTGTGCTGACAGTGGGTAGCCAGGGGAATGGGAGGAGACAGCCAGGACTGTTGGCAGAGGTAAATACTATGAGGTGTGTGTGTGTGTATTGTGTGTGTGTGTGTGTAGGTGGTGTGTGTCGTAGGTGTGTGTGTATGTGTGTGTGTTGGGGTGTATTTGTGTGTGTTGAGTGTTTTGTGTTGTGGTTATGAAGAAGTGTTGGGAGTGCATGTGTGTTGTGTGTGTTGGTTGGGGGGGGGGGGGAGGGAGGGAGAGTGTCATGACATTGTACTGATGATGGTTTCTGTTGCATTCCCAGGTTTTTTGTACTAAAGCAGTCAAGACAATCAGGTGGCTGGCACAGTTTCATTAGGTAAGTGCTGTGTGTGTGTCAGTGTTTTCTTTTCTGGACACAGTGCTAAATACATTGTTTAAAACATGGCATCCCCAATGTTGTATGTGCTGTTTGCAGGATTGCTGTTTGAAAATGTCAGACATGTGTGTGCAGGGCGTGTGTGTGCATGTTTGTTTGTGTGTTTGTGTTTGTTAATGAGTAAGTGAAAAGAAGGACATAGTTTTGTTTATATTATTTATTTTTTATTCCATTGGTTATAGCAGTTTTACTATTTGAGTTTCAATGTTTAATATATACTTTATCAGCAGTTTATATGTGTGTTTCACTGTTTTATATACATTAATAAGCAGTTTTTATGTGTGTTTCAATGTTTACTTTACATTTTGATACAGCAGTTTATTTTTAATGTTTCAATCGTTTAATTTTACATTTTATAAGCAGTTTATTTTTTGTGTCAATGTTTGTGTGCCGTCTTTTGTTTGTTTATGTTGAATTGTGTTAGGTTTTGTATGTACCATTACATTTTGTGTTGTAATTTTGATGTTCACTTTTTGTGTGTGCTCATTATGTGTGTTTATTGTTGTTGTGTGTTTGGATGTTACAGGTTTGTGAATCCAAGACAGCTGAAAAACAGTGGGAAGGAAACAGTTGGGCCTGGAGTCTGCTCTTGGAGGGGACGTTGTGGGTGTGTTTTTGTGTGTGTTGTTGAATACTTTGTACAAATAATATTGTAGCGTTCAAAGAATAAAGCCCGTTTTCTCTTTACTGGTTAGTGCATCTAGAAGATTAAAGACATTTTTGGGGATGGGGGGGGGGGGGTAGGGGGAGGGGGCGCTGTTAATGTTGGAAATGTTGTTGCAACATGTTGTACATGTACGAACATGTTCTTTCTATGGAATTTGAAGGTTGGAGTGTGGAGGACAGGACTCAGAGGAAGCAGTCAGGATTCGGGCAGAGGTAAATACTGGGTGGGGGGGGGGGGGGTGGAGGGGAAGGCGGTAGGTGTGTGTGTTCGTGATAGGGGTCGGGGATGATAATGTGCAGATGTTGTTGTGGACATTGTACACCACAGGTTCTTTGTGTGAGTTTGTAGTTTGGTGTGCCAACAGTGGAAGCCAGGCCTGGGAAAAAAAGACAGCCAAGGACTGTGCCGATGGTAAATACTCTGTGGTGTGTGTGTGTGGGTGTGTGTCGTGTAGTTTTGTGTGTGGGTGTGTGTGTGTGTGTGTGTTTGTTTCTGTGTGTGTTTGGTGTATGTGTCGTGTTGTGTGTGGTTGTGTTTCTGTGTGTGTGTCGTGGTTTATGGAAGAGGTGTTTGGTGTGCAAGTGTGTGTGTGTGGGGGGTGGGGAGTGTCGTGACATTGTATGATGATGGTTTATGTTTGGCATTCCAGGTTTTTTGTACTAAAGCAGTCACGACAATCAGGTGGCTGGCACAGGTTTCATTAGGTTAGTGTATTGCTGTTGTGAGGCAGTGTTTTCTTTGCTGGGTCCAGGTGCTAATACTTTGTTTAAATCAAATCGGCATTCCCCAATGTTGTATGTGCTGTTTGAGGATTGCTGTTTGAAAATGTTCAGACATGTGTGTGCAGGGTATTAAGATGACTTGAAACTTTGTTTCTCAGTGTGCAGTGTGTGTGTGTGTTGGGTGTGTGGGTGTGTGTGTTGTGTGTGTTGTGTGTTGTGTGTGTGTGTGTGTGTGTGTGTGTGTGTGTGTGTTGTGTGTGTGTGTGTGTGGTGTGCTGTGCATGTTTGTGTGGGTGTGTTTGTTACATGAGTAAGTGGAAAAGGAGGACATTAGTTCCATTTTATAAAATATTTAATTTCTATTACATTGTATAAAAAAAAATAGATAGCAGTTTGTATTTTATGTTTCAATTTATTAATATTACACTTTATAAGCAGTTTATATGTGTGTTTTCAATATTTAATATACATTATTATAAGCGTTTATTTTTGTGTTTCATATTTAATACTTATTTTAGTAGAGATTATTTTTTTGGGTTTCATGTGTTTAATATACATTTCATAAGCAGTTTTATGTACTGTTTCAATGTTTAATAGACATTTTATAAGCAGGTGATTTTTGTTTCATTGTTTAATATTTTTATTTTATAAGCAGTTTATTTTTTGTGTTTTTATCGTTTGTTGATGTTGATTTATTTTGGTTTTGTTTATGCCTGTGTTCGGTTTTGTATATAACTTACAATTTTGGTGTTTATCATTTTGTGTTCATGTTTTGTGTGTGCTCATTTTGTGGTTTATCTTTGTTGGGTGTTTTGGATGTGTAAGGTTTGGAAAATATCCAAGACAGCTGAAAAACAGTGGAAGGAACAGTTGGGCTGGTGGTCTGCCTCGGAGAGGTGTGTGTTGTGTGTGTTTTGTGTGTGTTGTGTGTTGTGTTAGGCTTATTGTACATGTAATGATGTAACTTCCAAGAAACAAGCGTTTTCTCTTTACATGGCTGGTGTGTCAAAAAGATGATATGGGAAGGGGGAGGATTGCTTAAACATTTTGGAAATGTTGCAGACATTGTGTACATGTATATGTGTTATTTCTATGACTTTGAAGGTTGGTGTGGGGAGGACAGGATTGTGAGGAAGACGGTCCCAGCTCTGGCAAAGGTATTTGTGGGTGTGTGTGGGGAGGGGGGGTATGTGTGTGTGTATTTAGGGGTAAGGGTGATAATGCAGCAGATGTTGTTGGAACATTGTGTACACACAGGTTCTTTCTGTGAGTTTCAAGCTTGGTGTGTGCAGACAGTGGAAGCCAGGTCCTGGAGGAAGACAGTCAGGACTGTGGCAGAGGTAAATACTCTGTGGTGTGGATGTGTGTGTGTGTGTGTTGTGTGTGGGTGTGTGTGTGTGTGTTGTGTTGGTGTTCGTGGAATAATGGAGAGGCTTTGGTGTGTGTGGGGGGTGGGGGGGGATGGGGAGTTCATGACATTGTACTGATGATGGTTACTGTTGGCATTCCCAGGTTTTTTTGTACCAAAGCAGTCAGACAATTCAGGTGGCTGGCACAGTTTCATTCGGTAGGTGCCTTGTGTGTGTGATTTGTGTGTGTTTCGTGTGTGTGTGTGTGCTTGAGTGTGTGTGTGTGTGTGTGTTGTGTGTGTGTGTGTGAGTGTGTGTGTGTGTGTGTTTATGTATCAGTGTTTGCTTGCTGGGACACAGTGCTAAATACAATTGTTAAAAATCATGGCCTCCCAATGCTTGTATGTCTGTTTGCAGGAATCGCTGTTTGAAATTGTCAGACATGTTTTTTATTTATATTTTTTTTTTATACCAATTTTAATTTCACGAATTTAGTATTTGCTCATGGGGAAATTCAGGCTGCTCTCCCAGGGTGAGTGCTCGTACCACAGTGCTGCGCCAACTTTTTGTGTGTGTGTGTGTGTGCAGGGGAATAAAGACTTATGGAAACTTGTTTTCTCTGTGTGAGTGTGGTGTGTGTTTGCCATGTGTGTGTCGGTTGTCTGTGTGCATGGTTTGTGTATGTGTGTGTTTGTGTATGAGTAAGTTGAAAAGGAGGACATAGTTCTGTTTTATAAATATTTATTTATTTTAATTGATAAGCAGTTTATTTGTGTTTCAATGTTAATATACCATTTATAAGCTGTTTATTTTTGTGTTTCAATGTTTAATATTATATTTTATAAGCAGTTTATTTTTTTGTGTTTCAATGTTTGTGTGCTCTTTTGTTTGTTTATGCTTGTTGGGATCAGTATTGTTTTTTTCACTTAAAATTTTGTAGTGTCTTCATTTTTGTTCATTTTGTGGGTGTCATTATGTTGTTTATTTTGTTGTGATGTGTTGGATGTGAATGGTTGGTGAATCCCAAGACAGCTGAAGGACTGTGGGAAGGACGTTGGAGGGAGTTTGCTTGAGAGAGTGTGGGTGTTTGTAGTGTGTGTTTGTGTGTGTGTGTATGTGTGTGTGTGTGACAGGTTTGGTGAATCCCAATGACAGTCTGAAGACAGTGGGAAGGAACAGATGGGGTGGAGTTGCCTCTGAGAGGTGTGTGTAGTTTGTGTGTGTGTGTGTGTGGGTGTGTGTGTGTGTTTGTGTTGTGTGTGTGTGTGTGTGTGTGTGTGTGTGTGTGTGAGTGTGTCGTGTGTTGTGTGTTTGGCTTAGTTGTACAATTCCTTTTGTAGCTTTCAAGAAAAAAGGCGTTTTATCTTTTAAATGGCTGGGTGCATCAAGAAGATAAAGACATTTTGGGTTGTGAGGGGTAGGGGGGCGCTGTTAATGTTGGAAATGTTGTTGCACACATTGTGTACATGGGTACATGTTCTTTCTATGGGACTTTCATAGGTTGGAGTGTGGGGACAGGACTCAGAGGAAGACTGTCCAGGGATTCTGGCAGAGGTAAATAACTGGGGGGGGGGGGGGGGGGAGGCGGGTAGGCTGTTATGTGTGTGTGTGTGAAAGGGTGGGGTTGATATGCTGCAGATGGTGTTTGTGAACATTGTGTACACAAAGTTTCTTTGTGTAGTTTCAAGCTTGGTAGTTGCTAAACAGGGGATGCCAGGCCTGGGTGGAAGACAGCAGGAACTGTGGCAGATGGTATATAATCTGTGGTGTGTGTGTGTGTGTGTGTGTGTGTGTGTGTGTGTTTTGTGTGTGTGGTGTGTGTGTGTGTGTGTGTGTGTGTGTATGTGTGTTGTGTGTACAGTGTGTGTGTGTGTGTGGATTGTGATCTGTGAGTGTGTGTGTCTGTGTTGGATGGGTGTTTGGTTGTGTGTGTGGGGGGGGGGGGAGTGACATGATATATTTTCTGATGATGATTTCTGTTGTTATTTCTAGAGTTATGTACCAAAGCAATTCAGACAATCAGGTGGCTGCACCATTTTTTTTAGTAATGTGATGAGTGTGGTGTGGGGGTTTCTTTGGTGAGAGGTGATGGCTTACATGTTTAACACCATGGTGATCAAACAAGGTTGACTGTACATGTTTGCAGAATTGTTGTATGTAATACGTACATTTTTGTGCTGGGTAGTAGAAAGTAACTGAACTGGTTTGTCAGTGTGTGTGTTTGTCTGTGTGTATGTGTGTCAGTGAGGGAGAGACGGGACCACACACAAAGAAATGAAAGAAGAAATGTAGTTTCTGTGTTATAGAGATTCTTGTGTGACTTGCAAAGGTTGGTTAGTGTGTGGAGGACAGTGAGGGACAGGACTAGGAGGCAGACTGTCAGGATTTGGCAAAGGTAAATACTTGTGTGTGTGGAGGTGTGTGTTGTGTGTGTGTGTGTGTTGTTGTTTGGTATGGAGGGTGTTTGGGTTGTGTGTGCGGAGGCGGGGGGGGGGGAATTACATGACATTGTACTGATGATGGTTTATGTTGCACATTCAAAGGGTCTTCCTGTACCAACAGCAGTTTCGACAATCAGGTAGCTGATACAATTTTTATTAGGTGTGCTGGCCTTTGCTTGTAAGTGTTTGTGTGTCTGTGGATGTATGTGGAGGAGTCTGTGCGTTGTATGTCGTGTGTTGTGTCGTGTTTTGTGTTGTGTGTATGCTGGTGTGTGTGTGTGTCAGTGTTATTGTTGTGTGTATGTGTTTTGTGTGTGTGCGTGCACATGGTATGGTGTTTGGTGTTTATGTTTATTTTAATTTTTTCCTTTTGCAGGGGCGCGGGGATAATGGAAAACTATTATGGCTTTTTTACATCTAGGCCCCGTGTGTATGCGGTTTTGTAATTTATATAATATGTTACCTGGCACACAATGGCCTACTTTTATGAAAAGCGGAATAGGATTTAACTGTGTGCAATGTTGTATGTGCGAGTTTGTGCCCTTTTATTTTGAAAACATACATTTGTGTGCAGGGTGTGTGTGGGGTGGGGCATGACATTTTTCTGATGATGGTTTCTGTTGTATTTCCAGGGTTGTTGTACCAAAGCAATAATGACTAATCAGTGGCTGGCACATTTTTATTAGGTAAGTGCTGTATGTTTGTGTGTCAGTGTTTTTTTCTTTGGTGGACAGGGTGCATGCATATATTGTTTATAACATGGGCATAAATAATGTTGTATGTGCATGTTGCAGGGACTGCTGTTTGAAATCTATAATGTTTCTGTTTAGCAGGAGGCCGTTGATTTTGATTGTTTTAGTTGATTTTGTGATTGATGTAGTGTTGATTTGTTGACTTGTGTGATTTGTTGTTGTGATTTGTCAGTTGTTTGTTGAATTGAGGTAGTGGGTGATATTCGATTTGATATTGTGATTGATGATTGATCCTTGTGTGTGATATCTGTGTTGATTTGTTGTGTTGTATGTGATGATGATTGTTTGTGTTGTGTTGATGTGTGATTTTGTGATTTGTGTGTTGATCTAATTGTAACTGACTTGTTTTTAATGTGCCTGTGATTGTGGGCTTGTGTGTGTGAGAGAGAGGAGAGAGAAGAGAGAGGAGAGATGAGAGTTATGAAAGACGGAGGGGAGAGTATGAGGAGAGAGAGAGGAAGTGTGAGAAAATAAGGAGGTTGTTGTGTTTGATAGTGATTCATTTTGTGAGTAGCAAGGTTGATGTGTGGAGACAGTGGCGGACAGAACTGGGAGAAAGGGACAGATTGTGGTAGAGGTATATATACTCTGTGTTTGTGCGTTGTATTGGTTGTGTGTGTGTGTGTTTGTGGGTGTGTGTGACTGAATGGAGAGGTGTGTTTCGTGTTTGTGTGTATCAAAGGAGGGGAGAGCAGAGTATGCTTGAGTTCGTGAAAAAGGGGGGGTTGTTTGTTTCATAAGATGTCTTTTGATGGTCTTTTTTGAAAGTACTTTATTCTGTGCTTCTAGTTTTGTGTGATTCTTTTGTATGTTTATATTCTGTATTTCATTCGCATGTTACCTCGCACTGTCATATGTTGACGGAGCAATCTTCTTTTCCTAGCACATGCACTGTGGGCATTTGCACTAGGTATAATGGTTGCCTTAGTTGTTGAGAGTGTATGGGACCCTGTAGGGGGGCCGCCTGGAGGGCGGGTGGGGGGACTGCCTTGGAAGCTGTGTGTCTGTATTGATGTTGATATTTTGTACAAAATACAGTTGTACAAAAACATCGATTTGTTTTACCTTGGTTGGTGCATTCAAGAAGCTAAAAACATCTGGGGAAAAGAGGGGAGGGGAGAGGGGGGGTAGTGTGGTGGGTGTGTGGTCTTGGGGGTGGGGGGGGTAAGGTAGGTGGGGGTTGGTAAAAGGGGGTGGTTATGGGTAGGGTGGCGGTATGGTGGGGGGGTTAAGTAGGGGGGTATGGTTGTGTTGGGGGTTAGGTTGGTGGTTGGTAAGGTGGTGGGTTGGTGTATAGAGTTAATGGCATGTGGTGGTGATGTTTGCTCAAATGCTGCTTGTGGAATTTTGTAATAGATGCTTCATTTTGTGAGTTTAAGGTTGGTGTGGTGACTCGAGTGAGAACATGACAGGGAGGAAGACAGTCGGACTCTGTCTGAGGTAAAGAATATGTGTTGGTCGTCTGTGTTTTCTTGTAAAGGGTTGAGGTATTTATTGTTCAAAACATGGGCACTCACTATTTGTTGTATGTGCAATGTTTGCTGGATCCCTGTTTAAATCATACATTTGTGTGAAGGTAATAAAAGGGTAACTAAAAATGGTTCTATAGTAGGTGGAGAGTGTGTGAATGGAGGTGGTAGTTCATTTAATAGAGATTTCATAATGGGGTTTTTTTTTTTGGATTGATACTAAGAAAAGTTTATTTTGTTTTTTTCGTTTTTGTGTATTCTTTATTGACGTTCACTAAACGCTATCCTACGTTATAGGGGAGAGACTCTTTCCAGCACACATACACAGGTGCGCATTTGCACAAAGATGTGCTGTTTGAGATACTTTTCTGGTTTTGTTTACATTATGTCAAAACACTCTTGTTAATTAGAAACTGGCAGTTTTGGGTAGATAAATTCATATCTTGTACCAGAAAACATATTTGATGGTGAAATAAGATATTTCTGCCCATAATTATATAATTATGAGAGTGTACTTGACCTTGTTGGGTTTTTTTTGTTGTTTGCTTCTGGGAGGTATGTGTGCTGTGTGTTAGGATATGTGTATTTATAGAAATAATCCTGCACAAAAAATGGCTGGTGTATGAGGAACTGAAGCATTGGGGAGGGCGAGCGGGGTTGATGTGATATGATGCAAATGTTGTTGTGGACATTGTGTACAAAAAATGTTCACTGTGTGAGTTGCAAGGATGGTGTGTGACGACAGTGGAAGGAAGGAATGGGAGGAAGACAGTCAGGACTCTGGCAGAGGTAAATACATGTTTAATTAATCAAGTGTAATTTATTTTATTGTGTTTCTTTTTTTTCTCAGTGTGCGTTGAATAATAAGCAAAGCTTAGAACACTTTCTATGTAGGACTTGTAGAACAAAGAAAGAATCTTTTTGTCAACAAAAAATAAGTTAAGCTTCCTCAGAAAATACATAAGTTGTCCCTTGATGACAATAGCGTCAGTGTTAGCATCCCAGTTTAGTTTGTCATAAAAAATAGTTCCCAGATACTTGAACTTCGAAACATTTTCAACTTCTTGACTATGGATGGTAACATGCTCAGAAGTGTGACATGATCTTCTGAAATCGATAGGAAGATCTTTAGTTTTAGAAACATTTAGCTCCAGATATGCCTCATCACACCAATTGACGAAATCAGTGAGGGCTGGACCATGGTTTTGGACAGATCCAGATAAGAGAAACAAAAGAGCACTGTCATCGGCAAATTTTACAAGAAAGGAATTTTCATAGCTGCTTCTGCAATCATTTGTGTAAAGAATGTACATAAGTGGCGTGAGAACGCATCCCTGTGGAGAACCCATACAGGTAAATCTAAACAATGAAGATATCTTATTGGCAAAAACCCGCTGTGGTTTGTTAGTTAAAAAGTCAATCAGCCAACGAACAAGTTGATAGTCTACATCAAATTTTGAAAGTATTTTTTGAACAAGAACATGAGGCTGCATTGTATTGAAAGCTGAACTAAAGTCAGCAAACATTATTATGGCGTGAGAGTCAGGTGCTTCTAAGTGGTTGTACAACTTGTTCAAAATGAACAGTTTGGCATCTTCGACACCTCGTCCTGTCCTGTAGGCAAACTGTAGTGGGTCAAGGTCTTTTTCTGTAGCGGAAAGATTGAGAGATTTTTTGATCTTTTCTAATGTTTTCATCACAAGTGATGTGAGGGCTACGGGTCTGAAATTGTTGGGCCCAGAAAGATTTTGTTTCTTTAGAAGAGTTATTACATTGGAAGTCTTCCAAATAACTGGTATCTGGCTAGTGTCTAGTGAGGCTTGGAACAGGTGTTGAAAGATGCTGGCAAGCTCAGTAGCCCAAAACTTAAGGGTTCTGCTGCATATGCCATCTGGTCCGGGAGATTTGTTGATATTTATTGCCTTGAAGTGTTTAGAAATAACTGTTCCATCAACAATGACGCTATTCTCAAAGGGTAGAGATTGCTTCAGGCTATTTATTTCATCCGAAAAATCATACTTTTCGAAGCCAGTAAAAAATGCATTTAAATGGTCTGGTAAGTTGTCACAGACCCCCTAGAGACTAATCTTCGACCTATGTGGGGTAGCTGTCATGTTTACTGCTGACATATTTTTTATTCCCTGCCAGGCAGCATGAAAATTGTTCCCTGCAAACTTGTCTTGTATCTTATTTTTATACTCATGTCTAGCTTGTGCAACAGCAGCTTTAACTTCTGTATTCACTTGTTTCTTTTGTTCTTCTGTTCCTGTGTAAAATACTACTTTCTTTTTGTTTAGTACACGTTTTAGGTCCTTTGTAACCCAAGGTTTATCATTGAGGTAAATGGTTATCACCTTTGTTGAAATAACACTACTGACACAAAATGAAATATAGGAAGAAACAACATCAGTTAACTCATTCAAATCAGAGCACACATTGTAAAACATATCCCATTCAGTGCAATCAAAGCAGCCTTGCAGACTAGCTATGCTATTGGCAGTCCATTTTGTTTTATTTCCTGACCATGGGCTGAAGGCGCTGAAACACTGACTGGTACTTGGGTGCTAGAAGAATACAGTTATGGTCAGATGAACCTAGGGGAGGCAATGGTAGTGATTTATATGCACCTGCTACAGCCCCATAGCACAAGTCGAGGGTCTTATTTCTGCGTGTGGGGCAGGTCAGTACTGTTCATAATTCTTCAGCGTTTTACTTATTGAACATTTATTAAAATCATCCAGGATGACCTTAGGAGCATCAGGGGATATGGAATCTAACTTATGCAGGAGATTCAAAATATGTTCGGATGCTCTGGTCACATTAGCTTTGGGATGATTGTAGACCAGGGTAAAAATAGTTGTGGGAATTCCAGCCCTAGATAGTATGGTTGGAGTGATATGGACAGCAGTTCTATGTCCTCCACACACAAAGAGGCCTGAATGGTCACGTCCTTACACCATTTCTCATTGATGTAGAAGCAGACGCCCTGCCCTGTTCCTTACAGGTGGCCGTTTATCTCTGTGTAGACAATTAGGGTGTCCAAAGCTATTTATAGACAGCTCACTGCTGGGTACACTGTCTGTGAGCCACTGTCAGTCAAAGCAAGCAGGCCAGCTTTCTTGAACTCATGCATATAATTGACGTTTGCCTGTAGTTCGTCTGTCTTTGGTCGAAGGGATTGGACGTTGGTCAGTATGACTGTTGGTAGCCGGGTTTTTGACGATTTAAATTTTTGTAGTCTTTGTCTTATGCCACCTTTCTTACCTCTTTTTCTTTTTTTGATGTTTTTCCAAGTCATGTAGGACTTGTAGAACAAAGAAAGAATCTTTTTGTCAACCAAAATTGATTTAAGCTTCCTTAGAAAATCATCATCATCATCATCAGACCCGTGACCTTGGCGGTCGTGGGGGAGACACGAAAGACAATGCTGTGGTAAGGCTCCTCCATCCATCTCAGTCCTCGGCTCTGCGCAGTAGTGCCGAGTCATTCATCCTGGTCCATTCTCTGATGTTGTCCATCCATGACTTGTTCTGTCTTCCCCTCTTTCTGCCACCTTCGAGTGTTCCCTGCAGTACTGTTTTTGGCAGAGTGTTGTGGCGGGTAACGTGGCCAAACCATGTCAGCTTTTTCTTCTTGACGATGGTGAGAAGGGGTTGCTGTGGACCTGCCAGCCGTGTTATTTGACTCTTGACAAATTCATTGGTCTTTCGTTCCTTTCCAGGATATGCCCAGTAGTTTTCTATGGCATTTTGTTTCAAATGACTGGATTTGCTTTGCTGTTTCAGCAGTCAATGTCCAGGTTTCACTTCCGTACAGCAGGATAGTCTGAATGAGGGCTTTGTAGAGCTTTAGTTTGATTGGGAAACTGATCTCTTTACTTTTCCATATGGTGGTGAGTTTTGTCATGGAAGATGTTGCCATGGCTATTCTGATGATTCAAAATAACTTTGAGCATGATCTTGCTGGCGTGGCTGATGAGGCTGATTGTTCTATAGTTTTGGCATTGGTATAAATTCCCCTTCTTGGGCAGGGGTATGATGAGTGATTGTGACCATTCTGTTGGCCACTGTTTTGTCTCCCAAATCTTCTGACAGATAGCTGTAACATGTGTGATGACTGTTTCGCCACCATGCTTGAGCAGCGCTGCTGGTATGTTGTTTGCTCCTGGAAACTTTCCTACTGGTAAGCTGCGGATGGCTTCTTCCACTTCTTCCCTCAGTATAGGTAATGGCGAGGGTGCTCTTGATGTTGCTGCTTTCTCTTCTATTATGCTCTTGTCAGGTTGTATTGGGTAGTTGTACAGTTCTTGACAATACTCAGACCACCTGTTCAATGCAGCTGAGCTTTCTGTGAGGAGGTTTCCAGAGCTGTCTTCAATGACTGATGATTTGGTTGGAAGTGGTTTTGTGAGTTTCTTCAGGGTGTCGTATGCCTTTTTACTGTTGCCCACTTTCATGCTTTTTTTTTGATCTCATCACATAGATCACTGATCCACTTCTCTCTGGCCTTTAACATTGACTTCTTCATGAGATTGTTGGCCTCCCAGTATTCTTTAGGGTTGGAAGACCTGGTTGGTTTCAGTGCTCTTCTTGTATCGCAGAGGTCCAAGATGTCATTGGTAGTCCATGGCTGGTGTTTATTCCTCTGACGACCGAGTACTTCCTCTGCTGTTTCTCGGACTGCCTCATTAAAGTTGTTGGTGAGGTCATTGATGTCATTGTCCAGGAGGGTTAATGCCGCAAAACGTCTGCCAAGCTTAGCTTGGAAGATCTCCTTGACATCTGGATCTTTCAGTTTGTCCACGTCAAATTTGATACGTGGGTTTGCAGGCTGTTTGTTTTTCTTCAGCTTCATTTTGAATACCAGCAGCACAAGGTCGTGGTTGCTGCCTATGTCAGCTCCAGGGTAGGTTCTTGTTCGGGCTCTGTTGATGCTGGATTTGAAGCGCCTTAGAAAATACATACATTGTTATCCCTTTCTGACAATATCGTCAGTGTTATTATCCCCGTTTAATTTGTGATCAAAAATAGTTCCCATACTTCTTGTACTTCAAACATACTCAACTGTCTCATCACTTAAAATCTCTGGCTGAGTGCTTTTTGTGCGGTAGCTACATCAAAGTGTTGCAGGTTCATGGTGCAGTCACCCCTCAGAATATCAACATCAAGGAACAGATCTAGAATACTTTTAAAATTAAAAGAAAAATGAGGCTAGGTACAAGAGATAAGTGGATTCTATCTACAAGACATCGGGGCTAGAATCAGCATGGCCAAGCAAAAGATGATTCAGTCAAACGACATTTGAGAGACAAAGGTATACCTACATATCTCAAAATTGTCAAAACACTAATATGGACTGTATTGCTGTATGGGTCAGAGGCCTGGACTTTATGAAATTTGGAATGAGGCAAAATAAATGCAATCAAAATGTGGTTCTACTTGTGACTTGTAAGAGGCAAATGGTCTGGAGAACAAAGCAAAGCATTCTTGATATGCAAAGACAAATCTTGGCTGAAGTTGATAAGTGCAGACTGAAATATGTTGGTCATGCAAACAGAAACCCAGTCAAATCTGATGGCAACAATTCCCCAAGGTAAGGTTGAGGACAAAAGGAAGTAAGGCAGACACCAACATCCTACATTGCCAACATCACTGAGATCAGTGGTCTGGAAGGTCTTCAGGAGATTGTAGAACTCGGCAGAGACAGAGAAAGATGGCGAACCCTAGTGACATTGTGTAGAGTTATTGACAGTGGTGATGGAGACAGTTGAGTTGAGGAGTAAAACTGAGTTGGGGATAAAACTGTTCTTGCACCAGACTACCTTGCAATACTTGTGCATGGCAAAAGCTGGTAATACTTTGCCAAACCACCTGTATCACCACTCCAAATTTCTCTGCCTTTTCTTTTCATGGGACATTCATATGATGATTCAATTTTTGTGTGTGCTACCTTCAATCTTCCTACACCTCTTTACAATTTGATTTAACATTTAAACATCTGTATCAATATAAAAAGGTTACCTTATGCAGACATCTACATCTAGTACAGACATATAAAATACATACATGTTAATACACATACTTTACAAATGTCTGAAATACAGACACATTAATGCCTCTTATGTAGTATATGGTGATGTAACCGTCTTGTCCCGGATATGGCCGCAGCCGATAGTAATGGCAGCCACTGCTAGATTCCAATGCCACGGCAGCAGACAGTTGGTGCTGCCCACATGGGTAGTACTTTTTCCATCACACACAGATCTTGTGGTTTTCACACTATGTGTCTGAAAATTGGTGGGGTGATGCAGGAAGGGTGTCAGAGGATGCCAGTGATAAATTTAGACCACTAACATGCGTGTAGTGGGGAGGGAAGAAAGAAATAACAGCCAGCGACCAGAACGCTTTTCAATCGTAGCAGCGTGGCGGAAAAAAGGCACTTTCTTTAGTAGCAGATGATTCATCTGATTAGCAAGACGATTAATTGAATGTTATTGTCTTGGAAGTAGAAACATTTGAACGAGAATTGTTAAGTGAGTCCGATATTAAACGCTTACCAGGAAAAGCAGGAAGAAATGCTGCAGTTAGGGAGAAATTGAGCCAGTAAATAACCTGCTACAGGGCCCATTCCTGACCTGTGCTACACACACACACACACACACACACACAGGGACTGTGGAGAAATTTGACCTCTGGGCCAATCTGTGGCATAAACGCCTAAAAACGATGCCTTTTCACTGTTTTCTCATCATTACCACACTTTTGCTTTGAAACTGCAATGGCAGAAATAAACAGATATGCTGATAATGAAAATATCAAGAAGGAAAAGAAAATAGTCCTCTGGTCTGCCAAGGTTAACAGGTGACAGCAATGGGTACACCCCCTACAAATCCATAATTTGTGCTTTTTGTGAAATGACCCTGTGCTACCACTACAACTACTTTAAAGACTACCAACATTAAAATGTTGAAGGGTTACAGAAGTTCTGAGTTGTTTCGAATGTGTCACACCTGTGCTGTGACACTAGTGACAAGGTGACAGTCATGTACAATATTATACTTTTGTACACTTAACAAACATTTGGTAGCACACGCAGATATGAACTGCAGTATAAAGGTCACATGTTGATTGATTATGACTTGTTTTCAAAAGAAAAAATAGTTAAACAAAACTTATGTCTCCTCCAGACATACCATAAAAACAACAGGTGTTATGGGGACATTGTGTGACACATCCTTGAAGTACAATTGCACATAACCATTGGTAAACACATCAGCTGGGTATCAATTCCTTAATCGGCACTAACATGCATTAACTATTGTCAAATCCATGCAGGATTTGCTGTTTTATCATATATACCATACTTTTACCTGTGATTGGTGACAAATAAGGTGACAATGACAACACATCTGGTAACCAGACACATAAACCTGCGCCTAAATGCAAGTACAAAAACATACCTAGCTTGTGACAAAATTTCAGCTTGATAGCTTGTCATGGACACACACAATTGTCTTAGGAGTTAAGTAAGTCAGTTGGGGGTAGAAAACCTTCAAAGAATTCAAAATCTACAGGCAGTTTAGCTCTGTAGAATCCAACAACAAGAGGTTTAAAATACAAACATCTAAACAATAATAATAAATGGAATTTATATAGCACTATATCTTGCAAAAACAAATTAGCCCTTGCATTCAACCAACTCTTACACATGCAACTTACAATGATTAACAATATTTTAACAAATTCAAATGTACACATACACAGGTTATACACTTATGGATCTTTGGCTGTTAAAGGCAGGGACAGATATGCAACGAAACAACAGGGAAAAATCTTACGTTTGAAATAGGTATGTTTTGAGGCTGGATTTACAAATGCAAGGGAGAGAGGGAGGTCATTTCAGATTGATGGACCAGAATATTATAATAGGGAAAGAGTGATGGACAACAGTGCATTCATTGAATCTAAGTATTCCTAAGAACAGGGTATCTGCAGCAGAGGAGAGGGAACGAGAAAGAGTGTACAGGCCAGGACATTCACATAATAATAATAGTAATAATAATAATAATAATAATAATAATAATAATAATAATAATAATAATAATAATAATAATAATAATAAATGGAACTTATATAGCCCTATATCTTGCAAAGACAAATCAAAGCGCATGCATTCAACCCTAATGTTACAGTCATACAACCAATGACAAATAATCAATAGTTCAAACAGATATTACAAACATGGTATGCTGCAGACCAAATCTATGAAATAAAATTGCAATAGTCAAATGTTTTTAAAAAAAAGCACACATACACTTACACACTCACACAAGGTCATATACTTTAGCAGGGGGATAAGACATGGGTTAGTGAATGGTGGGATAGTCCTGATATGAAACAGGAGGGGGGAAATCTTAGGTTTGAAATAAATATGTTTTGAGCCTGGATTTAAAAGTGTCATAACTAGGCTTCTGGTGAAGAGAGAGGGGGAGCTCATTCCAGGGCGCTGGACCCGAAATAGAGAAAGAGCGGCGGCCAATGGTAGATTGGTTGAATCTAGGTATTCGTAGGCACAAAGTATCTGCAGCAAATCGTAGGGAACGTGAAGGAGTGTACAGGTTAAGACATTCACAGAGGTAGGAGGGTGCAGTTTTGTGGAGACATTTGTAAGAGATGGTACTGATCTTATAATCTACTCTTTGTGGCACAGGCAGCCAGTGGAGAGATCACGAGATTTTTTCTTTCTGAGAACTAGTCGAGCTGCGGAGTTTTGTATACGTTGAAAGGAGTGAATAGATGATGCTGGCAGACCAGAAAAAAGAGAATTGCAATAGTCTAGACGTGAAAGAATGAGAAAAGTGACAAGTTTGGCTGTTGCATCTGTGGACAGGTACTTTCGAATGGCACTAATACGCCATAACTGATAGTAGCATGTCTGACAGGTCTGGGTGATAAATTTTTGCATGGGGAGTGTGTTGTCAATAACAATACCTAAATACTTCACAGCAGTGGATAGAGGGACTGATGAATTGCCAAGTTCTATTGAATCTGTTGTAATGGAAGAGCGTTTGTGTTTGGTCCCTACAAGCATGGCTTCGGTTTTATCTGCATTTAGCTGTAATTTGTTCTGTGTCATCCAGTTTTAAATATCCTCATATTTGCCAGGAGAGAAGGCAGATTTTCAGGAGTAGCACTGCATTGAATCCAGAGTCATCTGTGTAAAAATGATGGTTGATTTGATGACGTTTTATTATATGTGACAGTGGGGCAGTGTAAAAAGTGAAAAAGATCAGGGCCTAGAACTGATCCCTGTGGGACTCTGCATTCCAGTTTGGCAGGTTGAATCTTGTTTACTGCAACTGTCTGGAATTGGTCAGTAAGGTATGAATTACACCAGGTGAGGGCTGTGCCAGTAACACCGAACGTTTTTTTGCAGACGGGAGAGAAGAATTGAGTGGTCTATAGTGTCAAAGGCTACCGATAAGTCAAGTAGTGTGAGAAGGAAGATTTTCCACGAGTCAGAAGCGAGTAGAAGCGAGTTTAAAGTTGATAGCAGAGGCATAGACATAGATACAAATATCTGATAAAGAATATAGACCCAGACATCTAAACTACCATCCCACTACAACCATCATCCCCCACCCCTCCAGCATACAACCCGTGACACCTGTTACTTCCCTCCTCCTTCCCACCCCATCATGGCCGACATAAAGCCATGTCACTCTCACTCTCCTCCCTCTAAGCTGAACTAAAGCCATGTAAAATACTGCTCCCTCATCACCACCACCACCCCTCCTCCTTTCTCTTACAGCTGAGCTAAAGCCATGTGAAATACTCCATGGCCACCATCATCCCTTCTTCTCTCTTCCCTGCTGTCACAAAGCCATGGAAAACACCTCTGTGATCCAAAGAGGGGATTGAGGGTCTAGTGGTAAGACATCCTTTGGAGGAAGCCAGAGGTGTGCAGCGTTGATCCTTTCCTAAACCACAACTTTCCCCAACCAATAAACTATAAAAGGTGGTCTGGGTGCCAGTATTTCAAATAAGGTGATAAATCAAGGTTCAGTGCCCAACACACCTTTACCATACAAAAAGAAAAAGAACCCCAGCCACAAGAGTTTTCCCTGCAGAAAAACTGCTGCAGAAAAAGTGCTGCAGAAAACAGCCACACTCACAGGGAAACACAGACAGGTCCATGCAGACAGCAACACTGAAGCCCCTGAACTGGATGGCGCTGCTCTTGTAGCAACACTCGCTCCCCAGGGAGAGCAGCATCAGTTTTACACAGAGACATCTGTGGTGACTGAAAATGCTATAGAACAGAGTAGATTAGGGAATAGATAAAAAAAACAACCTCCTGTCACCCCCTAATGGGGTGCTTATGTAAAACCCTCCCTTCCCACCTATCACACTCATTCAGACCACACAAAACAAATATAAAGTGATTACTTGTAAACGTTTCTTATACAATAATCCAATATTTACACAAACATAAAGGACAATATTTACTGGCACACTGCTACAAGCTTACTATACAACATCAGCTTCAAGTCCAGTAATGAACTAAACACAAAGTGTTCAAAATATTTTCATAACAGCACCCCAAAGAAAACCTCTATATCAACATCAATACAATATCCAAACCTATGCATAATTCACATGATCATATAATGTTGTAGAGATGACATCTGGGTTGATCCCCTGAAACATTCAGGAACCACCCAATACTGGTGCACCCAGGGATGCAATTCATATTTTTCAACCATAAACAAATCAAAACAAAAGAGGGAAGTAAATAAATAAATAATGGCCAAATTGGTAAGGAGAAATTTCGGAAACTACACCCCAAAATTACTGTTAATTCTGGGTGTAGCAGTACAGGTAAGACATTGATGTCTTAGCATGATACACAGGTCTGTATCAGGCCTGACCCTGTCAGTGAATGCCCCCCACAACTTGAAGGGGAAAGCCACAGTTAAACACAACCACAGCAATGTCACCAAGCTGGGGATGAAGCTAGTCCAGACCAAGGCACACCGCCTAAAAATATGTAGTATAAGTAATAACTGATATACATAATTATGTTATATACAACAAAAGGAAGAGCATAATCATAACAGGCATATATTTAAAACCTCTGTGGCCAAAGAAACCAAAGCACAATTAATTATAACAGCACACACAGGAAAAACTTTACTTACTTCAAGTGTCAGAACTCTCTTCTTCCACATACCACTCACTGTTAAACATCATCAGCACTGGATGTCCTCAAACACTGCCTCACAGTGGCAGACCACAATGTGTCAGAACATCCAGGATCACCCTACAGGTAAAAATGCCACAATCCTCTGATTTGTCATTGTCAGTCACAAAAAGGCGTACATCCAGAGGAACACAAAATGTAGATCCAAAGGAGTGGGTTTCCCCAAATATGGAGAGAAAAAAACACAGGTGACAATAAAGTGTAACTGTCCTCTAGCACAATATCATTTACAAATGGTGCACATCTAGTAAAGGAAGTTACACAATACATGCAGGTACATATCTTCACAACACTGTGGAGCCAAGCACAAGCACACACAGATATGTACAACACATCTTCTGATGATATAGAATCTAAACGAAGATCCCAAAGGGTGTTACAAGTACAGCACCCCTGGTATCCTGGTGAAGACAAGGGCAGCCACAGCAGACACTGCAGGCACTGGTTTACCGCTGATGGCAGGGAGGGATGTCCAAGGAAAATCACTTTGGTCATCACTTCCAAATCCAAACTAGGAGGACACCTAAAGTGCAGATATTCAGTCACAATCATGACATCAAAACAATATTCCAATCAACTGGCAGGGTGCACTGATCAATGCCTTAGAGCAATAACCGTTTATGTGAAAAAATAGCAATTTTCAAATTTTTCATATTTGGTAGAATCTACTGTAAACTTTTAGATGACAAAATTATTTTTTTTTTAAAGTTTTATTAATTTCAAAGATATTTGAAGAAAACCTTTGTAGCACAAAAGTAATTGAGCAGATTTCACAGGGTACTCTGTACTACTGCACATAATCCCGCTTTTCTTCTAAACGATTTAATGCAAATTCAATGCCAATTATCTGGGAAAAAGGTCTGCAACAGCGGCCATCCAGCTGTGCAAACCCTTCTTGCCTAGGAGTGCATACACTTGGACCACTGGGCAGGGTTTATGTAACACTGGCAGGCCTGGAGGTTGTGTGGTTGTTCCTGCTAAAAATGATGACTGGAACGTGATCTTATCTGAGAAAGAAGGTAAAGCTTTGTGCCATGCCTGCTGTATTTTCTCTGCAAGCAAGGTGGTCTACCTTCACTGCCAGTGTTTTTGCTATCCTCGCCTTTACACTTTTTGCACTAGCCTAGCCTACCATCGCTTTGAGAGAACCAGAATTAGTGGACATCAAAGTTTCACATCCAGACTGTGAGAAAATTCTGGGGAAAAACAGATCACTAGTTAAAAATATGCATTTATGTGGTTTTCCTCTACATGTATTACAACATAAAGATGCTATGATAAAGATTGCATCAATACCCATTCTCATTCCAATAACTGAGTACTTCCATTCAATCCTTGATTTGTTACGAAATTCCAAACTTTTCAAATGAGTGTATCTCAAAACTGTCAACAATGGCAGCTCACTTGATAGACTTGTTGCTCTAACCCTCTTGTTGTTGGATTCTACAGAGCTAAACTTCCTGTACATTTTGAATTCTTTGAAGGTTTTCTCCCCCCAACTGACCTACTTTACTCCTAAGACAATTGTGTGTGTCCATGACAAGCTATCAAGCTGAAATTTTGTCACAAGCTAGGTATGTCTTTGTACTTGCATTTTGGCACAGGTTTATATGTCTGGTCACCAGATGTCTTGTCACTGTCACCTTCTTTGTCACCAATCACTGGTTAAAGTATGGTATATACGATAAAACAGCAAATTATGCATGGATTTGACAATAGTTAATGCATGTTAGTGCCGAATAAGGAACTGATACCCAGCTGATGTGTTTACCAATGGTTATGTGCAATAGTACTTCAAGGATGTGTCACACAATGTCCCCATAACACCTGCTGTTTTATGGTATGTCTTGAAGAGACAGAAGTTTTGTTAACTCTATTTTTCTTTTGAAAATAAGTCATAATCAATCAACATGTGACCTTTTATACTGCAGTTCATATCTGCGTGTGCTACCACATGTTTGTTAAGTGTGCAGAAGTGTATTATTGTACATGACTGTCACACTGTCACCAGTGTCACAGCACAGGTGTGACAAATTCGAGACAACACAGAACTTCTGTAACCCTACAACATTTTAATGTTGGTAGTCTCTAAAGTAGTCGTAGTGGTGGCACAGGGTCACTTCACGTCAAAGAAAGCACTAATTATGGATGGGTAGGGGGTGTACCCATTGCTGTCACCTGTTGAACCTTGGCAGACCAGAGACCTATTTTATTTTCCTTCTTGTTTTTTTTGTTATTGGCATATCTGTTCGTTTCTGCCATTGCCGTTTCTAAGCAAAAGTGTGGTAATAATGAGAAAACAGTCAAAAGGCATCGTCTCAGGCATCTATGCCCGGTCCAGCCAAGAGGTCAAATTTCTCCACAGTCTGTGTGTGTAGCACAAGTCAGGAATGTACCATGTAGCACTTATTTTCTGGCCCACTCTTCTCCCTAACTGCAGCATTTCCTTCCTCCTCTTCCTCCTAAGGGATTAATATTGGACTCACTTAACATTATCATTCAAATGTTTCTACTTATGCTACAATAACATTCAATTTATCATCTTGCTAATCAGATGAATCCTCTGCTACCAAAGAAGACACCTTTTTTTGCCACCCTGCTACAAACGAAAAGCATTTTGGTTGCTGGATTTTCTTTTTTCCATCCCTCCCTACTACACGCATTTTAGTGGTCTAAATTTATCACTGGTACCCTCTCTAACACTCCCTGCATCTCCCCACCAATTTTCTGACACACTGTGTGAGAACTACAAGATCTGTGTGTGAGGAAAAAGTACTGCTCACGTGGGCAACACCAACTGTGGGCTGCGGCCATATTGGAATCTAGTGGTGGCCCTGTTACTGTCGGCTGCTGGGTAACTGGGTTAAGAGGGCTAAGGCATCATAATATCTGGTCACACAAGACAAGACATCCCCACAGCCACAAGGACCAGCAGTGCTGTCAACTGAACCTGAGGAGTTGCCACATGGGAAACAGTAAGATATTTATTTATTTATTTATTTATACCACTTTAAGATAACAGAGATTACACAGATCTGAACTGCACCTGAAGACTTATTCAAAGTCAGGAGCAGGTAGCACATCAGGCAGACTGATCAACACGCCAAAGACTGCACTACTGCAAGTCCAAGTGGCTGACTCCTTTCAAAAAGAGGTAATTAACAATAACACCAAGACAATAAACTCAGTATCACTCTTGAAGTGACCACTGGAAGGAACAAACAGCAACTGTCAACTCCTCTTGCCAACAGCTACAACAAAGTAAACAGCCAATTACATTGATCTATACTACAAAACTCAGCATGATCTGAGGACAATAAAATTTATTACTAACAAAAAACTGGAGATTGCACTGCTGCAACTGACCTTACTACAGTGACCTCACTGGACCAGAACTGAAAAACGAAACTCTTCACTTTACAAAAACGTTACTGCAATCAAATTCTGGGATAAAGGTTGCTTTTCAGTTACCAGCAACAGGTTTGTAGAAAATGTGGTGGATTGTAGTCTGATTATTAAATGGTGGCAGGGTCACTAGATTAACTATAAGTACAAACGCTTTTCCTTGTCTTCTTTTCTTTTATTTTTTTTACACATCCAGCCCTCTAAGTGTGATAATCAGGGACTGTGTCCTAGGTGTTGACTGTCATCACTAGTGACCAGTGACACAGGCTTGTCAAAATGAGGAATGCCTCTGCAAAGAGTGGTGGCCTAAGTTCTGCAGTGCTGGCATTCTTCATCAACTCTAAGTCACTCATCACAACTGCATACACAGAGAAACTGGACGTAAAAAAGCACATGAGTGCGTTTTCTATTATCAGTAAAATAAAATAATGAATAAATAAATCAATAAAGAAATAACCAAAACCTTAGCATAGAATACGTTATAGTATAAGGGAAGGCACACCTGGGAAGTCTATCCTTAAATGAGGCAGGATTTACTTCCCTTAATTAAGAATGGCAGGATCGATGGCAAGGCATCACAAAGTGTTTTATAGGATGAAGCGAAAACTGCAAACAAGAAGAAGTAACAAAGAATACACTTTCTCCACTCCTAGCCCTGTTGTGTTGTGTGGGATACTGCCATGTATTGTCACAGCTGACTGCTGTGGGTAAAAAAGTCAGCCTCTGTCCCCACAATACATTAGCATCAGAATGCAGTGCTGCCACTGTTGTTCTTGTTGGTGCTGTTGGTGGTGGTGGTGGTGGTGGTGTGGTGGTGGAGGAAGTAGTTGCATGGTGGTGGTGGTGGTGGTGGTGGTGGTGGTGGTGGTGGTGGTAGCAGCAGTAACAAGTAGTAGTAGTAGTAGTAGTAGTAGTAGTAGTAGTAGTAGTAGTAGTAGTAGTAGTAGTAGTAGTATCATCCTCCTCCTCCTTCTCAGCATCATTAACACCTGCACTTGTTCTCCACAGGGTTGCGTCCTCTCACTACTTTTGTACATTCTATACACAGATGATTGCAGAATCAACTATGGAAATTCCTTTCTGGTAAAGTTCGCAGACGACAGTGCTCTGTTATCTCTTATCTGGATCAATCTTAGACCACGGTCCAGCCCTCACCGAGTTCGTACACTGGTGTGACGAGGCCTATCTGGAGCTAAATGTTTCTAAAACTAAAGATCTGCCTATCGACTTCAGAAGATCAGGGCATACTCCTAAGAATATTATTATCCATAATCAGGAAGTTGAAAACGTTTCGAACTATAAGTATCTGGAAACTGTTTTTGACCACAAGTTAAACTGGGACGTTAACACTGATGCTATTGTCAAAAAAGGACAACAAGCTGTGTATTTTCTGAGGTAAATGAACTCATTTTTTATAGATAAAAAGATTCGTTCCTTGTTTTACAAGTCTTACATAGAGTGTTCTAAGTTTTGCTTTCATTTGTTGGTACAATAACCTTAGTGTTAAAAATAAGAATGGCCAGCAGAGAATTGTAAGAATCTGCTCAAAACGAATTGGAAAAGAACAAAGCGATCTCATGTTGCCCTGCAATCAGCAGCTTGTAGGCAAAGCCACTGCCATTTTGGCAATCCCTCCCATGCTTTGTTTCCAGAAGTTCAGTAGTTGCCTTCGGAACACCGTTTTCAGTGTCCCATCAGCAAAACTAACAGAAAAAGAAATTCTTTTGTGTCAGTAAGCATTCGAATTCTGAATTCACAATGATGTTGACTATCTAGTTTTTACATTTCTCTGAGTTACTTGCCGAATTGTCATTGTTATGAGTGTAGTAAATACATAATTATGTGTGTGTGTGTGTGTGTGTGTGTGTGTGTGTGTGTGTGTGTGTGTGTGTGTGTGTGTGTGTGTGTGTGTGTGTGTGTGTGTGTGTGAAATAAGCCTGTGTTGTTGTTGTGCGTTCCCCAGCTTTACACCCTGGAGGTCACCCAGAACATGCACTCTGACTCACTCATCCCACCTGGGAATCTCTGTGAGATAGGAAGTACATCAGGTGAGAAGTTTGCGTGTATGACTCTTTTCAAGTACCGCGCCACATAGGCAGCCATACTCCGACTTCAGAGGATTTTTTCTCCTATGAAGGAGAGTGCAGGTTGTTATGTTAAGAGCTTGTCATGGCTGAGGGCAATCTCAACACAACATTTTAAACATAACAACATTTTAATGTAGGCCTTGGCAATTAGCTGAAATCAATAACAACTGACACAGCTTTTGGCCTGGGCCAAAGTCTGTCTTCTTGTCGATGGTCTTTAAAACATTGAATTAATACATTGGTGTATGGTGTGGGTGTGCGTGGGTGTGTTCGCACACACACGTGTACGTGTTGCCTATGTGCGTGCGTAAATAATAAGTTTTAATGTATTCTAGTCAATTTTTTTTAACACTGTGTTCACAATTGGTGTGTGTGTGTGTGTGTGTGGTGTGTGTGTGTGTGTGTGTGTGTGTGTGTGTGTGTGTGTGTGTGTGTGTGTGTGTGTGTGTGATCTGACATTTTTATTTGGAGTCATTTTGGAATGTTTTAACCAATATGAAATATAGCTTTTTGTGTTCAATGAGAATTTGATGCCTATCAATCTGCCTGTCAGTATTGTAATTGCCTTTCATGGGATGATTAAAGTGTTTTTGACTTGATTTGACTTTACTTGACTCCCACCCCATCCTTTTATTTCTGCTGAAAGAGCTTTATATGAGATGCTACTCTTGCTGATGTTACCAGGTATTCTCACAGAGTATTATTCTCTGGTTGAAAATGTTCTCTGTTGTGCTCCATCTTTGAAACCTGCCTGTTTTTCTTTGATGATCGCCTCATCTTGAGGCTTCAGTCTATTCAGAAGCATGCTTAAAATGACTTTACTTGGATTGGCTGATCAGGCTGATGGTATGGTAGTTTGGGGGTAGTTTTAAGCTGCCTTTCTTCAGGAGAACAATGAAAAATAAATAAATTTGATTTGTAGAGGGTTATAGAATAAGCATAACAATAACTTTAGAAAAACAAACAAAACCATCCAGCCCTCTGAGAGTGATAATCAGGGACTGTGTCCAAAGTGTTGACTTAATCACTGGTGATGAGTGATACAGGCTTTAA
>CM054156.1:31288718-31313330 GCA_028751875.1 Rapana venosa
CCCGGAATTCCTGGGAAAAGCCTTTTCTACTCCCTACCCGGGCTTTCACTAGTCTCCCTTCGGGGATTTGGGGGAAAAATTTCCTCACCCTCAACCTTCAAGGCCATATCTCTCATTGTTCTGAGAAGGGTGATGGCACTGGTGAAGTCTGGTGACAAAGACCATGAATGGCGTCTCCATGATCTCTGGTGAGAAGGGTGATGATCACTGGATGAAGATCTGGTGACAAAGACCATGAATGGCGTCTCCATCATCTCTGGTGAGAAGGGTGATGATCACTGGTGAAGGTCTGGTGACAAAGACCATGAATGGCATCTCCATAATCTCTGGTGAGGAGGGTGACGATCATCGGCGAAGATCTGGTGACAAAGACCATGAATACAATTATCTTTACATAGTCTACCGTAACTTTGTTCACCCCAAAATACAATCAGACGACAAAAAAAGGAGCGGGATAACCTTAGTGGTTCAAGTGCTGCGCTTGTGATCTGACGGCCCGGGTTCGAGCCACCACAAAGACACCTGTTTGAGGGGACCTTTCCCTTTGATTTCAACATCAGTACCTATTCCCCCAGCCAAGGTTAAGCAGCATCGAGTGTGGTTACCAGATGGATGGGTGACCGTTTGCGCACCATGGCTCCAGTACAGTTCCCCCAGTTCCCCAATCTGTAAATGGGTTCCTGCCTCTCTAGGGTCAGGGAAGGTAAAGCAGCGAGGGAGAGGAGATGGGCGCCGCCCTCAATATGCTGGCCCCTGGAGAAGCCGAGGTCTTTGATGCCTCGCTCCCCTACGACCACATAGGTTATGAGACACCTTTACCTTTACCTTACCTACTCCACTTCCGTGTGCGAACCCATGTAGAACATCTGGCGCACACATTCAAACTTGTTATTCCTTTCAAAAGAGTAGGCGATTTCGTGCTGGTAGGGATGGATAACAATCTCAAAAACATGCACGTGGTGTCTCTACACAGCATCCCTGAAGTCAGAAGGCGGCTACCTTAACGGTGCCTAAAAAATGGTCGCATACACAAAATCTCACCGATGGTGAACTTCGGAGCTCTTTCGAGAAACGGAAAAAAAACCGCATGATTTTCTGAGACTGAGCTACGGTCAATTTTAGCTCCAGAGAAAAAAAATCCTCGTAGAAGGTGCAACCAAGGCCCGAACCTGTGTCATGAAATCCATGATTTAAAGTCAGTCTCTCTAACCACTGAGCTCTGCCCCCTCTCTCCCCCCCCCCCCACCTAAAATGATTATCAATTTCGGAAAACAACTCCGCATAATATGCAATTGTTGCAGGCACGCGTAGAAAGTAGCGAAAGTGAGTACATTGCGTAAACCTTTTTATAATGAACTACTTTTGAAACAAATTAGAAAGTCGCCTGAAACAGCCCTTTTTAAACCTTGTTCATTGTATTCTTAGCAATACGATTTCATAAAAGGGAGGGGGGGGGGGGGGGGGGGGGAAAGCCTAGTGGTTAGGGGCGTTGCAGCCTCACGAAGTAACGGCCCGGGTTCGGAGCCCCACTGGGCCCTCATTCAAGTTGATTCTTCCCCCGAGTTATAATATCACTGCCCACCCCCCTCCTCCCAAAAGTCCAAACGAGATTCGTACAACCGTTACGCCTTTCGGAAAAAGTAGGTCATTCGGCGCGCTGGTAAAAAGGAAAGATAAAATGACTACAAAGACGCATGCACACTAGTCTCGCGCTTAGACATCAGCCCCGAAGTCAGATGCGGCTCCCTTTAACGCTGGGCAAAAACGGCCGCATACGCAAATGTCATTGATGAACCTTGGAAGGTTTCGAGAAACAAAAACTCCGCCCCACAGGGTGAAATGTACAATTCCGAAAATAATGTACAAGACAAATAGTTTCACATTCTGCTACATTGACAACGAGCAATCAAAGATTTTCATACTAAACATATAGTTTTGCTTTCGGTTTAACATCTCCTGTAAAAAAGAAAAGTATGTGTGGTGGTGGTGTGTGTGTATGTGTGTGAGAGAGAGAGAGTGTGTGTGTGTGTGTGTGCATTTGGGTTGTTCAAGGTTCGAAAGTCCTATTTTACGTTGTTGTTGTCTTCAATTTAACGTCTGTTCACTCTAAGTGAAAATTAGACGACCTATTTTAGTATGCACTTAATGTACGAGACACCCTTTTCAAGAGGTTACTTCCCCTGGAGTTGTCAGTATTTTATTTTATTTTACGTATGCCCCTTAATGTACCAACAAATAAACAGATTACTTAAAAGCAGAATTTTGTTCACATTATAAATACAACTATGATTATAGTGCATCAACATTTTACATTTCCCTGCAAATAGTAGGCTATGCAAATAGTAAGCACTAGACCCAAGTCATTTTTTAAAATAACGTGGGGGGGAAGGGGGTAGCCTAGTGGTTAGAGTGTTGTCCTTGTGATTTGACGCCCTAAGATCGAGCTGGGGTTCGAACCATCCCCGAGACACCCATTCAAGAGGTTACTTCCCCCGGGAGTTGTCAGTACAGATTCCACTCCCTCCTTCTCCCCACCCCCTTCCCACTGCACCCCGAAAATCTTTGGGATGAGTATTATATAATCGGGAGTCCAGAGTGCGAATGCACTTAGAACATCTTGCACACACTTTAAAACCCGCTCCGCCTTTTGGAAGAAAGGCCATTGCGTTCAGTTAAGAACAGCTCACAAACCGTTTGATGGCTTTTACAACGCATGCAGACTGGTGTTTTTAGACACTATCCCCAACGTCGGAATGTGGCTACCTTGAATAGTAGTAGGGAAAAGCAGTCGCGTACGTCAATATCTCCCATTGGAAAACCCTGGAACTCTAGCCCAGAAATGAACAAATCAATAAAGGAATCTGAGGGCACTAGAAAATTGAGGTACCATCCCCTATGTCTGAATGAAGCTACTTTAAAAATGTGGGTAAAAACAGTCGCCTACTTCAATACCCCTTGTGCGAACCCACACAGAACATCAAGCCCACAATAAAAACCCGTTTAACTTTTCGGAAGAGTAGACCCCTAAGTGCTGGTGATACAGGAGGTTGTAGTCATTCTTTGATACAGGAGGTTTGTAGTCATTCTTACCTTTGAAAAGTAGGGTGCTGCTTTAGCCATCTTTGTTTTCTCCTTCACTGTTGTCTTAGCAGACAAATTTAAACGCTGACCACAATAGTGGTAGTTTAACCTCTCTAAAAAAAACACTTCTCTCTCATGTGCCCCTGGTCCAGGCCAAAATCTTTGTTAGTTATCGATATATATTCGCAAAGGTACTAAGACCTACATTAAAATGCTATGCTTTTAAATATCCTTTCGAGGATCATCTTCTTCACTAAACACAATTATCTGAAGTCGGCATATTTCTGCCTATACGGTGGAGTACTCTACATACAAACTTTACTGTGTACTCAGCGACTCCCAATGAGACCCAAAGTGTGGCTCTTGGCGACCTTGAAAGATAAAGCTTTAGACCCCAAAAGGTTTACAGCAACAGGTAACCAACCAACCCAAAATTTATTCTAGAAAATATCTTGATCTAGAAAGATAGAGTTGTACACAACGACGATGACAATAACAGAACAACCTCAAGACATTTACTCTATAAAAAAAAAAAATCTTGGTGATCTTCAAAGTTAAATCTTTTTAAAAAACGACGATAACAACAACAGAACTAACCAACACATTTATTCTATTAAAAAAAAATTTTGGGGATCTTCAAAGTAAAATGTAATCAACGACGATGACACCAGAACAACAATAAAACAAACCAACAACTCACACACAAACAAAAAATCTTCAATCACCAATGCATTCCATGACTTTGACAAAGAGAGCTCTCTGGGTGAACTTAGAGCTGTCAGGGAAACCAGGAAACAAGTCATCCCTTCAGTGTTTCAGGGAGGGCAGTAGGTTGATGTCTTGCTCCTATGTGGGCCCGTGGGGTGTGTTGCTGAGGAAAGGCTGAAAACCAGGTCCCCCAGCTGGGAGGAAACTTGTCAACCCTGCGTCTCTCCTGCTACTTCTGTGGTCTTCAGCAAGGTTGAAATTTCAGAGGCCTTCTTTCTTGTAGGGCCTACTGTCTCAGCAGCGCAGACCAGTCCCACTGCAGCTGCTGTTTGGGTTTTAAATGACCCAAGATTCAAACGCACCTTGGCTTTTCCTGCGTAGTTGACAGAGATGAGCACTTTTTAAAAAATCGCAAGGTGAAAAATGTTCACGATTCACGTGCAACATGCTTGATCCCTGACCTCTCTTCCCTCCCCCGAGGAAAAAAAAGAAATAAAGAAAAAAGGAGGGAAACTGCTATGAAAAGAAAGAAAAAAGAAAACAAAAAACAGAATCATGCTTTGGCGGGAACGTGTGTGTGTGTGTCTGTTGTGTGTGTGTGTGTGTGTTGTTTGTGTGTGTGTAAGTGTGTGTGTGTGTGTGTGTGAGTGTGTGTGTGTGTCAAGTCAAAGTCAAAAATTTTATTTCCAGATGGTACATTGAATAAGCAATGTATTTGCCTTTTTTCTCAAGCCATCTATCTAAGAACAAATTTCTTAATGATTTTATTGAAATACTACATTATTGCATCCTTAACCATTGAATTAAACCAGTAAAGAGGAAAATCGATTACGGTAATACATTGAAAAATACAAGTTACCACATATACATATGCACACACATACTGGTACTCATACACACTGCACCCGTGCGCGCTCACGTTTAAATAAAGACTGTTTAAGAATTTTTAAAAAAGAAAATCATAAAACGTCAGGACAAATAAATTACTTCACCTACTGTTTCATCCATTCTTTCACGTTTATAGTTTAGATAATAAAAAAGGTACAGGAACAAAACGTTAGAAAACACTAGGCATTTGTTGCGTCATTACTGACAATATTTGCCTTCAATGACCTCCCTCCTCTCCTCCTCCACCCAGCAAACGTGTGCTTTTTATTGCACTCATACTCTTCAAATAGCGCTTTTAAAAAATAATATATATTCACACGATAACTATCAAACAAGCAAGATAAGTCAAATAAGACATGATAATGATTATTATAATAGAGATACCAGAATAACAACAATCACCCATCACCATGAGACAACAATATAACAAATAATCCCCATCACCATGAGACAACAACAGAACGTGATAACAGAAGAGCATTGGAAAGGATGGGGGTGGGGGGGGGGAGTATCAAGGGGAAGAGGAAAAACACATTCAATCAAATAGAAAAATAATAAAAAAGCAATAACAATTATTCAAGCAAGTAAAACCCCTTTACAATAAAAAATACAAAACCCCATAATCAACTGGAATATCAAACAAAAAGCAATATCAAATTTAAAACAATATCGCAAAAAAATAGTAAAATAATTTTATCCTAACTGAAATTTAAAAACAAAACCCGACGAAAAAAAACTTTTGGGAATTTTACAAGGAAAGGGCATGGGAGAGGAAAAAGAAAGGGAAAAGAGAGAGAGAGAGAGAGGGGGAAAGAGGAGAGAGAGAGGGGGAGAGAGAGAAGAGAGAGAGAGGGGAGAGAGGAGAGAGGGAGAGGGGAGAGAGAGAGAGAGAGGGGAGGGGCAATAAACAATGAAAGGGACAATGAAAAAATTTTTTTAAAATTTCGAGGATAATAAATAACCCACTGTGCTTTTTTACACCCCCCGTCCCCCCCTTTAAAGGGAAACTTTCTTAAAAATAAAAACCCAAAAATTTTTACAGTCTCACAATAAAAAAAAAGGGGGAAAAAAAACCCTTTTAAAAACAGCTCCCCCCCCCAAAAAACCCCCCCCCCCCCAAAAAGCAAGAAAATAAAAGAAAACCATAAAAATCCCCCCACCCCCACCCCCAAAAAAAACCCTTAAACCCAAAAAACAAAAAAAACAAACAAACAAAAGGGGAAGGGAAAAAACCCAAAAACCAAACCCAAAGATGATAAAAAAGAGAAAACAGACAAAACAACAACAAAAACCCAAAAACAACAACAGACCAAAAAAAAAAAATTAACACAAAAAAAACTTAAAAAGCCCATAAAGATAAACACTAAAACTTTGTCAAAGGGTTTACACATACTTGTTACACATAAAATAAATAAATTTAAATTTAAACAAACAAGATCTTTCAAATAAAAATAAAAATTTTTCACTCAAACCCCCCCATTCAATTAGTGAAAAATCAAGAAATCGAAAATCAAATGAATAAACAAAACCAATTAAACAAGAAAAAAAGACCCACAAAACACTCCCCATTTACCCAACACCCCCCCCCCTAAACAAACAAAAACCCCCCCAAAAGTCCAGACTAAATAAAGCGTCGCGGGCCGGCCCAAAAAACCCCCACACACAAAACAAAAACACACACATTCCCAAAAACCCCCTTTACACCACCCCCCCTTTCCCCAAAACCAATTACCACAATTTCACACCACACACACACACAAAAACACCCCAAAACCAAAACCAAACAACCCCTAAAAACCACCGACATTTTAATACAAAAAAACACTCCACGAAACAAAAACATAACCACAACAACAAACCGGAAAAAAAACTTTTTATCGAAGAAAAAATTTCCCAAAAACATAAAAGGGGAAAAATGACCAGCCAAAAAAAAATTTTTCAAAAATAAAACCGAATTTTTTTTAGTACAGACAAAACCTTTTAACATAAACAAAATTTAAATTACAAACAAACCCACAGACCCACCCAAGAAAACAAAAGGGGGGGGGTTTTAAAAAATCAAAAATTTTTTAAAAAAAAACCAAAACAGAACTTCCCTTTCCCCTCTTTTCCCGCTTAAAAACTAAAACCCAAACTTTTAAAGGGGGGCCTCAACACTTCGGACAAACAAAACAACAACCACACAAACCCCCACAAAAATTAAAAGAAACCCAAACCAAATTTTAAAATTAAAAGAAAAAAAGGGGTTAAGAAGAAGAAAGGAAAGGGGAAATTTGGAAAATTTAAAATTTTTCCCTTTGTTTCCAAAAAAATAAAAAAATTTTTTTTAATTTTTTTAAGGGGGAAAAAAAGACTTTTAATTTTGTTAAAAATTTTTTCAAAAAAGCAAGGGGACCACACACACCATTATAATTAAGCAATTTTAACAAATTTGTCGGGTTACAAGGCCGGAGGAAAATTTTTGGGGAAAAAGATAAGGAGGGGGAAAAACGAATTTTTTAAAATTTGGTATACTTTTTTGGGAAGGGGAAAAATTTTTAATTTAAAACCTTCTGTTTCCCTTCCAAAAACCTTTTTTCAATTTTAAAGGATTTTTTTATTTTTGATGCAATTAAGGGTTAAAAAAATAATTTTCGGGTTAAAGGATTGTTAAAGTTGGAAAAAATTGTTTTTTTAATAAAAGTGGGAAAGGTTTTAAGTCAGTTGGTAAATCTTTGAACGAATTTAAATTTTGGGATTGGGACCACTGGTTTTTCGGTTTTCTAGAATTTTTGGGGGGCCATTTTTTCCTTTTAAAGGAAAGGGAAAAAAGAAAATTTGGTCATTTTTCTTAAAAACATCATTTTGTTTTTGGGGGGTTTAGTTTTTTGTGGGGGTTTTTTTTTTTGGGTTTCCCCTTTTTTTTTGGGTTTTTTTTCGGGTTTTTGGGGGGTTTTTGGGGGTTTTTTGGGGTTTTTGGGGTTTTGGGTTGGGTTTTTGGTTGGGGATTTTGTTGGGTTTGGGGTGTTTGGGGGTTTTTTTTTGGGGGTTTGGGTAAGGGGGGGGTTGGGGATTTTTTGTATTGTTTTTTTGAGTGTTTTGGTTGGGTTTTGTTTTTTTGTAGGTTTTTTGGGGTTTTTTGTTTTTGTTTTTTGGTTTTTTGAGGGTTTTTTTTTTTTGGGTTTTTTTCTTTTGGGGGAAAAAATTTTGTTTTTTGGGGGTTTTTGTTTGGTTTTTGTTGTTGTTTTGTTTTATTTTTTTTGTATAAAAACTGTGTTTTTTGTTCATTTCCAATTTGCAAATCATCAGTGCTATTTTGCAAGGGTTTTTTGAAAAGAGAGTTAATTTGTATGGCTTGTATGTATTGGTTGTGTGTCAGCAAAAAGTTCGCATTTAGTTTTGAAAAAAAGGGGGGGAAGGTCTTTTATGTAAAAAAGAAAAGAAAATTGGCCCTAAGATGGACCCTGTGGTACTCCATAATGAAGGGGTTTTAGTGTGGGTTTGGTGGACGTAGCTATTAAAAACACATTTTTTCCCTTTTTTTGAAAGATAAAAGAAAGAAGTTCAAGGTTTTTTTTTGTAGAGAGATTATATAATTTCTAGCTTTTTAATGAGAAATTTTCCCGGTTTATTTGTAAAAAATGTTTTTTTTAAAAACTACAAATTTAATACTCCCAAAATTTATTGCATTAATGTTAGACGGGCCAAAATTTGTCTACAAGCTGTTAATGCCGAAATGGCACGAGTGTTTTTTTTTCTAAATCCAGATGATTTGGGTAAAAATAATTTTGTTAATATCTAAATGTGGACTATGTTTTTTCATATTTTTTTCCCAAAGGGTTTTTTAAAAGGTAAGATAAAAAAAAGTTTGGGCCCTTTAAAATTTTTGGGGGGATCAAAAAAGGTCCCCAGACTTGTGGATTGGAACCCCTTACATTTTTAAAGGGCCCTTTGGGGGGAAAATAGTTTTATGAAGACAAAGGTTATAGATAGGGTGTCAGAGTGTCTTAATAACTGGAGCTGAGAGTTTCAGTTTTCCCCTCCCAAATCTTTCCCCTTTAAAAGCCCCATGCTACTTGATTGTTTGAGGGGGAGTCAGGAAAATGTAACCTCAAAAAACAGATATGAAGGGTATTGGAGTTTTTTGAGGGAATCCCTTTTTTTCTTGGCAAATTTTTTTAGTTCATTGAAAACATTGGATTTCGATTTATCTTTTTTTTAATTATGTTAAAAAGAAATATTTAATAAAGGGAATTGTTTATTTTTTCCAGCAAAAATATCTTTAATTACGTTAGTTTTGGAAGCCCAATTGATTATTTGTTTTTGTTTAATTCCCTTTCCCCTACATTCTTTGAATTTTGTTTGGATAAAAGTAGATCTTGGAAATATTTTTTTTTCCCTCTTCCCGTTTTTGTAAAATTTATGGCATTTTTTAAATTTTTTTCCCTCCTCAAAATTTTTAAATTTTCCCTTTTAAGAAATCTTCAAAAAATAGCCATGCTTCTTCTAGTTCCTTTGTAAACCAAGGTGGTTTGCGGAAAATGTTTGACCCCTTTTATGGTTTTTAAGGGCATGTTTTTTTAAGATTTCAGTAAAAACTTTTGTCCCGAACTCAATGGGGCCCGGGCTGGGGGTCAGTAATATTGAATGTTTTGAAAAGCATGGAACTGCTTAATTAGTAAAAAACTGCTCATTAAATTTTTTCAAAAGAGCGTAAAGGGTTTTAGTTTTAGGGCCCAGGTTTTTTTAATTTTTTTTTTCCTTTTTTTTTACCTGTGGTTTCGACTGGGTTTTGGGCGCCCCACAGTTGTGTTAGGGGCACAAATTTTTTTATGATGTTTTTAGGGTCGTACATGAATGGGGATCAATGATTGTTTTAGAATTTTATGGGGACTTCCTTGGTGGGGGAAGTTTCTAAATTTTGGGGAAGGGTTGAATGAGTTAATAAAATTGGGGCCATTTTGGTTTTTTACTTTTTTTAGGTCAATATTAAAATCACCTAGTTAAAATAATTTCCCCTTTGATTCTAATTTGACTACGTCATCATGGGGCCAAAATTGTCTATCCAATTTTTTCTTTCCCGTGGATTTCTGTAGCAGAAACCCCCCTTAAATTTGGCGCTTTCACCTTTTTTTAGCTACTTCATCCCGATGGGTTCTACTTCATAACGTTAAAAATGGAAAAACGTTTGAACTTCAGACTCACTAAAATAGATTAAGAGACCTGTTTCTTTTGGGCCCTTTTTCGGTCTTTTCCCCATGATTTTTAAAATTTTGGGGGAAAAGTCAGGTTGGGGTTTTTGTGTTCTGTTAAATCTTGACTCGGATTGACCTAGTAATAAAAAATGGTTGCCTTGGGTTTGTGATGAGTCTTGTTATTCCCCTTCCCATTTTATTGATGCATGGTTTATAATTTTGGGGACAAATTCGTAAGCCCTCCTTGGAGGGCCCTGAAAATTTTTGTCTTGGGAAAACATCTATTAAAGGGTTTGTTTTTTGAGGAAAGTATTAATGTGTACAAAAATGGTGAAGATAAGGGAAAAAAGAGAGCAATGGATAAAATGATAATAGGAAAAGGGGGGGGTGAATACTTGATTAAAGGGTTTTTTATGGGGGAAGGGTGAAGAAAAAGGGGGTAAAACAAAATTACCAAACCCCGTAGCGCACAATGTGTATATAACTCAAACATCTGACAGTAGTCTTGGGCGAGGAAAAAAAAAAAAAAAATAAAATAAAAAAAAATAAAAATCTTCAGGGGGGGCGTGGTTGGTTTCCCAGAGAAAGGGGAGGTTAAAAATTTAAAAAGGGAAAAAAAAACCCAAAAAAAAAAAAACAAAAAAAAAAACAAAAAGACAACAAAAAAAACCCCCAAGCCCAACAACAACAACAAAAAAAGCAACCCAAAACACCCCCAACAAGCGAGGCGAACCCAAAACAATAAAGCACCGTAAAAAAAAGATGCCAAAAATGAATAAAAAAAACCCAAATTTCAATCAGCACAGTTCCTGGAAAATATATTTTTAAAAAAAGAATTAAAAGTAATTTAAAAAATAAAAATTAAAAACAAAAAAAAAAATATAAAAAAATAAAAGAAAGGAGAAAGGAAAGTGGGTTAGCACAAACACACTGTTTTCCCGAAACTTTGGGCCTGTACAGGGGAATTTACACCGGTTTGGGCCTGTCACTGTTTGCTTCCCCAAATGCAGCATGGGTGGGCGGTCTCGAGCACAGAATACGATTTATGAATAAAAATTAAATGTCTGCTTCACACTGCAAGGGACTGGGGGAGCGGTTTTTCCGAGCAAAGAAAAAGATTTAAATAAAAACTAAGCTGTCACCAAAATTGGGCATTTCCCAAAGGCCCTGGGGGCAGAACACCCGGAGTAAGTCCTTTAAGAAAGTTATGCAACTTCTAACTAAGAGTGGGTTAAAAGGGAAATGTTCATACACATGGGATGCAATAATTTAACCCATACAAATCCCCTTTTTCACACACAACACACACACATACACACACATTAGTGCCCCACCCTAGCCCCCTTTGGTTTTAAAAACCCGGGGAAAACCCACAACACCCCACCCCAACCCCCCCACCCACCACACATGCGCGCGCCACACCCCCAAAAAAAACACACACACACACACTTTTTTTTAAATTTTTTGGGAAAAATTTTTTAGGTGAGAATTTGTTACCAACCCGAGTTTTTTAGTGGAAAACCCCAGACAGAAAAATTGGGCTGGGTTTAAGTCGGTTGGGGGACACTGCTGGGTAGGGGGGGGGCTTGGGGGTGGGGGGGAGGTAAGGGGCGTCACAATCGTAGACGTGGGGGGTTTGTCTGTTTGGCCCCGACAACCCTCATTCAGGGGGTTTAGGGGGAGGTTGGCGTCTGACATCCGGATGAAAAAGGGATCCCCGGGGGCCTGGAAACCCCCTTTTGGGGAAACAAAGGGAAGGGGTTTCGTCCTTTGTACGTCAGTGGGGCCCTGTGTTGGGGGTTTTCAGGAAGGCTTTTCGTTTGGGGTCGGGGGGCCCGGCGTTTTTGAGCTGTTTCCCTAACCTGTCTGTACCTTTGGGGTGGGATTTGGGGGGGGGCCGAATATAAATCTTTGCCCTGGGGCCCCCCTAGCAGTTTTTAAATAGGGGCGTGGTCTGCAAAAAAGTGATGTTTTCTGCAGAAAACACTTTTGGGAAAGGGGGAAAATTTTGGGTAAAATTTAGGCTTTTTTTAGAGGATGTCGTCCCCTAAAGGGGGGTAATGGGGGTGCCAGCAGCCCCGGGTTGGGGGGGCCATGCTTTATATTTCTGATAAGTTTTTTCCATTTATGGGCTTTTTGATGATGTATGTTTTTCATGTTTTGAAAAACCCCCTATGGGAAAAAGAGGTGCTGTTTCATCTTTGTTGCGGGGAAAGGGTTTAAGCCAAAGAAAAGGTCCTTTAACTGTGAGACCTGAGATGTGATGTTTTGATTTTTGCCCTTTGTAATAAAAAATATCTGCCCTTTAAAGTTTTCCTGGGCACTGGTCACCCAGGGTGAGATTCGTTTGGTGGGGGTGAAAACCCTTTTTACCCGCTAGTTTTTGGCGTGGGGGGAGTGTTTTTTGGGGTTTTCGAGGGGCTTCAGAATATGTGATTGTAGTTTTGGCCCTTTTTTCTTTCTTTGAGGGGGCTGTTTCCAAAAAATTTGGGTTTGGGTTTTTTCTCCTCTGTGTTGTCACGGGTTTGCTTGCCAAGCCCGTTTGGGGTTTTTGTGCTGAAGTGTTTTGGGAGTGTTGCTTGTGGGTTGGGTTTTTGATTTCTTCAGTAAAATTTGGAAGCTTGTTTTCCAAATCTGTTTGGTTGGGTTATTTCCAGTTTTGTCCATGGGTTTTTAGTTTAAGTTGTTGAGTCAGGTGGGGGTTGGCTTCTGGTCAGTGTTTTTTATTTTGTACATTGATTTGTGTTTTCCCCCCCCCCCCCCCCGTAGTGGTAGAGAAAAAGAAATCGTTTTGGTTAGGGGGAGGGGTGATATAAGGAAATCCTTTCTTTGGTTTTGGGCCTGCGTGTGTAGGTTGGTTGTTTGTGTTGGTGCTTTTGATGTGGGGCGTTTCGTTCCGGATTTTTGACTTCAATCGTGGTTTTTCTGTTTGCAGTGTGAGAATTTTTTGGGGGGGAACCCAATTCTTTGGGGGTTTTTTTGGGTTGAAAAAGACATTGAGTGTATCTTTTCTTTTCCCTCGTTGTGATGTTTGGGTAACTGTTTGTTTTTCACAGGAAAAAGAGGAAAGCGATTGATTTTTTGTTTTGGGGCGGGAATGAGGGGCACGGTTGCACAGTATGGATGAGTGTGTTTTGTTGTGTTTTTGGACGAATGTTAAAATGGACGGGTTACTGTTTTAGTGTGGAGGGAAATAGCGCTGCATTGGGTGTGAATGTGGGTTTTTTGGGTGTGTTTGGTGAAGTGTTTTTTGTTTTTGTTCTTTCCCTGCTGAATTTAAAACCCGGGCTGGCCCGCTGAACTGGTGGGGGATGAGGGGGGTGATGCATCACCCGTGGGACATCGGGGGCTGGGTGGTGGGGTGGGTTTGGGGACATTGGTAAATGGGGGCAATCGGGGGGCCCGGACTCCGGATGGGGGGGGATGTTTCCCGGAGAATTTTCCCGCCCGGGGGGAAAGGTTTTGGGTTTGGGGGAGAGGTAAACCAGACGGGCAAAGCACGCCTCGTCCAGGGTTTTTCCCGGGCTTCTTTTGTGCAAACAAAAGAATGGCTCGGATCACTTGTTCAGAGTCCGAAATTTTCTTTTTTAGCCATCTTCTGCAAAAGGGGCCTTGCACAATACCGTTTTCCCGTAGTGTAGGGTGGGGGATGGGGATCAGTTTCTTTTCTCCACAATTCAATTGTATTTTATTTTTTTTAAAGGTTTTTCCTAGTAGGGGGGGGGGGATGCTGGTTAGGTCTCATTTTCCAAATGAGGGGAAAAGGGTTTGTTAGGTTTGGCAAAATCCCTTCCAAAAAAAACGCAAAGGGCGGGTTGATCGTTTTCATTTTTTGCATGAAACGTTTGTATAGGATCCCCTCGGCCAAAAGGGGGTAAAGGGAAAAAGGATTTTAAAAAATTTAAATGTTTTGGGTCAATTTTTAAAGTCTATTTGGGGGGTCCAGTTTACACTGGGTTTTTTCAGTGAAAAGCTGAATTTTGGGGGGGGGGTGGGGGGGGGGGGGGGTGGAAAAAAGGGGTTAGGTTTTAAGATTGGAAAATGGGGCGAAAACTGGGGGATTGTTGGTTCGTTTCTAACCCCTGGCCCCTGGTCCCACAGTTCACATGTTTGATAAGGGGAAAACTTCAGTATAAATTATATCTGACCATGGGGGGAAGTGTCCCAAAAAATACTAGGCCTATTGACTAAAGGGTAAAAGGCTTGGACCTAAAAAAAGAAGAGAGGAGGGGGGGGGTTGGCCCAAAGGGCCCTCAAAAACTGTGAAAAAACAGACTAGGTCTAGCCAGTGATGGCACTTGGTTTGGGGAAAAAATAGTAGGGAAGGGCCCCAAAACCCCCACAAAAAACTAAAAACATCACTTCCTGATTGGGTAGGCCTACCTAAACCCAGGCAGCCATCGAGCCAGGGGGTTGAAAATTACTTCCACCCCATGCTGTAAAAACACCTTGGTGGGTGGCCGAACCAGAACCCCCCCATCTGTAGCACAAAAACCAGTGGGGCTGATCAGGGCACAAAGGATTAGTGTCGCAAGGATTAACAAACGACTAGGTATCCATGGGGGGTCAATGTGACGGGGGAAGGGGCTCAGTGTGACAAAATGAAGACAAATTATATTACTTTTTCACCCAAAATCTCACAAGGAAACAACCAATTTCAAAAAAAACCAACGCACAAAAAGGGGCCCAAACCACATAATGAAAGAGGACCACAGGTTCAAAACTGAATATATTGGAAGACAGGTTCCGTATTAATTGAACATTTTTTCCAGAGCACAAGAGCACACGTCTGCACACGTCGGAAGAGGAAGAGGAAGAGCGAGAGAGAGAGAGAGAGAAGGAGGTAGTTGTGTTTGATAAAGATTCATTTTGTGAGTTGCAAGGTTGATGTGTGGAGACAGTGGCAGCCAGAACTGGGAGAAAGACAGGATTGTGGTAGAGGTAAATACTCTGTGTTTGTGCAGTTGTATAGGTTGTGTGTGTATGTGAGTGTGAAAGAAATGGAGAGAGTGTGTGTGTTTGTGTGTGTGTTTAAAGAGAAGGAGAGAGTGTATGTGTGAGTAGTGAAAAGAGGGGTAGTCTGTTTTATAAAGATGTTTTTTATGACCTTTTTTAAGTACTTTTTTCTGTGTTTCTAGTTTTGTGTGTTTCTTTTGTATGTTTATATTCATGTATTCATTTCTGCATGTTCACCTCAGCACTGTCCCTATGTTGACGAGAGCACTCTTCTTTTCCTAGCACATGCACTGTGGGCATTTGCACTAAGGTATAACATGGTCCTGCCTTAGTTATGAGAGTGTACTGGACCCTGTAGGGGGGCTGGAGTTTGCCTGTGAGGCAAGTGTCTGTATTAGACTATGCATATTTGTACAATTACAGTTGTACAAGACCATCCGATTTTTTTTACATGGTTGGTGCATCAAGAAGCTGAAGACATCTTGGGAAGAGGGGAGGGGTGGGGGTAAATGGCAGGGGTGGTGATGTTTGCTGCAAATGCTGCTGTGGACATTTTGTACATAGATGTTCATTTTGTGAGTTTCAAGGTTGGTGTGGAGATAGTGGAGAACAAGACTGAGAGAAAGACAGTCAGGACTCTGGCTGAGGTAAAGAATATGTGTGTGTGTTTTCTTTGGTAAAATGGGTGCTGTATTTATTGTTTAAAACAGGGCATCATCATGTTGTATGTGCATGTTTGCAGGATCGCTGTTTAAAAACATACATTTGTGTGCAGGTAATAGAAGGTAACTGAACTGGTTCTATAGTGTGAGAGAGTGTGTGAAAGGAGGAGGTAGTTCTGTTTAATAGAGATATTTTTGATTGATAGTATTGAAAAAGTTTATTTTGTTTTTTTCGTTTTTGTGTATTCTTTTTACACGTTCGCTTAACACTATCCCTATGTTAAGGGAGAGAACCCTTTTACAGCACACATGCACAATGCGCATTTGCACAAAGATGTAGCAGATTGAGCACATTTCTCGTTTTGTTTACATTATGTCAAAACACTCTTGTTAATTAGAAACTGGCAGTTTTGGGTACATAAATTCAATATCTTGTACCAGAAAATATTCTGAGGTGACATAAAATATTTCTGCAATAATTATGAGAGTGTACTTGGCCTTGTTGGGTTTTGTAGTTTGCTTCTGAGGTATGTGTGTGTTAGACTATGCGTATTTATAGAAATAATCCAGCACATAAATGGCTGGTGTATGAGAAAACTGAAGACATTGGGGAGGGGAGGGGGTGTGATATGCTGCAAAATAATGTTGTTGTGGACATTGTGTACACAAATGTTCATTGTGTGAGTTGCAAGGTTGGTGTGTAGAGACAGTGGAGGTCAAGACTGGGAGGAAGACAGTCAGGACTCTGGCAGAGGTAAATACTCTGTGTGTGTTCAATTAATGAATCAGTAATGTAATTTATTTGGTTCTTTTATTCTCTGTGTGTGTTGAATTAATTAACTGATCAATTAATTAATTTCTTTGATTTTATCATTTTGAGGATAATGTGTGTGTGTGTTCTTTGGTGGCCATGGTGCTGCATGCATTGTTCAAAACATGGCGTCAGAAATGTTGTATGGGCATGTTTGTGCCATTTTAAAAAACAAAAACAAACCCATACATTTGTGTGCAGAGTAATAGAAGGTAACTGAACTTGTTTCTTGTGAGAGTAAGTGAATTGAGGAGGTAGTTTTTTTATAAGATGTTTTGTGTTGACGTTATTGAAGTCATTTGTATTTCCATTTTTGTTGCTTCTTTTGTGTATGTATTTTTGTGTATTGATTTTTGCATGTTGACTTGACCACTGTCCCTACGTTAAGGGAGAGAACCCTCTTTGCCAGCACACCTGCACTGCACATTGGCACTAACCTGTGATATATTTCTGCATTAGCTATGAACCTGTACTTGACCCCTTTGGGGCTGGAGTTTGCTTCTGAGGTGTGTGTCTGTGTCTGTATTAGATTATACATTTGTGTAAAAATCAGGTTGTACAAAATACTGTATTTTTACATGGCCAGTACATCAAGAAGCTAAGACATCTGAGGAGGAGGGGGAAGGGGAAGGTCGATTTGCTGCAAATGTTGTTGTGGACATTTTGTTAATGGATGTTCATTCTGTGAGTTGCAAGGTTGGTGTGTGGATGCAGTGGAGGACAGGACTGGGAGGAAGACAGTCAGGACTCTGGCAGAGGTAATTATTATCTGTGTGTGTGTGTCAAGTCAGGTCAAAAGCACTTTAATCATTCCATGAAGGGCAGCTAATTAATTAATTGTGTGTGTGTTTTCTTTGGCAGACAGGGTGCTGTATCCATTGTTTAAAACAGGGCATCATCATGCTGTATGTGCGTGTTTGCAGGATGCTGTTTAAAAACATACATTTGTGTGCAGGTAATGGAAGGTAACTGAACTGGTTTATTGTATGTGTGAGACTTAGAGAAAGGAGGAAGTAGTTTGTGTGTTATAGAGATGTTTTTGATTGACATTTTTGAGGTAGTTTATTTTTGTGTTGCTATTTTTGTGTGTGTCTTTTGCTTGTTTATTTTTGTGTGTTTATTTTTGCATGTCACTTGAACACTATTCTTACTTTATGGGGGATGACCTCTCTTTGCCAGTACACATGCACAATACACATTTGTACTAACACATACTATATTTCTGTTTTAGTTATGAGAGTGTACTTGACCTCGTTAGGGTCAAGTTTAAATCTGAGGTGTGTGTGTGTTGCCCTATGCTTATTTGTACAAACAAAGTTGTAGGAGAAAAAGCAATTCTTTTACATGGTTGATGCATCAAAAAGCTGAAGACATCTTACAGGGTGGGGGATAGGGAATGGGGGGGGGGGGGTTAATGCTGCAAATGTTGTTGTGGACATGTGTACATATAATTATGCATCATTCTGTGAGTTTCAAGGTTGGTGTGTGAAGAAAGTGGAGGACAGGACTGGGAGAAAAAGAATCAGGACTCTGGCAAAGGTAAAAACTGTGTGAGTGTGTGTGTGTGTGTGAGTGTGTTGTGTGTGTGTGGTTGTGTGTGTGTGTGTGTGTGTGTGCATGTGTGTTGTGTGCATGCTTTGTGGACGGGTGTTGAATACATTGTTTAAAACAGGGCATCAACATTGTTGTATGTGCGTGTTTTGCAGATGCCTGTTTTCAAACATACATTTGTGTGCAGGTAGAAAGAAGGTAACTGAATGGTTTTATAAGTGGGTGTGGTGTGTAAAAGGTGGTAGTTTCTGTTTAATAGAGATGGATTGATTGAGATTTTGAAGTAGTTTATTTTGCTTTCGTTATTTTGTGTAAATTTTTTTGCATTGTTATTGAACACTATCCCTAAGTTAATGGAGATAACCTCTCTTTCCACACACGTGCTCTGTGCGCATTGCACAAAGAGTAGCAGTTTGAGCACTTTTCTATTTTCTCCCCATTATTTAAAACATACATTTGGGCAGGTAAGAGAAGGTCACTGAACTTGGTATTTAAAAGTGGGTGTGGTGTGTAAAGGTGTAGTTGTATTTACATAGAATGGTTTTGCATAACATGTTTGAAGAAGTATATTTCATTTTGTCATTTTGTTGTGTCATTTGGTTGTATAGTTTTGGTGTATTCTTTTTTGCTGGTCCCGTTGAACACTACCCTACGTAAGCGAGAGAAAGCGTCTTTCCCAGCACACATGCACTGAGCGCATTTGCTCAAAGATGTAGCACAGTTTGAGCACTTTTGTGGCTGGAGTTGGCCTCTGAGTGTGTGTGGGTTTTTTTTGTTTTTGGGGGGGGGGCGGGGTGTGTGTTTAAACTAGCATAGTGTACAAATACTCTTAGGCCCAAAAACCTTGAATTTTATACACAGCTGGTGAGTGAAGAAACTGAAGACATGTTGGGGAGAGGGGGGGGGGAAATATGCCAAGAAAATGTTGTTTGTGGACTTTGTGTACAAAAAAGTGTTTATTTCTGTGAGCTGCAAGGCAACTGGTGGGAGACAGTGGAGACAGACTGGGAGGAAGACAGTCAGATCCAACAAAGGTAACTACTCTGTGGTGCATTTATTCTTTATTTGTTGGGTTTTTTTTCAAGATATTGTATGTGTTTGTGTATTTTATGGTGGACCAGGTGTTGCATACATTGTTTAAAATGTGCATCAGAGTGTTGTATGTGGGAGATTGTAGATTGCTGTATTTGACAATGTCAAACATTAGTGTGCAGAGGTAAGCGGTCACCTACCTGGTTTCTTGTGTATGTAGTGTAAGTGAAAGGCGGAGGTAGCTTTGTTTTATAGAGGTGGTTTGTGACATAATGGAAGTAGTTTAATTTTTGTGTTTCCATTTTTGTGTGCTTTTTTGGCTTGTATACTTTGTGGTATTGCTTTTTGCATGTTGACATGACCAGTCCTTAAGGGACAACAGCCCCTCTTTTTCAGACACATGCACTGCACATTTGCACTAACGTTAATATCTTTCTGCATTAGTCATAAAGTGTAAACTTGACACACGTTTGGGGCCGTGTTGGCCTCATGAGGTGTGTGTGTGTGGTGTGTGTTTGTGAGTGTTGTGTTTGTGTGTGTAGTGGTGTTTGTTTGTGTGTGTGCATGTTGGAATATGCATAAGTTGTAGTGCTGCAAATGTGTGGTACATTTTGATAAAATGGATGTTCATTCTGTGAGTTTGCAAGGTTGGTGTGTGCGGCAGTGGAGGGACAGACTGGGAGGAAGACGTCAGGACTCTGGCAGAGGTTAAATTATTATCTGTGTGTGTGATTGTTTTCTTTGGTGGACGGGGCTGCATCTACAATGTTCAAAACATGGCATCAAATATTGTATGTGTGTGTTTGCAGGATTGTTGTATTAAAACATACATTTGTTGCAGGAATAGAAGTAACTGAACTTGTTCATGTGTATGTGCGAGATCATGAAAAGAAGAGGTACTTTTGTTTTATATAGATGTTTTCGTTGACCATTATTGAAGTACTTTCATTTGGTCTTTTAACAAATGTTGGTGTGTTGCTTTGTTTGTGTATTTCTGTTTTCCTGTTTTGCATGTTTCACATTGAACACCATCCCTACAATTAAGGATATATTCCTCTTTCCCACAACATATGGCACAGAAAAGCACTAAATAGCGCATTGGCACTAACATATAATATACATATCTGAATGAGTTAGGGGAGTGTACTTGACCCCATTGGGGGCAGGACTGCCTCTGAGGTGTGTGAGTGTGTGTGTGTGCAATATGTGTGTGTGTTGGACTATTGCATATTTGTACAAAGAATGTGTAAATGTTGCAAATGTTGTTGTGTAACAGTTGTAAATGGATAGTTCATTCAGTGAGTTGCGAGGTTGTGGTGGAGGCAGTGAGGACAGGACCTGGGAGAAGACAGTCAGGACTCTGGCAGAGGTAGAATACTGTGTGTTGTGTGTGGGGGGTTGGGGTGGGGGTAGGGGGTGTTTAGTGGAGGTTGTAGTAGATGGGTGGATGAATTTTCGCATGGAGAAAAATTACCCCTGTAAGATATTAACACTGAGCATATAAGCGCATGTGCATGCACACACACACATTTCCCCCCCCCCCACCCGCTCACCATCTTCATTTACTCCCCACAACCAGTGTTGCCAACCTGTCTCTCTCTCACAAGAAAGCTGGCAGGATGTTAAGACGTTGCTGCCAACAAATCAATCGGAGAGTAGTGGGTTGATTCCCCAGCCTCAGCCCTTACTTCCCAGTTTGAAAAAAAATCGAACGGAATGTCAATGTCCATCGGAATGAGACTATAAACCAAGGCCCATGCGCAAATGCATGCAGAACATCTTGTGCACATGTTAAATCGTGTTCCCCTTTTCAAAAGAGTAGGCCATTGTGTGCCGGTGGGAACAGATGACAACATTTACAAAACTGCATACACACGGGGACTGGATGTAAAAAAGCACATGAGTGCTTATTCCATTATCCTTGATATAAAAGAAAAAATAATTTTTTAAAAAATCTCTCCCATAGTTCTTTGCCGCTCCCCCCACTATTACCCTTTTTCACCAAGTTTCACACTTCTCTTCCCGCCTACATCCCCACCCCAACCTAACTCTCTTACTTACTCACTAAACACATCCACAAACTCACACACTACCACACATGAACACACCACACACACACACACACACACACACACACACACACACACACACACTCACACACTCAACCCACACACACACACACACTCACACACGACCACTCACACACACACACTCACCTACACACACAACACACACACACACATATCACGACACGACACACACACACACAACACACACACTCACACTATTTTGACCTGTTTGTGTTGTAAAGCTTTTAAAAGGCAGACATGTTGACCAGCCTCCCCATACGTCAGACCTGTGGAGATGTGCTAGTGGAGGAGAGCAAACACAAAGCTGATGATGAACTTTTGTGCTGTGGACAGAGATAGGGAAAACCAGTAAACATATGAACTTTTTAATAAAACCTGATTAAATTGAAAAGAGATGAGGAAAAAAGTCAATTATTTTCTCCTGTTGAAGAAGCTTGTTGCACACAATGCGTAGAAATGCTGAAACTCAGTGAAAACTAACTGGAAACTAGCCATAGACACAGCAACATGAGTATATGGGGTGCACAGGAAGAGAGATCTCTGATGTAACGGTAGGGTAAGATACCTTTCTTGAACTGGCTTGAACCCAGGCATGCACGAGGGTGTAATGCCAACACTGTAGCAACCTGGCACCTGCTGTGTGAATGGTGTGCTTGTGTGGTGTGTGTGTTTTGTTTGTGGTGTGTGTGTTGTGTGTGTTGTGTGTGCTTGTTGTGGTGTGTGTGTGTGTGCTTGTTGTGTGTGTGTCGGGTGTGTGTGTTGTGTGTGTTTCAAATCTGCTTCAGTTCAACTTTTTCCCACATAAGGAATTAATACTCATGTTTGTTTTTTAATGTCAGTCCCTGTGTGCAATTTTGTTTTATAATGTTGTATCCATTTCCACAAGCACACAAAGCTTTCCTCTTTCAGAAGATGGACATGTTTGAGTAAATTATGCCACAAGTCACACAATGGGACCGTCCATGAGTAACTTACCTGACGGACTTGAGGGCAGTGGAGGCAGTGATAACACGAAACCGCCTGTCCCTACAATTTTGTCGTATTTTTACAATTTTTTTTACCCCAAATCCGAAAATACGAATTTACTGAAAAAATACGATTTTGACAACCACAGGGAAGAAAAACAAAGTGAAACCACCGCAAAGGGTTTGACTCTTTCCCATTGTTACCGGCTGTAGTAGTCACCTCTGCCGGCTCGTCTACATATATTTATACCACTGCAGCCTGCCTAACATCATTTCAGCCTAGTGGGGAATTTCCCTCATGCACTAAGCTCTACCTAGTACACGCACACTATGAATAGTGTGACAGGATAGACTAGTGTGAGAACATTGCACTCGCAATCTGATAACCCAGGTTCCATTCCCGTTCAGGGGATATTTTTCCCTGGAGTTTAACATCAGTGCAGACTCCACTCTCCCCAAAAGTCCTTCGGATGAGACTATAAACCAAGGCCTGTGTGCGAACGCACGCAGAACATCTTGTGCACACGCTAAATCCTGTTCCGCTTTTCATAAGAGTAGGCCATTGTGTGCCAGTGGAAACAGATGACAAAATTGACAAAACTGCAAACACATGGGGACTGGATGTAAAAAACCATATAAGTGCTTAATCCATTATCCTCGAAAATAAAAATAAAATAAAATAAAAATAAAAATAGATAACATAAAATGAATAAACATTCTACTGAGGTCAGCATAAACTAAGGAATGGGCACCAAATTCAGTACTACACAGCCTCCCATTCACAAGAAATTGGCCAGTGACTGGCTTTGCCTTTCCCACACTTTCTTGTCGCTAAAAATGGCTGCAAAAATCGAGGATACGATTTGGGAGGAATATACTAATTTGGAAATTGAAGCAATTTTGACTCAAGTGGAACAGTTCAAAAGAGAATAAAATGTTGAATCTGATGTTGAAGTAGATGTAGAAGGAGCAGGTAGTTAGTCGGAAAGTGATGCTGAGGATAACATTCCTTGACTTCATAGCAGACGACGTGGTGTGGTGCACAAATGCCTTGCACAGTGCAAGACTTCACCTGCCAACTGGGCCGGCACAAACTCTCCCACTCAATGCCAAGCCCTTAGATTACTTTGTTTTGTTTATGTCCCAACATTTTTTTCAAACTGTAGCAGATGAAACTAAAAATTATGCCAGGCAAAACATCACTGTGAAAGGCTTAGTATAGGACAAAACACCACCTGATTAAATTAGGGCTTACCTTTAGTTTTGATCATAAAGGGTAATCAAGCATTTGCCAAGCTTCATCTCTACTGGGTCTAAGATTTTCTAAGTCAGGATCATAAAATTATGATGAGAAACCCATATTTTCTCAACTTAAAAAGTATTTTCACCATGAGAAACACACCTAAACGCGACACTGGGCTGTGACACCAGCATTGGTGGACAGCCAGTAACTGGCTATTAGTATAGACACATTAGTGTTTTGGTAAATAGTAGTCGTGAGCTTAAAATTGAAATAAATAAAATTGACATTAGTCAATTTTGTTTTCAGTATTTTGAATCCCTTTCCCACACAGATATGTAGACTTAGTGACAATAACTTTTGACAAGTTGAATTTCAATTGGTTACCATCCCAGTTGATTCCTGGAAACACTTTCATGCAGGACCACACTCTTTATTTATTAATCAATACCTTTTGGGGCATGTTAGGGGGTAGTTGTAGACTCCCCAGCTGAGTCGCTGCAATGCTCCTTATTGGTGAAAAAGAGAGACAGCAGCCAACTGTAGGTAGGACACACATCTTTGGGGGGCAGAACAAAGAATGCCCTTTAGCTTTTTTGGGTCCAAAAATAACTGCCTGGGAAAAATAGTAACTTACAGCACTAGGGCACTTGGGTACCTTTTCTCAAAAAAAACTGCGTCAATTTTCAATACTACAAAAAAGTTTTTTTGTAGCTATCAAATGGTAAAGGGTTAAGGGATGTAACTCTCCATGCCGATTACTTTCCCCTTTTTTGCCTTAAGGTGCAAGTAACACTCTTAGCAAGTGAACTTTATTTTTTGAAAGAAGAGGGGGGGGGAAGGGGAGAAAGGGGGGGGGGGGGGGGAACCCCTGGTGGTGGTCGATTGAAGGGCTTGTTGTTTTTTCCTAGACCCAATTTACTGCCTTTTAAATTTAAAGCTTTTTACCAGCCTCTTTTTTTTTTTTTATGAAGCATCCCCTTCCCCCTTTCCCTTCCCTCACACATAACATTATCTCTCTCTTCCTCCCCCCTTTCCCTTTACACACACAACCACCCACACACACACACCAAACCCCCTCTCTCTTTCGTTTTTACTCACACACTTATTTTCTAATTATCTCTCTCTCCACCCCACCCCACATTCCTTTCCTTTTCTGGTGTGATGTATGTGGCATGTGACTGATTATGTGTGATGTGATAAAGGAAGGTGGTAGATGGGTTAAGACATTTGCCTGCCAACAAGCCAACTGTGAGGTTGTGGGTTAATTCCCCCCTCCCCTTTCTTCCCGTTTTACAAAAAAAACAAACTGAAAGCAAAGTCCTTGTATGAGACTAAAACCGAGGGCCCCCTGTGCGAACACAAAAAAACTCTTTCACACCTTAAATCCCGTTCTGCTTTTCGAAAGAGTAGACCCTTGTGTGCCGTGGAAACATGACAAAATTTAAAACCCC
>CM054156.1:31313830-31347750 GCA_028751875.1 Rapana venosa
GGGTGCTGCATAAATTGTTAAAAACATGGCATCAATAATGTTGTATGTGCATGTTTGCAGGACTGCTGTTTGAAAACTCTATATTTCTGTGCAGGGTGATATAAGGTAACTGACCTTGTTTCTTAATGTGCATGTGCACATGTGTGTGTGTGTGTGTGTGTGTGTGTGTGTGAGAGAGAGAGAGAGAGAGAGGAGAGAGAGAGAGAGAGAGAGAGAGAGAGAGAGAGAGAGAGAGAGTGAGAGAGAGAAAGGAGGTAGTTGTTTTTGATAGATACATTTTGTGAGTTGCAAGGTTGATGTGTGGAGACAGTGGCAGCCAGAACTGGGAGAAAGACAGGATTGGGGTAGAGGTAAATACTCTGTGTTTGTGCAGTTGTATAGGTTGTGTGTGTGTGTGTGTGACAGAAATGGAGAGAGTGTGTGTTGGTGTGTGTGTCAAAGAGAGGGAGAAAGTGTATGCGTGAGCACGTGAAAAGAGGGGGTAGTCTGTTTTATAAAGATGGTTTTGATGGACTTTTTGGAAGTACTTTATTTCTGTGTTTCTAGTTTTGTGTGTTTCTTTTGTATGTTTATATTCATGTATTCATTTCTGCATGTTCACTTCAGCACTGTCCCTATGTTGACGAAAGCACTCTTCTTTTCCTAGCACATGCACTGTGGGCATTTTCACTAAGGTAAAATATAGTCCTGCCTTAGTTGTGAGAGTGTACTAGACCCTGTAGGGGGGTAGAGGTTGCCTGTGAGCTGTGTGTCTGTATTGGACTATGCATATTTGTACAAATACAGTTGTACAAGAACATCCGATTTTTTTTTACATGGTTGGTGCATCAATAAGCTGAAAACATCTGGGGAAGAGGGGAAGGGTGGGGGTAAATGGCAGGGGTGGTGATGTTTGCTGCAAATGCTGCTGTGGACATTTTGTACATAGATGTTCATTTTGTGAGTTTCAAGGTTGGTGTGGCCGGGATAGTCGAGTGGTTCGGACGCCAGTGTAGCTGGTGTTTGTCGAGGATGAGACAATGAGACCTGACAGTGCATTTCAAGGTTGGTGTGGAGATAGTGGAGAACAAGACTGAGAGGAAAACAGTCAGGACTCTGGCTGAGGTAAAGAATATGTGTGCGTGTGTTTTCTTTGGCAAAAAGGTGCTGTATTTATTGTTTAAAACAGGGCATAATCATTGTTGTATGTGCATGTTTGCAGGATCACTGTTTAAAAACATACATTTGTGTGCAGGTAATACAAGGTAACTAAACTGGTTCTATAGTGTGTGAGAGTGTGTGAAAGGAAGAGGTAGTCCTGTTTAATAGAGATAATTTTGATTGATAGTATTGAAGTAGTTTATTTTGTTTTTTCGTTTTTGTGTATTTTTTGCACGTTCACTTGAACACTATCCCTATGTTAAGGGAGAGAACTCTTTTCCAGCACACATGCACAGTGCGCAATTGCACAAAGATGTAGCAGTTTGAGCACTTTTCTCGTTTTGTTCACATTATGTCAAAACACTCTTGTTAATTAGAAACTGGCAGTTTTGGGTAGATAAATTCATTATCTTGTACCAAAACATATTTTGAGGTGACATAAGATATTTCTGCAAGAATTATTAGAGTGTACTTGACCTTGTTGGGTTTTGTAGTTTGCTTCTGAGGTATGTGTGGGTTAGACTATGCGTATTTATAGAAATAATTCAGCATAAAAATGGCTGGTGTATGAGGAAACTGAAGACATTGGGGAGGGGAGGGGTGTGATATGCTGCAAATGTTGTTGTGGACATTGTGTACAAAAATGTTCATTGTGTGAGTTGCAAGGTTGGTGTGTGGAGACAGTGGAGGACAGGACTGGGAGGAAGGCAGTCAGCACTCTGGCAGAGGTAAATACTCTGTGTGTTTAATTAATCAGTTAGTAATTTATTTATTTGGTTCTTTTATTCTCAGTGTGCATTGAATTATTTAAGCAATCAATTAATTATTTTATTTGGTTCTTTCATTTTGAGGATAATATGTGTGTGTTCTTTGGTGGCCATGGTGCTGCATACATTGTTCAAAACATGGCGTCAACAATGTTGTATGGGCGTGTTTGTGCCATTTTAAAAAACAAAGACAAACCCATACATTTGTGTGCAGGGTAATAGAAGGTAACTGAACTTGTTTTTTGTGAGAGTAAGTGAATTGAGGAAGAAGTTGTGTTTTTTTTTATAAGATGTTTTGTGTTGACGTTATTGAAGTAATTTGTATTTCCATTTTTGGTGCTTCTTTTGTGCGTATTTTTTTGTCTTGATTTTTGCATGTTGACTTGACCACTGTCCCTACGTTAAGGGACAGAACCCTCTTTCCCAGCACACCTGCACTGCACATTGGCACTAACCTGTGATCTATTTCTGCATTAGCTATGAACGTGTACTTGACCCCTTTGGGCTGGAGTTTGCTTCTGAGGTGTGTGTGTGTTGTCTGTATTAGATTATACGTATGTGTAAAAATCATGGTGTACAAAATACTGTATTTTTACATTGGCCAGTATATCAAGAGCTAAGACATCTGAGGAGGAGGGGAGGGGAATGGTGTGATTTACTGCAAATGTTGTTGTGGACATGTTGTAAATGGATGTTCATTGTGTGAGTTGCAAGGTTGGTGTGTGGAGGCAATGGAGGACAGGACTGGGAGGAAGACAGTCAGGACTCTGGCAGAGGTAATTATTATCTGTGTGTGTGTTGTTTTCTTTGGTGGACAGGGCGCTGCATACATTGTTCAATACATGACATCAACAATGTTGTATGTGCATGTTTGCAGGATTATTGTTTGAAAACATACATTTGTGTGCAGGTAATAGAAGGTAACTGAACTGGTTTGATGTGTATGTGAGAGTAGGTAAAAGGAAGAGGTATTTTTGTTTTTAAAGATGTTTTTCGTTTGACATTATTGAAGTACTTTGATTTTGTTTTTCCGTGTTGGTGTGCTGCTTTTGTTTGTGTATTTTTGTGTATTCATTGTTGCATGTTCACTTGAACACCATCCCTACGTTAAGGGATAGATTCTCTCTTTCCCAGCACATGTGCACTGCGCATTGGCCAACTAACATATAATACATTTCTGAAATTAGTTAGGAGTGTACACGACTTCATTGGGACCGTCGTTAGCCTCTGAGGTGTGTGTGTGTGTGTGGAGAGCATGTGTGTGTGTGTTAGACTAAGCATATTTGTACCAAGAATGTTGTAATGCTGCAAAATGTTGTTGTGGACAAGTTGTAAATGGATGTTCATCTGTGAGTTGCGAGGTTGGTGTGGGGAGACAGTGGAGGACAGGACTGGGAGGAAGACAGTCAGGACTCTGGCAGAGGTAAATATTGTCTGTGTGTGTGTTGTGTGTGTATGTGGGGGGAGGGGGTTATTTTTATTTATTCATTTATTTTATATTTTATTTATATCACTTTAGGTCACGTCAGATTGCATGAATTTAAGGCTGCTCTCCCCGGGGAGAGCGCATTGCCACAGAGCAGTGCCTCTCTTTTCTTTCTTCTTTTTTTCTGCCTACAACTGCATTTGTTTCCCTATCAGAGTGGCTTTTTTCTACATAATTTTGTCAGAACAGCTCTCTTGTTGCCGTGGGTTCTTTTATGTGCGCTAATTAATTTTGTGTAACACACGGGACCTTGGTTTATTGTCTCATCTGAAAGACTAGTGCCCAGACCACCACTCAAAGTCTAGTGGATGGCAAACATTTTTTGGGTCCAAACGGGATTTGAACCACTGCCCACTTCCAACCCGGACTTTAAGCTTTCTTGACAGGCGCGTTACCTCTAGACCAGTGGGGTGGTTAGTGGAGGTGGTAGTGGGTGGGTGGATGGATTTTCTCATGGAGAAAAATTATCCATGTTATATAGTAACACTGAGAATATAAGCACATGCACGTGCACACACTTTTTCTCCACCCCCCTCACCTCGTTACTATTCTCCTCCAAACCACATGTGTCCCAACCTGTCTCTCTCTCACAAGGAGGGTGGCAGGAGGATTAAGACGTTCGCCTGCCAACAAGTCAATCGTGAGGTTGTGGGTTCGATTCCCACCCTTGCCCTTTCTTCCCAGTTTGACCAAAAAATCAAACTGAATGTCAAAGTCTTTCGGATAAGACTATAAACCGAGGCCTCCATGTGCAAACGCATGCAGAACATCTTGCACACGTGTTAAAACACCATGAATTCCACTGAGGTCATCATAAACTAAGGAAGCAATGGGCACCAAATTCAGTGCTACACAGCCTCCCATTCACAAGAAATTGGCCAGTGACTGACTTTGTCTTTCCAAGCTTTCTTGTAGGTAAAAATGGCAGCAAAGGTTGAGGATAGATTTGGGAAGAATATACTGATGTGGAAATTGAAGCTATTTAGCTCAAGCGGAACAGTATGAAAAAGAATAAAATGTTGAAATTGATGTTGAAGTAGATCTAGAAAAAGGAAATGAACTAGTAGAAGGTAGTGAGACAGAAAGTGATGCTGAGGATAACATTGCATTGGCTTCATAGCGCAGCGCACAAGTGCCTTGCTCAGTGCAAGACTTCACGCTGCCGACTGGGCCGGCACAAACTCTCCCACTGAATGCCAAGCCCTTAGATTACTTTGTTTTGTTTGTGCCCCAACATTTTTTTCAAACTGTAGCAGATGAAACTAACAATCATACCACACAAAGGGCTTAGTCATAAATCAATTATGGACAAAAACAACACCTGAGGAAATTAGGGCTTACCTGTTAGTTTTCATCATGATGGGGATCAAGCGTTTGCCAAGGCTTCATCTCTACTGGTCTACTGATTTATTTTCTGACTCATGGATCAGTAATATTATGATGAAAACCAGATTTCTCAAAATTAATCAGTATGTTCACCTGAGAAACACGCCAACACACCTGGACGCGACACTGGGCTGTGACACCTGCATTGTGACAGCCATGTAACTGGCTATTGGTGAAGGACACACTAGTGTTGTTGTAAATAGTAGGCGTAAGCATACATTTGTGAATAATGTTTATAGGCACATTAGTCAACCTTGTTTTCAGTAGGTTTGAATACCTTCCACACAGAATATGTAGGCTTGTTGACAGTAATTTTGTGGCAAGTGTGAATGTGCAATTCGATTACCAACAGTTGGAATTGCCATGGAATGGCTCAATTCAGGCCTGGACCATTTTTATTTATTTTATATTTTCACTATACTATTTATTGGGCTTGGTTAGTGTGATAGTTTGTATAGACTAACAGGCTTGATGTTCACTGCAATGTTACCTGTATTGGTGACAAATGAGGGGGGGGACAGCAGCATGGACACATGTAGAGTTTTTTTGTTTTAGGACACACATCTTGGGGTCAGAAAACAAAGTTTCTTTATGGACATTCATTATGAATTTTTTTGCCCAAAATATGACTGCTCTGGGAAAACAATTAGTAACTGTACAGGCCTATGTCTTTGAGGTACCTTAATTCTCTTAAAAAACTGCGTGAATTTTTTCGAAATACTAACATATGAGTTTCTCTCTGTAAGCTTCATGCGATATTTGGTAAAGGGTAAGGTGATATAACTCCTACATGCGATTGCTTCCGTGTTTTGCCTTAGGGTGGAGTCTCTGGTTGCAAGGTCAACACACTGTAGCTAGCTCAAAGTGAACTTTTTGTTGAAAAGAAGTGGGCCGGGGGGGGGAGAGGGAGGGTGGTGGGTGGGGGATGGTGGTGTAGGTAGAGATTAGGGTGGGTGGTGGGGGGGGGGGTGGGGGGGGGAGGGGGGGTTGAGGCTAGAGGGGCATCTGGGGGGGTAGGGGGCTGGGGGGGTCTAGGGCGGGGGGGAGGGGTGGGGGGGGGGATTGGGGGGTGGGGGGTTCAGTGAGCCGGGGGGGGGTGGGTGCGGGTGGGGGGGGTGGGGGGGGGGGGGGGTGGGGGTGGAGTGGGGGGGGGGGGGAGGTGGAGGGGTGGGGGTGGAGGGGAGGTTTTGGGGGGGTGCCTGGGGTGTGGTGGGTGGGGGGGTGCATTTGGGGGGGGGGTTGGGTGCGGGGGGGTGGGGGTTGTCGGGGGTTTGGGATGGGGGGGTGGGAGGGGGGGGGGGTTGGGGGGGGGGTGTGGGGGGCGGTGCGCATGTGCTTTGGCCATGACGGGGTAAAGGGGTGGGGGTGGTGGGGGAGGGTGGGGGTATCAACCCCAGCTCTAAGGTGTGGGTGGTAGGAAGAGGGGGCCGGTCTCTTTCAAGGAGGGGAGAGTTGGTGGAGACTGTGCCACTGCCATCGGTTTTTTGTTGCCATGTCTCTTCTGGTGGTTGTTTTTGTGGGTGTCTGTGGCGGAATTTGTTTGTTTTGGGTTTGTCTTGGTTTTTTTGTGGGGTGTGGTGGGGCTGTGTGGGTTTGTGTATGCTTTGTGTTTGTCTTGCGTTTGTTTGGGTTTTGTGTGGTTTTGGGGTTTTGTGGGTTTTTTTTTGTGGTTTTTTGTTCAGTTGGTGTAGGTTGGGTGGGTTGTTTGGTTTCGTTTGTGGCTTTCTGTTGTGTTTTTTGGTTGTTGTTTTGTTGTTATTGTTTTTGGTTTTTTTTGCACGGGCTTGCCTTGGTGTTCCCGTGTATATCCACATTCTGCGATTTGGTCATGACCTGTGTTTAGTGGTCATGAGAGATTATCGGAGTGAGATGAGATAGAGAATGGTGTTTTGCTGTTTTTTTTTTTTTATTTGTTTTTGCATTCCCCTTCTAATAATAGGCTTCCCTTATATGTGGTCTCCCTAGAACCCTTACTGCCCTGTTGGCTGCCCTGTCTCAGCCATTGTGTTGAGTAGGGCAGTTGGAGGTTTGTGAGGTGTTTTAGTTGTTGGCCCTTCCAGCCTCCACCATCATTCTTTTTCTTAGAAAGCCCCCCCCCACCCTGTCTCGGTCTCACTACACCCACCACATACATTCTTTCTCTCTTCCTCCCCCCCCATCTCCAAATTCACCACTCACACACACACTCACACACACACACTCACACACCATTGCATCTCTCTTTCCTTCACACTCTCACACTTCATAATTTTGTGCTCTCTCTCCACACACACAGCACACAAACACACACTCCACCCACACACACACTCTTTTTCTCTCTTCTCTTGTCGTGTGTGATGTGTGGATAAGACATGTCATATCTTGATGCTAGGTGTGCTGTGTTGCTGACATTTGTCACCGCCATGATGCTATCTGTGGGATATGTGATGACTGACATGTCACACCTGATGCTATTGTTGTGATGATGATGATGGCATGTCACCTTGATTGCTATGTTGATTTTTGTGTTTTTTTGGTTTTGATTTATTTTTTTGTGTTGTGATGACTGACATGTCACTGTTTGCTATGTGTACCTGTGATGACTTGTACAATGTCCTGATGCTAATTGTGTGATGTGATTGACTGACTGTCACTGATGCTATATGTGTGATGTGGGGATGGACTGACATGTCACGGAGGCTATTTGTGTGGAGGTTTTTTGGTTTGAATGATATGTCAATTGATTGGCGTATGGTGATTGTGTTTGACGTGGCTGTCACGCTGTGCTTAGGGGGGGATGTGGTGGATGACTGATCATGTCTCTGTTGCTTGGGGTTATACTGTGATGTCTGAACATGTCACTGATGCTATTGTCTGATATATGTGTTGACCGACATTGTCACTGATGCTATGTCGTTGTGATGTCTGTATGTCACTGTGGCGATGTAGATAAGATGTGACGTACTGACATGTCCCACTTGACTTTAGTTTGTCTGTCTGTGATGTTTATTTTGTGATGACTGACAGGTCACTGATGCTATTTTTGTGTGTTGTGGTTGACTGATCATGGCACTGTGCTATGGAGTGTTAGATGTGATGGACTGGACATTGTTTCTGGGATTTGCTATGTGTGATGTTCGATGACTGTCCATGTCACTGATTGCTATGTGTGGATGTTGTTTTTTTCTGATGACTGACCTGTTTACTGATGTATGTGTGATTGTGATTGACTGACATGTCAATGATGCTATGGTGTGTATGTTTTCTGATGATGACATGTCAAAGGATTTTTGCTAATTATGTTGTAATGTTTTTTTTTTTTTGACGGGTGACTGACATGCACTGATGCTATGTGTGATGTGTTGACTGACATGTCACTCCTGATGTGATGCTAAGTGTGATGTGAATGACTGGACATGTCACTGATTGCTTATTTATGTGTGATTGTGATGACTGACATGTCAATGAATGCTATGTGTGATATGTGATGATTGGGGACTGAATGTCACTGATGCTATGTGTGATGGATTGTTTGGATGACATGTCACTGATGCTATGTGTGATGGTGATGACTGACATGTCACTGATGTATGTGTGAGGATGTGATGAATGACATGTGTACACCTGATGCATATGTGTGCTGTGAGGACTGATATGTCACTGATGCTATGTGGGAGGTGATGACTGACTTTGTCTCTGAGGATAGGGTGTGCTGTCGATTGGGGTTGGAGGACGGTCTTTGGTATCGGATTGCCTATTTGGTGTGAATGTGTTTGATGACTGGTACATTGGGCTCTGAGGCTTGGGGGTATGATTGGGGGTTGTGGTAGGGTATGGGGGATGGAGGGGGGGGTTGTCGTGGCAGCTCCCGCCCCTTCTAGGTCAACACTGTGAGATTGGGGGGTGATTCATATGAATCAACCCTGTGCTTCCCCATCCCCAGTTTTTTTGGACAAAGAAAAATAACCCCAAAAAAAAAAAATCAAACGGAATGTCAAAGTCCTTCCGTTATGAGGGGGACTATAAACCTAAGGCCTCATGCGCGAACGTGGGCATACAGTACATCTTTGCATAACAAGTTAAATCCTCTTCTGCTCTTTGAAAGAGTAGGCCCCCATTTTGTGTACCAGTTGGTGAACACTATGACAAAATTTTACAAAACCGCATCACGGGGACTAGATGTATTTTTTTTTAAAACACGTGAGTGGCTTATTCCATTATACTCGATTTATAAAAGAATAAAACTACAATAAATAAGGACTGACATAGTCCACTGATGTTTGCGTATGTGATGTGATTGTGTCTGACATGTACACTGATGTCTGTATGTGTGATGTATGACTGACATGTCATGATGCTATTATTGTTGATCTAATATTTTTTGTGTGTGATGTGATGGACTTGCATGTCACTGTGCTACTGTGTGATGTGTTTGTGTGGGTTGTGATTTTTTTTTTTGTCTTTGATTTTTTTGGTTTTTGATTTTTTGTGTTGTTTTTTCTGTTTTTTTGTTTTTTGTGTGTCTTGTTTGTGTGGTGGGATCTATAGTTGGTTGGTTGTTGGTTTTATGGTTTTTTTTTGTTTGATTGTGGTTTAGAGGTGTGTGTGGTGATTTGAATGGTCTGATCATGTCACTGACTGTATTAATCGTGTGTGCTGTGGTGGCCTGTGTCCATGCTGGACATGGGGCAGCACAAGATGTGGAAAAATATTTTCCAATCCAGGGTGCCGGAAAGGGAGGGACATCCTGCAACACATGCATTAATCCGTCTTGGGAGGCAGGATATGAGGGGGGGGACTGATGTGCTAGAAATAATAGGATATGAGTCTTTAGGGCTTCCCCACAACCCCTATCTGTACAGTGGGGGTCTTGATCATTCCGTCTGCCTGACTTGTGGTTTTTTTTTTTTGTGTTGCTGTGAATGTGTGGGGATTGTGTGTATTGTTGTGGGAATAAAACCTTGTAGGAATATGGAGCATGGTGTGTGTTGGTATGTGAAGGAGGAGCATGTGTGGTGTTTTGTGTTTGTACTGGTTGGTGTGTGTGTTTGTGTTGTGTTGTTGTGTGTGTGTTAATATGAAGGAAAAAGAGGTCAGTCAAACTCCCCTCCCCTTTCCCTGGCTTCCGTTGGCTAGAGCCTGGTGTTCCCCAGTGGAGAGAAGAGATGGAGATGAGATGGTGCATGTTGCCGCCATTGTTGCTCACCTTAGCCAAGGTGGCCGCTTTCTAACTTCAGGCTTGTGTGTGTTTTTGCTGAGTGTGTTCCCTGTTTTCTGATCCACCCAAATGTGGCAGATGACTGAATGTGTGTTCTGTTCTTGAGCTGTGTTCCTGTTTTCTGAACCACCCACAGCTGACCTGAATGATCCAGGATCTTTAAATGCATAAGTAGATTTTTAAAAAAAAAAAAAAATATAAAAAAGGTCCACTTGAAATTGCATGTAAAAAAAAAAACACAGTCATGTGTTGTGTTTTTTTTTTGGGTTGGTTTGTATTTAAAATACATGACAGAAAATATCCACATTATAAGTGAATAATGTTCTTTGCTTAAAATTGCATCTAAAATAATTCACTCAAAATTTTATACATGGTTAATTGTAGTGTTCTAAAATACAGACTTTTAATACTCAGGTGAGTATATATATATGTCATGTTTGAAATTGTGCAGTACATCTTTTTTAAAAAACAAAGGTAGTGTGTTGATAGCTTCAGTGCCTGGTATTACTCAACCGGTAAAATGTATATTCTTTTGAATTTTTTTTTTTTTTTTTTATTTTTTTATTTTTTTTTTTATTTTTTTTTTACAGCATTTCCCTTATTACACACAGATTACGAAAATGTAGATCTCTAAAATACAGAACCATGTTTTTAATGCAAAAGGGTAAAATGTAGAGGATCTCTAAAAATCAGACATGTATTACACACATATTTTTTTTTTTTATTTTTTTAATTTTTTTTTATTTTTTTTTTTTTTTTTTTTTATTCTTTTTTATTTTTTTTTTTTTTTATTAATTATAAATAAATATGTGATCTCTAAAATACAGCATGTATTACACACATATAAAATGAGATCTCTAAAATACAGACATGTTATTTACACACATATAAAAATGTAGATCTCTAAAAATACAGATCATGTATTACAACACTATAAAATGTAGATCTACTATAAAATACAACGTGTATTACACACATATTTTTTTTTTGTTTATTTTTTTTTTTTTTTATTTTTTATTTTTTTAAAAATTTGATTCTTCTTAAATACGTCATGCTTTTACACACAGATTAAATGTAGACTCTAAAATACCAGGACATGGAATGCACACAGTGTAAAAATGAAAAGAGTCTCAATATTCCCCCCCCACGTGTTAATACACTTCTGATACCACCATAGACTTCTGATCCACACAGAATATAAAACATAGGCTGCTATATTTACTTAATATTATTTTATTTTTAATTTTATTCTTTTTTTTATAATGTTAAAAAAAATTGAAATTTTTCTGTAAAATTTAGCCTACCCTCTTTATAACACATCAAATCCATTTAAATCAAATAGAGACAGCTGAATTAATCTTTGAAATGCTAAACCCTAATCCCACATTAAAGACATACTGGGCACAGGGAAAATATTAAATTGTAAATAGGATTTGAATTATAAATGTATCAATTGCAAATGCTCTAAAATGATGGGGCTGCAAAAAACACTAGTGATAGTTTACCAGACCACAGACCTATTGTAATGGATTTAATTTATTTCATCCCTCTTTGTATTTACCCTCAGGAGTTTAGGGACCGGTAATTTATATGGTACTTTTGATACTTTTGATTTGGGATCGTCATTTGTACTGTGTTTTGTAGAGGAGGGTTTGAAGGGAAAAAGGGGGCGATCTAAGGGGGGGCGGGGAGGGGAGGAGAGGGGGGAGGGAAGGGAGGATGTGGATTGGGTCGGGTGGAGGGGAGAGGAGGAGGGGGATTGAGATGGAAGGGGGAGAGGGTCGGAGGGGTTGGGGAGATAGGGGGAGATTGGGAGGAGATGGTGAGAGGTGAGAGGAGGTTGAGATTTTAGTGAGAGGGGGTGAGATTACGGGAGGAGGAGGAGGGAGGGGGGAGAAGAGGTTTTGGGTTAGATGGCTGGGGACAGTAAGTATTATGGGGATGGGGATTTTTGTTGCTGTTGTTAGGATTTTTGGATATGCTAGTCGATCACTTCATTTGCCTCACTGCAATGGAATGGCTTACTTTTATCATTGTAAAAATTGGGTCATTATTTTTTGATAGAGTATTATTAATGGGTGATTTGGTTGATTATTACAGACATTTGATAACTGTGTGGTGTTGATGGGCTTGTAATTTTTTGGAGTGCGCATGTTTGGAGGGTTCGGTGGGGGGTTGACTTAGTTGGGGGGGAATGTAATTTGTGTTTGCCGGGGTATTTATGGGTTAGGTTGGCATGTTTCACTGGTACTATGGGGTTGAGCACTTGGTTTATTCATTTTATAAAAAAAATTGTGCAAATGTTTCCAATGGGTTGGTGCTACACGCATTTGAGCTGTGTGTGGATGCATGAGGCATACTGAGTTTTTCATGAATTGCTTTGGATGGGGCTAATTTTTCTAACGCCTGGGTGATTGTGTTGTTTGGTGGGTGCTTTTTATGTTTGTCATGGACTTGTGTGCGTGATGTTTATATAGGTTGCTGATCTTGTTGTTTGCTCTTGTATATTTTAGGTGATATTAATCTACAATATTTACTGTTTTTTATGGTATGGCTTTGGTTTGAAATCCTGCTTGTCTTTTTTTCTCTGTACCTGAGATTAATTGAAGTGTTGGGGAATGATTAATTAAAATTGCAAATTAATATCAAATGTGTACAGATAAAAAAGCTACATTTAATCTAAGATACAGACATCTATTGTGCACAGATTATTAAAATATAGACCCTTTAAAAACTTGTAAAAATGATGTATAAAAATGCATGTTTTTTTCTCAATGTTTAATTACGTACAAAAATGACCAGCCAAAATGAAATCATCTAAAAACAACATGTAAAGTCCAGGCACACAAAAAGAGAGAAGAAAGAAAAGAAAGATAAAAAAAAGAAGAGAAGAAGAAAGGAAGAGAGAGACAATAGCAACCCCACTAGATTACTATGTCCACCAAAACTTGTTTTTCATTAAATCTAAAAAAAATTTGGTGCAGAACATTGTAATGCTTAAAACATTAGACTTCACAATTAACTCGTTCTAAACTAAAATAACCAGAAAAAATAAAATAATAAAAATAAAAAAACAACTAATTCACACAGTCCCGAAATAAACGGCAGCCTAAGTCATACAATATTTTCTGAAATCTAGGGACTTGTATTTCACACATATAAAACAGAGGCAGCTTTTTGAAATTTTGACTTGAAATCCACACAGGTAAATATATAGAGGCAGCTAAAATATAAACATGAATCCAAAATAAAAACAGAGGGAGTCAATTTTAGACAATCAAATTCCACACAGGTTAGTTTTTTTTAAAATAGAGGCAGCTAAAAAATAGACAGTTAATTCCACACAAGGTTAAATTAGAAGCAGCTAAAATATAGTCATTATATCCGACACAGTTAAAAAATAAGACATTAAAATCCTCACAGATATTAAAAAAAGGCAGCTAAAATTATAATATAATTAAATCCACACAGATAAAAACAGAGGCAGCTAAATATAAGACATAAAATCCACACGGTGTAAAATAGAGGCAGCTAAAATATTAGAACCACACATTAAATCACACAGGTTATAATAGAGGCAGCTAAAATAATAGGACTTTAAAATCCACACGGTAAAAATAGAGGCAGCTGAAAATTTAGACATTAATCCACACAGGTTAAAACTGAGGGCAGCTTAAAATATTTTGGACAACAAACAACTAATAAATGCACACAGGTTTTTTTTTTTTTTTTTTATTTTTTTTTTAAAAAATAGAGGACAGCTAAAATATTTAGATCATCAAATCTCCCTCCCGTCCCACACGGGGTTTGTAAATTCCCTTTGCAGAGTGGATGCTAGACCACAGCTTCAATGGACCCAGAGGTCAAAGCCACACACTGGTTTTGTTATTTTGTTGTTCATTAGCTGGAGCTCCAAGGTTTGTCTATTGGGGGAGATTTTGCTGTAGTGACTTTTTATTGAAACACGGCATTTTGTGGACAAAGGGGGGATTTGGTGGGACAACCTCCCTGGGGGGAAGGTCGTGACAGAGCTACTTGTCATTTTTTTCTTATTGTATGTGTCAGAGTTGGTGAGTTGTCAGGGGTACACGGTCACCCTAAGAACATCTGGCCCCTATTGGTCGATTCTCCAAGCTCCAGGAAGCGAGGAACAAAACACATCCCCCAGTGAGAGGAGGTGATGAGGAGAGAGATTCAGGAGAAATGCGGCTGCTTCAATGATTGGAAAATGGTTGAATGTATCTTTGTTGTGCAGCATCTCTTCTGAGGAGAATGCCTCACAGCGCTAGCCCGGGGGAAACAAAGTAGGGGGAGAAGGCCAAAAAAAAAAAAAAATAAAAAAATAAAAAGTAAAAAAAATATTATAGTTTCTGAAATATAATTATGTCAGAGATAGATCGCTAACCCACACAAACTAAAAAACACAGATAAGTATGCACACGATAATCAAGAGCCTGCCTAAAACTCGTTTTTTTTTTTTTTTTTCCCCTTATTTTTTAATGACACGTGTTTAACCAATTCGAATAGCCTAAAATACATAGGAACAGGCTGATACGATATTCCACATTGCTAATCATATTAAAAAAACAATGTTCAGACATTGCACAAATAAAATATAAAGTTCCGAATTCTGCCAGTCTAATCCACGGCAGATTTGCATAGATTTCGTAGCTAAGACATACACAAATGTACACAAAAGCTGCAAAATCTGACTTTAACATCCCAGAAAGGATTATAATTACATTTTTGACGACACCTAAAAAAAAAAAAAACCATAAAAATAAATGTGGAGCCTATATCAAGAATAAAAAATAGACATTCTTAACCACATTTTGACTGACGACCCAATCTTGACCCGATTTCTTAATCTAATTCATTACGGGATATATAAAAGAAAGATGGCTTTGAAACCAATTTTCAAATATCTGCATTTAAATATTTCACTTTTACCTGTGGAAAAACTAATGCTTTATTTTTGATTTATAAAATCAACACATATAATTAAGAATCCCACTGCTGAACTGATTACTGGATTCAGACATCTAAGGTTTGGTTTTTGTTGTTTTTGTTGTGTTTAAGTATGTAATCTTCACTTAACATTTTGGGGGGAAAGAACATCTAAAGGTGGATCAGTGATTTAGACATAACGCACCTGGATAGAAATTATTAATGTGAAATGTGGATGGTGGTAGGAAGTGTTGCAGTGCTTGGTTTGTTTTTGAATCCCATTAGTTGGACCAAAACTTTTCCCCCAGCCATGACACAATCATGTGAGTAGAATGTGGGAGATAGTTGTCGTTGGTGGTCTGGGCGCGCTCTACTAGTCTTTTGGATGTGGTGTAGAGTGTAGAGAGGACGGGTTAAACCCGAGGTCCATGTGTTTTGCACATATTTGTATTAATTTTAGCACATGTTGTAAAAAAAGAACCAGGTAACACAATCAAAGAGGACAGTTGCCCCTAATGTCGGCCAAAATTCTATGGAAAAAGCCAACCTGGATTAAGGGGGGAAACACAAATAACCCGTAGAGTTTGCAAGGGTAATGGGAAGAGGCGGGGGAAAAAAAATGGTGGCGCCTGCTCTTCTCTTGTGGTGACGGTGCTTCCCAAAGGGAGCAGCCAACCCGACTTTCAGGCAGATTAAATTAATTATCTACCATGACTTAAAGTGGTTATAAGATAAATAATAAAAAAAATAATAAATAACTATCAAATACAGATACTTAATCCACAGAATGGTTTTACCCAATACAAACAGCAGATGTTGCAATTATTTTTTTGGTGTGTTTGATATGCATGCCAACGGAGCGGGGAAACACTACATCACACAACGATAAATAAAGTAAAAAAAAAAAAAAAAAAATAAAAAAAAAAAAAAAAAAAAAAAAAAAAAAAAAATAAAAAAAAAAAAAAAAAAAAAAAAAAAAAAAAAAAAAAAAAAAAAAAAAAAAAGGGACAAAAAAAACGTTACTGTAAAATACCGGCAAATATATACATTCAATATGGAACCAAAACATTTCCATGTTAAATACAATATGGGTTAGTCAAGCAAACAGCATTTTGGTACTCCCCCATCTAACCAGGGATAAAATGCAACAGGTCAGAGGAGACTAATAGGACATTTTCAATTACAATTGATTGCATGCACACAGAAGGATACAGACCTGGGACAACACAATACATCCTAAAATGCTGACATCTAATACAAAATGATAATATTATAGGGAACACCTAATTCATGAAGAAAGAATTACCACATGTATAGAACAGGACCCCATTTACTTACCAAACAGGCAAGTATTTCCACTCAGATGAACTAACGTGCAGTCTACATAAAACTCAGGACATGTAAACCCAATCACCCCCCCCACCAACAATTAAATAAATTGGCCCTAAGATAGTCAGAGGTGTAATCCACCCTGGTTAATTAAAATGGCTTAATTCTATTTAAACAGTCTCTTTAAAACCAGAGTTGTGTTTTTTATTAAAAAAGGTCAAGGAGTCTCTTTTATGAACCTTATGGCCGTAGGGGTGGGAAGGTCGTGGGAGACTGAGACTTCAGCTTCTCCAGTGGCTAGCATATTGAAGGTGGCAACCATCTCTCCCCCACTGTTTTACCTTCCCTGACGCTAAAGAGAGCAGGTATCCATTTACAGGTGGGTGAACCCAGGGACTGCACTGAAGCAAGGCTCACAAACAGTCACCCATCCAATTGTAACTATGCTTGATGGTGATTAATATTGGCATGGGGAAAGCGAGTGCTCTGACAATTCCCATCTCAAGACATTTTAAAATCAGACATTAATTCACCGTGTCAATACAAGGCATTTGCTCTAAAATACACAAGGAATACAGACTGATAAAAATAATTCAACACACAACCAAGAAGTCAAAAAACACTTAATCTCCATGATGAGCAATACAATACTGACAAACAAAATTGTTACCTACAATTATGTCGGCAGACACAAGAAAAATACATGTTCAATTGGTTATAGACTTTCAAGATAGAATTAACCCTTCACAAATTCGCATTTCAGACAGAGATAACTCTCTGTATGTACGAAAAAATTTAGCATTTTTTAATAAGAGATTAAGTTAATCAAGTAACATTGTGCTGTACAGTTACCATTGTTCGCAGAGCAGTCATATTTGGCCAAAAACTTCATATGAAGTCATACTTTGTTCTGCACCCCAAGATGTGTGTCCTACCTACATGTGTCGTGCTGCTGTCCCCTCTTTGTCACCAAATACAGGTAACATTGCAGTGACATCAACACATACAACACGCTGAACGGCACACCTAAACACAACACGCAGACCGTCACACCTAAACACATACAACATACTGACCGTCACACCTAAACACAACACGCTGACCGTCACACCTAAACACAACACGCGGAACGGCACACCTAAACACATACAACACGCGAAACAGCACAACTTAACACAACACGCGGAACGGCTCACTGATCACCATACAAACACGCGGAACGGCACACTGGAAACAAATACAACACGCGGAACGGCAAACCTGAAACAACATACAACACCCAGAACGGCACACCTGAACACATTACAACACGCAGACGGCACCACCTAATTTTCCATACAAACACGCGGAACGGCACCATCTAAACACAACAGACAGAACAGCAAAACACTTAAACAAAACACGTGGACTGGGCACACCTAACACATACAAACACGTGGGACGGACACATCTAAACACAACCACGCAGAACCAGCACAACTGAACACAACCACGCAGAATGGCACACCTAAACACAACACCGCAGAACGGCACACCTAAACACAAACAGCAGAACGGTACTATCTGAACACAACATGCGGAACCGCACACATATAAACAACACGACGGACGTTCACACATTACGCACATACAAACACGCGGGAACGGCACACCTAAACCATACAACACGCGGAACGGGCACAGTAAACAATACAACAAGCGGAAACGGACACCTAAACACATACAACACGCGCGGATCGGCACACATAAACACATACAACTCCGCGGAACGGGCACATTTGAAACGCAACACGCAGAATGCACTAGCTAAACAAACAGGCACAAAACGATACACATAAACACAACACTTGGAACGGCACACCTAAACCGACAAAGCGGGTCGGACCCACAATAAACACAAAGAACACGCCAACGACAACTGAACTCATACAACACGAAAATGGCACACCTAACACACCACGCGGAAAGGCACACCTAAACACATACAAACACGCGGAAACGGCACACCTAACACACATTACACCGCGGGAATACGCACATCCCTAAACGCAACACGCAGATGCCACAGCTAAACACAAACAGGCACTACGATACACATAAACAAAAACACTTGGAACGGACACCCAAAAACACACAACCGGAAGAACGGCACACCTTAACACATACAACACTTGAAACGGACACTAAACAATACAACATTGTAACGGAACTAAACCATACAACACGCGGATCGTGCATATCTCAACACATACCACATGAGGAACAGAACACCTAAACACATAGAACACACAGAACGACGCACCTAAACACAACACGCGGAACGGCACACCAGAACACAACACACGGATCAGCACTCCTAAACACAGCCCGGGGAACGGCAAACCTGAACACATACAACACGCGGAACTGCACACCTAAACACAATACGCGGAACGGCACACCTAAACACAAACAAAACGCGGAACGGCACATCTGAACATATACAACACGTGTAACGGCACACCCAAACTCAACACGCAAAACGGCACAACTAAACACAACACGCGGAACGGCACAACTAAACAAAAAACCGGAAAACGACCTAAAACCCAAAACGCAGGCACACCCAACACAAAAAGCGGGGCGCAACCCGAACACAACACGCGAAACGGCACAAACCGGGAAAACAACCGCGGGGGCGGGCCCCACCTTAAACAAACACGCGAAACGGGACACCGTAAAACAACACGCGGAACGGCACACCCTTAAAAACAACACGCGGAACGGCACACCCTTAAAAACAACACGCAGAACGGACACCTGAACACAACACGCGGGAAAAGGCAACCCAAAACATATACAACCCCACGGAAAGGCACACTTGAACACAAAACGCGGAACTGACACCGAAACATTCAAAACGCCCAAAAAAACACACCTAAACACATACAACCCGCGGAAAGGCAAACCTGAACAAAAAAGCGGATGGGCACACCGAACCATAAACACGCGGAAAAACAAAATGAACCATACAACAGCGGAAAGGCCCACCCGAACACATACAACACGCCCGGGAAAGGGGACACCTAAACACAACCCGGAAAGGCACACCTGAAACAACACGCGGAACGGCAACCCTTTAAAACAACACGCGGAATGCCACCTGAACCCCATTTCAACACGCCCGGGCGGCACACCTGGGAAAACTTTCCAAAACGCGGAACGGCATACCTAGGGACAATACCGGCTTTGGGACCCCTTAAAAAAACACACGCGGGGAAAGGGGGGGGGGGGGGGGGGGGGGGGGAAAAAAAAAACATAAAAAAAAAGCGAACGGCCCCACCTGAACACTTTTCCACGCGGAACGGCCAAAACCCGAACAAATAAAACCGTGGAAAAGGCCACCTGTACACATAAAAACACGCGGAACGGCAATTGTACACATTCAACACCGGAATGGCATTGGACCTAGGGCACCCCCCAAACCCCCGGGGGCTCCCCCCGGAACACCCTTAAACAAACAAAAAGCGGGAAAAGGCACCCTGAAAAAATTTCAACACGCGGAACGACACATCTAAAACCAAAAAACGTGGGAAAGGCACACTTAAACACATGCAAAAACCCCCGAACAAGGGAACCTAAACCAAAAACGCGGAACGGCACACCTAAAAAACAACAACCAGCGGAAAAAGGGGGGAAACCCGAACAAAATACAACACGCCCGGGAAAAACCAAAAAAACATACAAAACCCCGGGGCCCGGGACACCCAAAAAACAACACGCGGAAAAGGCACATTTTGAAATACATAAAAAACCCCGCGGGGAAAGGGACACCTGAAACAAACACGCGGGAAAAAAGGCACACGCGAAAAAAAAACAACCGGGACTGGACACCTAAACACAACAAGCGGAACGGAGCAAACCTTAAACACAACACGAAGAACAACAAAAACCCGAACACATGAACCGCGTACGGCACAAACCTTTAAAAACAACAAACGGAAGGAAAACCTGAACACATACAACACGCGGGAAAGGCAACCCTGAACACCCACAATACGGGGGCACCCAAACACCCTACAACCGCGGGGAAAAGCACCCCCTAAACCAACACGTGGAACGTCCCCACCTAAACACAACAAGCGGAACGGCCACCCTAAACAAACCTTAAAAAAGGGACACCTTTAACACACAACCGGACCGGGCCAAACCCAAATAGAACACACAAAAAGGGGACACTTTTAACACATTACGCGGAAAGGCACACCTAGGCACATACAACACCGGAACAAAAACAGCTGAACACAAAACGTTTGGGAAAGGCAAAAAATAAACACATACAACACGCGGAAAGGCCCACCTAACACTACAGCCGCGGGAAAGGCACACCCTTTAACCCCCAAAAGCGGAAAGGGACACTGAAAAAATACACAAAGCGGGACGGCACACCTGAACCAACAAAACGCGGAACGGCACACTGAAAAACATACAACACCCCGGGAAAGGCACACCCGAACACATAAAACACGGAACGGGACAACCCAAAAACATACACACCCGGGACGGGACACCTTTAAAACCCTACAATACGCGGAACGGCAAAACCGAACACGTACAACCGGGGGAAAGGGACACATGAACACAACACGCAGAAGGCACACTTAAAAAACAAAAGCAGAATGGCAACCTTAAACAACACCGGAACGGCCCCACTTAAAAAACCCAAAAGCGGAAAAGGACATTAAAAACATACTCACGCGGAACGGACACCTGAACCAAAACGCCCGGGAAAGGCACACCCCGAACACATAAAAACACGCGGAAAGGCAGGGGGCCCGGAAAAACATACAACACGCGGGGGGCGGCCACCTGAACACATACAACCCCCGGAACGGCAAAAACCTGAAAAACCCCTACAAAACGAGGAAGGCACAAACCCGAACACTTTCAACACGCAACGGGCCCCACCTGAACCCATACAACACGCGGAACGGCAACCTGAAAAACATACAACACCGGAACGGGACACCTGAACACATTTAAATACGCGGAACGGCCACACCTGAAGAAAATACAAAAACCCCCGGAACGGCAAAACCCTGAACACCTAAAAACCCGCGGAAAAACGGCACACCTGAACACTACACTACGCGGAAGGCACACCGAAGACATAAAAACACGGGAAAAGGCACAAACCCGAACACATACAACACGGGGGAACGGCACACCCCGAAAACCTACACTACGCGGAACGGCAACCCCTGAAAACCCCTACAACCCCCGGAAGGCACACCTGAACACATACAAAAACGCGGGAACGGCCACCTGAAAACATACCCCTACGCGGGAAAGGCACACCTGAAGGGGCATCAACACGCGGAAAAGGCCACCTGAACACATACAACACGCGGAAAGGCACACCTGAACACATACACAAAGCGGAACCCGGGACACCTGAAGGCCTACAAACAAAAGGGAAAAACACCCTTGTCTTGCTCCACACTCCCAGAAAACATATACCCCCACAACACAAAAACACACAATCCCGTACATCTCAATTAAAAACGCCTAATGGACCTAAAAGAACCGGAAAAAAATTTCCTTTGGAATTTAAACGCATTTAAACGCATATAAATCACATAAAAACACAGAAAACTTTTGAAAACCTGAGAATAAAACATATAACCACATCAATATTTCTCACTCACATATGGGGAAAAACCATTAAACATTTTTAAAACCCACACCCACATATGTAGAATAACGCTTCTAAACACATCCTGCAAAGACTGTGTGTAGGTGTACTTTAAGCACACGCACAGAATGCAGTGTCAATACAGAGAGAACACCCCCAGACAGTGATTCATCTGATCCCCTGGTGTACAAGTGGAATGGTCAGACCAATGCATCTAAACATGACATAGACTCCACACCCACAGACATGGAATAACGCTCTAAGCAATGTCAAGCACTTGCGCACAAGAAGACTGAGATCTGAACATAACGCACAGCTAGGCGACAACCCACCTACACACAGTAAGACATCTGAACATATACAATGAACACCTACACACATGGAACGCATCCCATAACGGACTCCTGCATATGAAATAACACATCTAAACACATCACATAACGGTCACCTACACACGTATGACACCTAAACACAGGGAAAAAAGCATTTGAACACATACATAATGGACACCTACAACATCAGACACCTACAATAAGAACAACGCATCTAAACACATCACATAACGGAGACCTAACACACATGATTAATGCATTGCAAAAGGAAAACTACACATGGAATAACACATCACATAACAGACACACTTCACCAATCAGATACCTACACACATGGAATAACACATTACATAATGGGACACCTACGCACCTGGAATAACGCATCTAAACACATCACATAACTGATACCTACACACATGACATAACATCTAAACACATATTAGCACCTACACACATGACATAATGCATCTAAACACATATCGAAACCTACACACATGGAATAACGCATCTAAACACATCACATAACATATACCCACATGGAATAACGCATCTAAACATCACATAACAGACACCTACACACAAGGAATAATGCATCTAAACACATCACATAACGGACACCTACACACAAAGAATTGCACATCTAAACACATCACATAACGGACACATACACACATGGAATAGTGCATCTAAACACATCACGTAACGGACACCTACACACTAGGAATAGCGCATCAAAACACAACGTATAACGGACACCTACACACACGCGATAACTCATCTGGACACATCACATATCAGACACACAAATCGAATAACACATCTTAACACATCACACCTAAACACAAAACATAACAGACACCTACAAATGGAATAACCAATATAAGCCCATTATATAATCGACACCTATGCTCATGGGATAAACACATCACATATAGGACATACACATTGAATAACACATCTAGAAACAATCACATCTAAACACATTACAAAACGGACACCTACACACCGGAATAACGCATCCAAACACATCACATAATGGACACCTACATACACATGGAAAACGTATATCTAAACACATCACATAACAGACACCTACACACGGGAATAACGCATCTGAACACATCACATATCAGACACAAAACATCGAATAAAACATCTTAACACATCACACCTAAACACATCACATAAGGGACACCTAAACACATGGAATAACGAATCTAAACCCAGTATATAATGGACACCTACACAAATGAAATAAACACATCACATATGGGCATACACCTCGAATAACACATCTAAACACATCACATCTAAACACATCACATAATGGACACCTACACACATAAAATAACACATCTAAAATCACATAACGACACCTACACATCGTAAAAACACATCTTAGCAGATCACACCTAAACACATCACATAATGGACACCTACACACATAAAAAAACACATCTAAAATCACATAACGGACACCTACACATCGTAAAACACATCTTAGCAATCACACCTAAACAATCACATAACGGGACACCTACACACAAAACAACACATCACACAGCACATACGGAACTACACATGCAATAACGCATCTAAACACATCACATAATGGACAACTACACGCATGGAATTATGCATCTAAACGCATATATATCACACACCACACACAAGAATAACACATATGAAACACATTGAACTAACACATCTAAAGACACATCACATAACAGACATCATACACATGGAAACATCTAAAAAACGTAATATATCGGACACCCACACTACATAAAATAAAAAACATCAAAAACATCACATAACGGACTCACTAACACACATGAATTACATACAGACACATACACACATGGGAAAAACGATCTAACTAAACGCGCACACTAAACCATAAAACACATGGGATAACACATCTAAACACATAACACACATGGGATAACACATCTAAACACATAACACACATGGGATAACGCATCTAAACACATAACACACATGGGATAACACATCTAAACACATAACACACATGGGATAACGCATCTAAACACATAACACACATGGGATAACCTACACACAGGGAATAACGCATCTCACACATCACATTACGGACACATTAAACACATTAATAGCGCATCTAAACACATCACATAGGGACACCTACACACAGAGAATAACGAATCTAAACACATACATTAAACATCAAACCTAACACACATGGAATAACGCATCTAAAAAACCACATCACATAACGGACACCTAACACACATGGAATAACGCATCTGAACACATCACACTATCAGACACATCAAACAATAACACACTTAACACATCACATTAAACACATCACAAAACACATCTACACACATGGAATAACGCATCTCAAACCCATTGATATACTGGACAAAACCTAAAACACATGGATAACACTTAAACACATCACATGATGAACCCTTTCACATGAATAACACATGGATAACATTACATCTTAACACATCACATAACGGAAAAACACAATAACACACAGGAATAACCATCTAAACACACTCACATAAAGACACCTTACACACAAGGAATAACGCATCCCAAACACATCACATAATGGAACCTACACACATGGATAACTATCTGAACACATCACATATCAGACACACACATCGAAAAACACATCTTAACACATCACATTAGTACATCACAAACAGACACTACACACATGGAATAACGCATCTAAACCCATTAATATAATGGACACCTACACACATGGATTAACATCACATATGGAAAATCACAAATTTAAAACATCAAAACATTAAAAATCTTAACACATAACATAAGGACACCTACACACAGGAATAACGCATCTAAACACATCACATTACGGACACCTACACACACTTGAATAGCGCATCTGAACACATCATCGACACTTTCACACAGACAAAACGATCTAAAAACATTCATAACCCAACTAACACCTAAAGCAAACATCACATAACGGACACTACAAATGGAATAACGAATCTAACACATTACATATGGACACCACACACATGGGAATAACACATCTAACACATCGGACATTCAAAACTGAAAAAGAACATATCTAAACACATTAGCATCTAAACACATCACATAACGGACACCTACACACATAGAATAACGCATCTAACACATTACATAACGACACCTAACCCACATAGGAATACGCATCTTAAACACAACACATAACGGACACATACACACATGGAATAACGCATCTAAACACAAACACATAACGGACACCTACACAACAAGAAAACGCATCAAACACATCACATAACCGGGCACCTACACACAGGGAATAACGCATCTAAACACATCACATAACGGACACCACACAAAAACGAATAACGCATATGAAGACACTCACATAACGGACACTACACACACGGAATAACTCATCTGAACAACATCAACCCTATCAAACCACATATGACAAAAAAACACATTTAGCACATTCACATCCTAAACACATCACATAACGGACACCTACACACATAAAAACGCATCTTACAGCACAATAACGGACACCTAAAACATGGAATAACGCATCTAACAACACACATAATGTACAACACAGCATGGAATTAGCATCTTTAAACCCCATCATATATCACACAACACACACAAAGGAATAACAATAATAAGAACATGCACTAACACATCTAAACACATCACATATCGGACACCTATCACATAAAATAACCACTCTTTAAACACATCACATAACGGACACCTACACACAGGAATAATATCTAAACACATCCCAATAACGGACACTTACACCACAGAATTTCGCATCAAACACACACAACGCCCTACAAATGAGAACGCATTCTAAACTCCAACGGACACCTACACACAATGAAAGAACGCATCTAAAACACCCTAACACACACTGGGAAAAACACATCTAAACACATCACATAACGGACACCTACACAAAGGAATAATGCATCTAAACATCACATAACGGACACGACACACATGGAATAACAAACTCAACACATCACCTAAACGGACACTACACACATGGAATCAAGCATTAAACACATCACATAGACGGACACCTACATACAGAGAATAAACGCATCTAAACACATCACATAACGGACACCTACAAACAGGAATAACGCATCTAAACACATCACATAACGGACACCTAATACACAGAGAATTAAAGCATCTAAACACATATATAACGACACCTACACACAGAGAATAACGCATCTAAACACATCACATAACGGACACCTACACACAGGGTAAAAACGCATCTAAAACATCACATAACGGACACCTACACACAGGAATACGATCATCTAAACACATCACATAACGGACACTACCCACAGGAAAAGCATCTAAAACCACATAAATAAACGGACACCTACACAACAGAGAATAACGCATCTAAACACATCACATCACATAAACGGACACCTACACACACACAGTGAATAACTGCATCTAAGATACATTGGATATCAGACACACAATATACTAACAAATCTTAACACATCACACCTAAACACATCACATAAAGACACCTACACACATGGAATAACGCATCTAAACACATTATATAATGACACCTACACACATGGAATAACACATCACATATACGGACATACACATGAAAACACATTAAAAAAATCACATCTAAACACACATCACATAACGGACACATACACACAAGGAATAGCGCATCTAAAGACATCATATAACGGACGCCTACACACACAGAATTGCGCATCTAAACACATAACATAACGGACAACTACACACAGGGAATAATAATAATAATAATGTATGGAATTTATATAGCGCTGAATCTTGTAAAGCAACAAATCAAAGCGCTCAGATTTCATTTCATACCACTTTAAGTCACGGCAGATTTCTCTCCGTGAAATCCGGGCTGCTCTCCCCAGGGAGAGCGGGAGAGCGCGTCGCCACAAGCGCAGCGCCACCCATTTTTTTTTCTTTTTCATGTCTGCAACTGTATTTGTTTCCCTATCAGAGTGGCTTTTTTCTAAGAATTTTGCCAGGGACAACTCTCTTCCTGCCGTGTTTTTTTTACGTGCGCTAAATAATTACGTGTAACACACGGGACCTCGGTTTATCGTCTCATCCGAAAGACTAGCGCCCAGACCACCACTCATGGTCTAATGGATGGGGAAAAGTTTCCGGTCCAAACGGGGTACGAACCGACGGACACTTCAGACCCGGACTTTTCGCTTTCTAGACAGGCGCGTTACCTCTAGACCACCGATCCACCCCACAATAACGCATCTAAACTCATCACTTAATGGACATCTTGACAAATGGAATAGGGCATCACAACACAACACACAACGGACACCTACACACAGGGAATAACGCATCTAATCATATAACACACATGGGATAACACATCTAAACACATCACATAACGGACACCTACACACAGGAAATAACACATCTATACACATCATAAAACCGACACCTACACACACGGAATAACATATCTAAACACAACACTCAACAGACACCTATACACAAGGAATAGCGCATCTAAAAACATCACATAATGGTCTTCTACACACCACATCTATACATATCATATAACGGACACCTACACACATAGATAACGTATCTAAACACAACACACAACAGACACCTACACATAAGCAATAGCGCATCTATAATAAATGAATAATAATAAATGGAACTTATATATCGCTATATCTTGCAAAGACAAATCAAAGCGCATGCATTCGACCTAATCTTACACAGTCATACAACCAATGACAAATAATCAATAGTTCAAACAGATATTACAAACATGATACTGCAGACCAAATCTATGAAATAAAATTGCAATAGTCAAATGTTTTTCAAAAGTACACCCCCCCCCCCCACACACACACAGGTCCTATACTTTAGCAGGGTGATAAGACATGGGTTAGTGAAGGTGGGATAGTTCTGATATGAGACAGGAGGGGGAAAATCTTAGGTTTGAAATAAATATGTCTTGAGGCTTTTGGCGAAGAGAGAGAGGGAACGTGAAGGAGTGTATAGGTTAAGACATTCACAGAGGTAGGAGGGTGCAGTTTTGTGGAGACATTTGTAACAGAGGGTACTGATCTTATATTCTACTCTCTGTGGCACAGGCAGCCAGTGGAGAGATCGCAAGAGGGGGGTAATATGCTCCGATTTTTTCTTTCTGAGAACTAGTCGAGCTGTGGAGTTTTGTATACGTCGAAGGGAGTGGATAGATGATGCTGGCAGACCAGAAAAAAGAGAACTGCAAAAGTCCAGACGTGAAAGAATGAAAGTAGGAACAAGTTTGGCTGTTGCATCGGTGGACAGGTACTTTCGAATTGCACTAATACGCCGTAATTAATAGCACGACTGACAGGTCTGGGTGATGAATTTTTGCATAGAGAATGTGTTGTCGATAACATCATCTAGGTACTTCACAGCAGTGGATAGAGGGACTGATGCATTGCCAAATTCTATTGAAGCTGTTGTAATGGAAGAGAGTTTGTGTTTGGTCCCTACAAGCATGGCTTCGGTTTTATCTGCATTTAGCTGTAATTTGGTCTGTGTCATCCAATTTTGAATATCTTTTTAAAGCAGTGGGCCATATTTGCCAGGAGAGAAGGCAGATTTTCAGGAGTAACATTGCTTTGAATCTGAGTCATCTGCGTAAAAATGATGGTTGATATGATGACGTTTTATTAAATGTGACAGTGGGGCAGTGTAAAGAGTGAACAGTACATGGCCTAGAACTGATACCTGTGGGACTCCGCATTTTAGTTTGGCAGGTATTGATTGAATCTTGTTTACTGCAACTGTCTGAAATCGGTCAGTAAGGTATGGATTAAACCAGGTGAGGGATGTGCCAGTAACACCGAACTTTTTTTGAAGACGGGAGAGAAGAATTGAGTGGTTTATAGTATCGAAAGCTGCGGATAAGTCGAGTAGAGTAAGAAGAGAGATTTTCCCTGAGTCAGAAGCTAGTAGAAGCGTATTTAAAGTATGTACTAGGGTGGTTTCAGTGCTGTGGTTGACGCGATAGGCAGACTGAAACTCAGGAAGAAGATTGTTGGAGAGAAGGTGGTTGTTGAGCTGTTTGAGAACTACTTTTTCAAGGACTTTAGAAATAAAAGGTAGATTGGAAACAGGTCTATAATTCTTCAGAATGTTAGGGTCAAGGTCATGCTTTTTGAGTAGAGGTGTGACTATAGCAGTTTTGAGAGCTGATGGAACATTTCCTGAAACAAGAAATGAGTTCACTATTTTCGTGATAGTGGGTATAAGTTGTGGTAGGCACTGTGTGAAAAGAGAGGCAGGTATGGGATCAAGATCACATGATTTTATAGTCATTTCCTTCAGAATTATCGTGATTTCTTTCTCACTTGTCGGATGAAAGAAAAGGAGAGGAGTGCCCGAGAATTGGGGATCAGGAAGTGCAGGCTGGAAAGAAGTCTGATCCAGTTTGGAGCGAATGTTATAGACTTTTTCAGAAAAGAATGCAGAAAATATAGAAGGAAGTTCAGAGTGGTTGTGGATGGAAGGCAGAGGGCTTGACTTTGTTTACTTGTTTTCGGAAGAGCTGCTTTTTAATTTCCGTTTTTGCTTTTCGCCACTGCCGCTCTAGTTGCCTGCGTTTGCGCTTTGCGACGAGAATGTTATGGGTGTACCATGGCACACATGGCTTATCAGGCAGGAGACGGTCAGTGGGAGGTGCATGCTGATCAAGCAGTTGGCTGAGAACATCATTGTAGTGTTTAGAGGGGTTATTGTTGTCAGAGGTTTGTGATAGGCGTTCAGCAGCTTGTGCAGAGAAAGTTTGAAAACACAACCCACCTAAACCATCTCAACACAACCCACAACAGACACCTACACACGTGGAATAACGCATCTAAACACATCACATGACGGACACCTACACACATGGAATAACGCATCTAAACACATCACACAACGGACACCTACACACATGGAATAACGCATCTAAACACATCACATAACGGACACCTACACACATGGAATAACGCATCTAAACACATCACATGACGGACACCTACACACATGGAATAACGCATCTAAACACATCACATGACGGACACCTACACACATGGAATAACGCATCTAAACACATCACATGACGGACACCTACACACATGGAATAACGCATCTAAACACATCACATGACGGACACCTACACACATGGAATAACGCATCTAAACACATCACCTAACGGACACCTACACACACGGAAAAACTCATCTGAACACATCACCTAACGGACACCTACACACACGGAAAAACTCATCTGAAACCATCACACATCAGACACACACATCGAATAACACATCTTAACACATCACAACTAAATACATCACATAACGTACACACATGGAATAACGCTTCTAAACCCAGTGTATAATAGACACCTACACACATGGAATAAAACATCAAATAGAGGACATACACATTGAGTAGCACATCTAAACACATTACATCTAAACACATCACATAATGGACACCTACACACAAGGAATAACGCATCTAAACACATCACATAACGGACACCTACACACATGGAACAACGCATCTAAACACATCACATAACGGACACCTACACACAGGGAATAACGCATCTGAACACATCACATAACGGACACCTACACACAGGGAATAACGCATCTAAACACATCACATAACGGACACCTACACACAGGGAAGAACGGATATGAAAACATTACCTAACGGACACCTACACACAATGAATAACGCATCTGAACACAATACGTATCAGACACACTCATCGAATTACACATCTTAACACATCACACCTAAACACATCACAAAACAGACACCTACACACAGGAAATAACGCTTCTAAGCCCATTATATAATAGACACCTACACACATGGAATAAAACATCACATAGAGGACATACACATTGAACAAAGCATCTAAAAACATCATATCTAAGCACACCCCATAATAGACACATGGACACAGGGAATAACGCATCTAAACACATCACATAACGGACACCTGCACACATGGTATAGCGCATCTAAACACATCACATAACGGACACCTACACACACATGGAAAAACGCATACACATCACATAACGGACACCATTACACATGGAATAGCGCATCTAAACACAACACACAACGGACACCTACACACATGGAATAACGCATCTAAACACATCACATAATGGACACCTACACACATGGAATAACGCATCTAAACACATCACATGACGGACATCTATACACAAGGAATAACTCATATGAACACATCAAATATCAGACACACACATCGAATAACACATCTAAACGCATCACATCTAAACACATCACATAACGTACACATACACACATGGAATAACGCATCTAAACCCATTATATATTGGACACCTACACACATGGAATAACACATCACATATAGGACATACACATTGAATAACACATCTAAACACATCACATCTAAACACATCACAAAACGTACACATACACACATGGAATAACGCATCTAAACCCATTATATATTGGACACCTACACACATGGAATAACACATCACATATAGGACATACACATTGAATAACACATCTAAACACATCACATCTAAACACATCACATAACGGGCACCTCCACACTAGGAATAGCGCATCTAAACACATCACATAACGGACACCAACACACAGGGAAAAACGCACTCCATAATGGACAACTACACGCGTGGAATAATACATCATATATCAGACACCACGCACAGGGAATAACACATCTGAACACATGGACTATTACATCTAAACCTACACGCACGGGGAAAACGCTTCTAAACGTGCAACGGAGACCTACACACACTAAAGAACGCATTTCAACACATAACACACATGGGATAACACATCTAAACACATCACATAAAGGACACCTACACAAGTAGAATAATGCAGGTAAACATCCCATAATGGACCCCTACACAGAGGGATTAACGCATCTTAACACATCAGATTACGGACACCTACACCTATGGACTAACGCATATAAACACATCACACAACGAACACCTACACACATGTAATAGCACATCTAAACACATCACATAACGGGCACCTACCCATATGGAATAGCGCATCTAAACACATCACATAACGGACACCTACACACACATGGAATAAGGCATCTAAACACATCACATAACGGACACCTACACACAGAGAAGAACGCATCTAAACACATTACATAACACACACCTACACATACATGGAATAACGCATCTAAACACATCACATTACGGACACCTATGCACACAGAATAACTCATCTGAAGACATCACATATCAGACACACACATCGAAAAACACATCTTAACACATCACACTTAAACACATCACATAACAGACACCTACACCATGGAATAACGCATCTAAACCCATTATATAATGGACACATACACACATGGAATAACACATCATATATAGGACATACACATTGAATAACAGATCTAGAAATATCACATATAAACGCATCACATAACGGACACGTACACACACAAAATTGCGCATCTAAACACATCACATAATGGACACCTACACACCCATGGAATAACGCATCTAAACACATCACATAACGGACACCTACACACAGGGAAGAACGCATCTAAACACATCACATAACGGACACCTACACATATAATAACACATCTAAACGCATCACATAACGGACACATACACGCATGGAATTATGCATCTAAACGCATCATATATCACACACCACACACATGGAATAACACATCTGAAGACATGCACTAACACATCTAAACCCATCAGATTACGGACATCTTCACTCACAGAATACCTCTAAACACATCACATATCAGACACCTACACATAAAATAATATATCTTAAAACATCACATAATGGACACCTACATACATAGAATAACATCTAAATACATCACATAACAGACACCTACACACATGGAATTACATATCAGACACCTACACGCACGAGAAAAACGCTTCTAAACGCGCAACGCAGACTTACACTAAAGAATGTATCTAAACACATAACACACATAAGATAACATATCTAAACATCGCATAACGGACACCTACACACAGGGAATAACGCATCTCAACACATCACATTACGGACACCTACACACACATGGAATAACGCATATAAACACATCACATAACAGACTCCTACATACACGTGGAATAACGCATCTAAACACATTACATAACGGACACCTACACACACGAAATAACTCATCTGAAGACATCGCATATCAGACACACACATCGATTAACACATCTTAACACATCACACCTGAACACATCACATAACAAACACCTACACACATGGAATAATGCATCTAAACCCATTACATAATGAACACCTACACACATGGAATAAAACATCACATATAGGATGTACACATTGAAAAACACATTAAAAAAACATCACATCTAAACACATCACAAAACGGACACCTACACACAGGGAATAACGCATCTAAACACATCACTTTATGGACACCTAGACAAATGGAAATAGCGCATCTCAACAAAACACACACAACGACACGTAACAACAG
>CM054156.1:31350750-31353250 GCA_028751875.1 Rapana venosa
AGCCCATTCAGACTCCGTCTCTGCTCACTACTTGCCCTTTTCATCATGACTAGGTCATTTTTCTTCCAAGTCGGATTGCAGAAGCAGATGGTGCTTCCCACGTTCATCTTTGCCCCCCCCCCCTACCCCCCCCCCCCCCCCCCCCCCCCCCCCCCCCCCCCCTTCTAAACTCACGTTTCCCCGTCTGTCTGTGTGTCTGTCTGTCGGTCGGTGTCTCTCTGTCTCTGTCTCTCTCTCACGCACACACACACACTCGCACACACACATACACGCGCGCGCACACACACTCACTCAAATACACAAACATACGTGCGCACACTCATACATACACTCACATACACACACACACGTGTTAAACACATAATACACATGCATATCCTCATGCTCACTCCATGTATATGAAAGACAATGAACAGCGTCCCCAAGGCATTATAACCTCACACACACACGCACACACACACACACACACACACGCACACACACACACACACACGCGCGCGCGCGTGCGCGCGCTCGCACGTTAAAACCCGCTTTTCGGAAGAGTAGGCCATTGTGTGCCGGTGGGAACGGATGACAACATGTACAAAACGGCATACACACGGGGACTGGATTTCTTTTAAAAAAAAGCACATCGAGTGCTTATTTCATTATCCTCGAAATAAAAGAATGAATAAATAAGCAAAATAAACACACACACACACTCACACCACCACCCCTCAACACCCCCCCCCCCCCCCACACACACACACACACACACGTGTTAACACTATAATACACATGCCATATCCTCATGCTCACTCCATGTATATGAAACACAATGAACAGCCTCCCCAAGGGCACTATTACCTCAAAACTGACACCAGATCCCATGAGCCCCCCCCCCCCCCCCCCCCCCCCCCCCCCCCCGGCAGCTTACACAGGTGGTAGTGAAGAAAGTGGTTATGGGGGATGGGGTGGGGGTGGGGTAGGGGGGTAGGGGGGGGGGGGGACAACACACTCTACATAAGTAGAGTGTTGGTCTTGGCCCACTTCGTCATGACAGATGCATAAATAGTGCATTGTGAATGAATGAATGTGTGTGTGTGTGTGTGTGTGTGTGTGTGTGTGTGTGTGTGGTGTGTGAGAGAGAGTGAGAGAGAGAGAGAGTGTTGTGTGTTTTGTGAGCGTGTGTGTGTGAGAGAGAGAGAGGAGGTGTGTGTGTGTGGTGTGTGTTTTGTGAGCGTGTGTGTGTGTGTGTGTGTGTGTGTGAGAGTGAGAGAGAGAGAGTGTTGTGTGTTTTGTGAGCGTGTGTGTGTGAGAGAGAGAGAGAGTGTGTGTGTGTGTTGTGTGTGTTTTGTGAGCGTGTGTGTGTGTGTGTGTGGTGTGGTGTGTGTGTGTGTATGTGTGTGTGTGTGTGTGGGTGTGGTGTGTGTGTTTTATTTAATTCTTTTATATCGAGGATAATGGAATAAGCACTTATGTGCTTTTCTACATCCAGTCCCCATCTGTATGCGGTTCTGTGAATGTGTCATCTGTTCCCACCGGCACCCAAATGTGTGTGTGTGTGTGTGTGTGTGTGTGTGTGTGTGTGTGTGTGTGTGTGTGTGTTTTGTGAGTGTGTGTGTGTCGTGTGAGTGTGTGAGTGAGTGTGTGTGTGTGTTTTGTGAGTGTGTGTGTGTGTGTGTGTGTTTTGCGAGTGCAATGTGTGTTGTGTGTGTTTTATTTAATTCTTTTATGTCGAGGATAATGGAATAAGCACTTATGTGTTTTTCTACATCCAGTCCCATCTGTATGCGGTTCTGTAAATGTGTCATCTGTTCCCACCGGCACCCAAGTGTGTGTGTGTGTGTGTTTGTGTTGTGTGAGTGTGTGTTTTGTGAGTGTGTGTGTCTCTGTGTGTGTATAAGTCGAAAGGTTTGTGTCCAGATAGTACATTCACAAGCAATGTATATTAAATTTGCTCTCTCTCTCTTTTCTCTCTCTCTCTCTCTCTCTTCTCTCTCTCTCTCTCTCTCTCTCTCTCTCTCTTCCTCAGTCTTGACTCTGTCTGTCTCTGTACGTCTGCCTAGGCTACCACTTTGTCTCTGTTTCTCCTCTCTCCCTACCACCACCACCCCCAGCCCCCCCCCCCCCCTTCCCCACCAACCCCCTCCCGCCCCCCTTTCCCCACCAACCCCCCCCCCCCCCCCCCCCCCACAACTCCCGTTTTTTCTCTAACCATCCTTCCATCCATCACAAGCGAACGAATGAATGAATGAATGAGCAGACAGGAAGGAGCAGCGCTGGGGGGGGGGGGGGGGGGGGGGGGGGGGGGGGGGGGGGGGGGACCACTAGAAGTGAAGTACAAACATGGTAAAATGAGAAAGAAAATCAGGCACCATACCACTGCTACAATGTGGGGAGAGAGAGGGTTAAAACAGCATCGTGGTGTATGGCCAGTACAGTATTAGCTGGATCTCTCAAGTTACAGTTTGCCATGAGGGTCAAAAGCGTGAAAGTGTTTCACACAAAGAGAGAGACA
>CM054156.1:31355750-31363250 GCA_028751875.1 Rapana venosa
GCCCTGCCTCTGTGTGTGTGTGTCTCTCTCTCTGTCCCACTGTTCCTCTTTTGTATGTTCGTCTTTATATCTGTCTGTCTGTCTGTCTGTCTATCTGTCTCTGTCTGTCTGTTTCTCTCTCTTTTTCTCTCTCCAAATAATGTCCCATCCTCTCAAAGAAAGCAAAAACAAAACCAACAAACCAACAACAAACCTTTTGTCCTTCAAGATATACCATACAAATCGAGAGGCCGTTGACTTTTCAGGAAAGGGGCCTTAAAATGAAATAGTTGTAGAAAAAAAATGACATCTGATAGCGAAAACAGTTAAGAGTGTCACCCACCCTCCCCACCCTACTATTCCAGTCACATCAGTCTGCCATCAGCGAACCACTCCAAGACTGCTAGCAGCAGAAAACAGTGTTTAAGAGGTGGTGAACTCTAGCTGTTAGTGGCCTAGCCTAGTCTGTGTGGGCTTATCACCATGTCAAACGGTTTGGTGTTTGTTTTTTTAAGTCTTTTATTTTCTTTGAGTTCTTCTTTCCTTCTAGCTTTGGCTGGAGCGATGGATGGATGGATGGATGGATGCTGTGTGAATTGTCACTGCTAGTGTTATAATTATCACTGGTAAATCTGAGATCCGTTCTTACTTTCTACTCTTTGTTTTTCTTCTTCATGTCTGTTGTCTGTCTGACTGTCTGTCTGCCTGTCTACCTGTCTGTCTGTCTGTTTGTCTCTGTCTCTCTTCTCTCTCTCTCTCTCTCTCTCTCTCTCTCTCTCTCTTCTCTCTCTCTCTCTCTCTCTCTCTCTCTCCTCAAATAAACAAAAAAAGAAAGAACAGGCAGCTGCCATAGTGTGGTGGTCAGTGTCTTGGGTTACGAGCTGGAGGGTCGGAGGTTCGAATCCCATGAGTCATGGGGATTTTTTCGGACTCCTGCCGGCTCCTACCCAGAGTGAGTTTGTTAAGGGCTCATTGGGAAGACTGGGACCACACAGCTGACCTTCATCCACTTTATGGATGCGATTTTGAGAGTGTTGCTCAAATTACCTGACCAATACTGCAGGTGTCTGTATCTCTCGAGCCCGATTGACGCTGGGATATAATAATGTTAAGCGTAGAGTACAGCCTTGTCAAGTAGTCATAAAGCACATAAATTCCAGAGCTGCATCATCATCATCATTTTTGATCATCATGCTATATAAAAGACAACTGTCCATGATTCGGTGACCCAGGTTGCTCTGGTCTCATGGTGACCTCCGTTTCAGTTTCCCCATACACTTCTGTGCCTGTGGTGAGTTTGTGGTCAAAGCCTTCGGGGTTGGTGGTTCATTGGAAAAGGTTGCTAGAGGGACGCTGTGGTGGTAGCCACCTCGGGTGGGCATCTCACTCAGTCTGGCTCCGCGACTGAGCTAGTTCTGTCGTCAGTAGGGGACTTAGTAGGTGTTGTCCTGCGTATGTTAGCTCAGAACGGGCACCACTGAACACCACCAAAGTGACCCAGCAGCAGTGCAGTGCCTCTCTGGCTGGTGGCCTCACGGCAGTCTGACAATGGTAGGCTCCCTGTGGAGTTCCGACCCTGAGGATGCGACATAACAACTCCGGGTACAGCTGGGGTGGAGAGATTGAAATGAGTCGTGTGGAAACAGCCAGCAAGACATCAATGTCACAGAAAATGAGGCAGCAACTAAACAATAAACTAAAGAGAGAGAGAGAGAGAGAGAGAGGAGAGAGAGAGAGAGAGAGAGAGAGAGAGAGAGAGAGAGAGAGAAAGAAAGAAAGAAAGAAAGAAAGAAGAAAGAAAGAAAGAAGAGAGAGTGAGAGAGAGAGATACATAACGAGAGAGGGGAGAGAGAGAGAGAGGAGGAGAGAGGAGGAGAGGAGAGAGAGAGAGAGAGAGGAGAGAGAGAGAGGAGAGAGAAAACAATTCGGAAAGCATAATCTTCTGCCCTTAAAGATTCACCATACAAATCAAGAGGCTAATGACCGTTCACCAGAAACGCACGTTAATTAAAACGAAAACAAAGAGTTAGCTACCAAATGACTTTTGATGGCAAAACCAGTGAAGGGTGTCTGTCCCCCAGCGCGCCCCCCTACCGACTGCTGATTGCTCTTGAAAAGATTGTTCCAGAAGACAGTTGTCATGTGCTTTACCACCTGCAGACAGGGAAGACAGATGGGTGAATACATGACAGTATTTGCATCACTGCAAAATCTGAACGTTCTCTCTCCGGTTTTTTCTCTGGCTCTGGATCGTCTCCCCATGTTTTTGTTTTATTGGTGGGGGGAGGGGGGAGGGGATGGGGAGAATGGGAGGTCTTTCGTTACTTCTGTGTCTGATGACTTTCTGTCTGTCTGTCTGTTTCTGTCTCCAGATCTTTGTCTCCTGTCTGTCTGTGTATGAGAGAGAGGGGGAGAGAGAGAGAGAGACACACACACACACACACACACACACACACACACACACACACACACACACACACACACACACACCAAAGAGACAGGGTGTAGAAGAGAGAATGAGAGAGAGAGAGTGTGTGTGTGTGTGTGTTCGTTCTTTAGATTTTACGTCTTTTAACTATCAGTGTGTGTATGTGTGTGTGAGTGTGAAGATTGTTTTTCTTTTTCAATATTTCTTGCACGCACGGAATATTGAAAAAGAAAAACAATCTTCAGTCCGTTAAGATTTACCATACAAATTGAGAAACCGTCGACTTTTCACCGGAAACATGCATTATTAAAAACACAAAAACTGCTTACCAATAGTTGATGGTTAAAACAGTGAAGAGTGTCTGTCACTCAACGCTCCTACCATAGGCAGTGGATTGCTGGGAGAGACAGCAACAGAAGGGTGTGTTAAAGTACTTCAGGCTGTTAGAGTTCCTGGGCTGGTTTATCAAGATGTGGGAGATTCTATCTGGTTTCTTTCGGTTCTTGTCCTCTTCATCACTGTCAAAAAATAAATGTGAGTAGACGTTAATCTGAAGATATCACTGTCAAGTGCTATGCTTTCACCTGGCTCCAATCCTATCCAATCCTGTTGTTTATAGCCCCGCCGACCGCAGAGGTCATATCAGGGCTGCCACCCCGTAAAATGTTGGAAATCTCAGATTAAAACTGTACAACTGTATACACAGATTAAAAACAGGGTGCAAAACCAACTATGCTGTCGTTCCTTGTAGCAGCGCTCAGGCCAACCATAAGGGTCAACCCAGGACGGGCACCGCGTTTTGGGGGAAAAAAACCACACCAACCACATATAAAATCAGATAAAACCAAAACCAGATTCCTTAAAACAACCTTGTTCTTATTGACCAACTTTAACACTTTCACTCACATCGGACGGGGGCAAAAGGCCGATTGTCTCAGGAAGTTAACAATACTGTCTGGTGGAACATCAGGAAAAAGGATCGTTAGGGAGTCGACAGTAAACTGCTTGTTGTGCCTAATATCCTGGACATCTCGCTCTGGCTCTGTGACATGTCACTGCTTGTGTGACTGGTAGACCCCTCCGTCTCAGAGACAGCTACACTTACTGTCGTTTGACTTGCTTCTTTATGCAGGTGGAGGTGTTTGTTTTCTTTGACTGTTTTAAACGAGAGAAAAATAAAACTTGAATACACACACACACGCACGCACGCACGCATACACACACACACACACACACACACACACACACACACACACACACACACACACACACACACACACACACACACACAATGAAACCATAGGTGAACAGCTCGAATATCCATCAAATAATTCTGTCCATCCATTCATCCATCCATCTATCCACCCACCCATCCATCCGCCCACCACCCATCCATCCATCCATCTACCCATCCATCCATCCACCCACCCACCCACCCACCACCTATCCAAAATCAATCATCGATCATTTGATTCAACCAGCCAACCAACCAATCAACTAACCACCAGCCACCACCAGCCAACCAGATCAGCAATCCCTGAATGAATCATCCACCCATCCCAACACTCATGCACACATGCATAATTTTATGTACAGAGACAGACTCAATACCAACGGAAGAGGAATTAGGCAGGCGATCAGAATGGATAATGCGTGACGTTGCGGTCGAACGCCCACTGACCATAACCCTCTGTAGTCTCCGAGGAACACTCGGCCACGTGACCCACCACGGTGCAAGTAGGGAGACAGGCAACAGGTGTGCGACAGCGTAGGGGAAAGAGGGCGGATGAGGGGGGGGGGCCAGGCGAGGCGGGGACGCTGAATGACACGGCAGGGACGCGAGGCGGTAGGGAGGGAGGAAGAGAGGAGCGAGGAGGGGGGAGGAGGATGGAGGAGGAGGAGGGAGGGAGGGAGGGAGGAGGAGGGGAGGAATGAAGGAAGGAGGAGGGGGGAGGGAGGAGAGAAGGAGGAGAGGAGAGGAGGGAGAGGGATGAGGAAGGAGATGGAGGGAGGAAGGAGGGAGGGAGGGAGGAGGAAGGAGGAAGGGAGGAGGAAGGAGGGAGAGGGAGGGAGGGAGGAGGGGAGGGAGAAGGAGGGAGGGAGAGGAAGGAAGGAGAAGGAGGAAGGAAGGAGGGAGGGAGGGAGGAGGAAGGAAGGAGGAAGGGAGAGGAAGGAGGGAGGGAGGAGGAGGAAGGAAGGAGGAAGGAAGGATGGGAGGAGGGAGGGAGAGAAGGAGGAGGAGAGAAGGAGAGGGAGAGGAAGGAAGGAAGTAATGGAGGAGGAAGGAGGGAGGAGGGAGGAAGGAAGGAAGGAGGAGGAAGGAGGGAGGGAGAGGAAGGAAGGAAGGAAGGAAGGAAGGGAGGGAGGGAGGGAGGAGAGAAGGGGAGGGAGGAGGAGAAGGAGGAAAGAAGGAAGGAAGGAAGGAAAGAAAGAAGAGAAAAGAAAGAAAGAAAGATGAAGGAAAGAAAGAAAGAAAGGGAGGGAGGAAGGAAGAAGGAAGGAAGGAAGGAAGGAAGGAAGGAAGGAAGAAAGGAAGAAGAAAAAGAAAGAAAGAAAAGAAAGAAAGAAAGAAAGAAAGGAAGGAAGGACGGAAATAAATAAAGAAGGAAAGAAAAAAAGGAAGAGAAAAAAGTGACAGTAATAAGATTTTAGTAAAAGATAGGAAATGGCAAACAAACGAGCAAACATACAAATTGATAAACGCGTGCACTTGCGTGCGTGCGTGCGTGCGTGCTGCAATGTGCGTTTGTGTGTGTAACGTGTACGCACAGACCCCATACAAGCACACAGAGGAGTACATGATCAAGTTGATGTAAATCTTAGTCTCATTACAAAATGACAACAACAACAACTTTTTGGTTGGTTTTGCTTAATTATTTTTATGTGTTGATTATTCTAGTGGATCATCATCGTCGTTGTCATCGTCGACATCATCATTATCATCACCACCATCATCACCACCACCATCATCATTATAATCATCATTATCATCATCATCATTAACAACAACAACAACAACAACAACAACAATACCAGTAATAGCCCTCTTCATTATCATCAGGGTTTTATTCAGCCTCTACCTTTTAACCACTATCATCACCATCATCACCATCAACATCGAGAACACGAACAACACCAGTAATAGCCACCTTCGTCATCATCAGGGTTTTATTCAGCCTGTACCTTTTTTCACGACTGTCATCATCATCATCATCATCATCATCATCACCACCATCATCACCATCACCACCACCATCACCACCACCATCACCACCACCATCACCACCACCACCACCATCACCACCATCATCATCATCATCACCACCATCACCATCATCATCATCATCACCACCATCACCACCATCACCACCACATCACCATCACCACCATCACCACCACCACCACCATCATCATCACATCACCATCACCACCATCACCATCACCACCATCATCATCATCATCATCACCACCATCACCACCATCATCATCATCATCACCACCATCATCACCACCACCACCACCCTCACCATCACCACCACCACCACCACCATCACCACCACCACCACCACCACCACCACCATCACCACCATCATCATCATCTCTTCTTTCAGAGGGTGAGGGGACACTGGCAGAGAAGCTGGATCGCCTGAGGCAGGGAGGCTGGAGCGTGCTGCTGTGTTTGAACAGCTCCTCCCACACTGACCACTGCGTGGTGTCTGCAGCGAGAAGACTGTCCACCTTACCCAGTCAGAAGGTAGGATGAATGCGTGGTGTCTGCAGCGAGAAGACTGTCCACCTTACCCAGTCAGAAGGTATGATGAATGCGTGGTGTCTGCAGCGAGAAGACTGTCCACCTTACCCAGTCACAAGGTATGAATGCGCCAGGTGTGACATCTGTCAGTGTTTTGTACAGGGTATCCACTTGACGGGATAGCTCAGTGGTCGGAGCACTCGCTTTCCCCCAGCCAAGTTAAGTAGCGTCGAGCGTGGTTACCAGTTGGATGGGTGACCGTTTGCGCGCCTTGGCTTCAGTACAGTTCCCCCAGCTCACCCAGCTGTAAATGGGTACCTGCCCTCTTTAGGGTCAGGGAAGGTAAAGCAGCGAGGGAGAGGAGATGGGCGCCGCCCTCAATATGCTGGCCCTAGAGAAGTGAGGTCTCTGACGCCTCGCTCCCCTACGACCTTATAGGTTATGGGACTCCTTTACCTTTACCTTTTATCCACCTTACCCAGTCAGGTGATATAAACACACAGTTACATCTTTCAATGTTTTTAGTACAGGGTTCAGGAAGGATGGGAAAGAGGAAACTTGTATTTAAGTGTGTTCTGGGGTACTGGTATAACGAAATCTGACATGCAAATTCTTTGTTTCTGAGTTTCCATGTTTCTTCATATAGTAGTATTGTACTATTTACATGCAAATTAAGTGATATGAATATTTTTTTTTATAAAGAAAGAGCCGTTAAGAAAATACTACGATGAAAATACATGCGTGACATTCTGTAGCATGTTTTCTATTGAACCTTTTCTTTTCCCTGGTGGGGTTTAAAAAAAGTTTTAAATTTAATTCTTTTATATCGAGGATATTAATGGAATAAGCACTTATGTGCTTTTTAAAATCCAGTCTCTGTGTGTATGCGGTTTTTGTAAATTGCCATCTGTTCCCACTGGGTTGCCATAGTATGCCGACCTTCTCAAAATTCTGTAACAGGAATTCCTTCTTTTTCTATCCCTCTCTTGTTCCTTTTCTTCCTGTCACCTCCTTGTCTTTTTTTCTGCCGTCTTTGTCCATTCTCCTGCCCCCCGAAAGACTTTTTTTTTTTTTTTTTTAAATCTCTCTCACGCCGAAGTGGGATGCACTGGGCCTGACTTGTCAGGCGCTGTGGGGAAGTACAACGTATTTTCACTCATATGTCAGACAAAAATGCCGTCTGAGTGTTCGACGACGACGAAGATGAAGCTTTTGTTTTTAAACTGTTGACAGCAAAAAGAACAAAGTGATTGGCTTTGTTATCTAAGCTTGAGCTATGTCCACTTGCATGTCTTGTAACGGTTACACAACTTGTATTAGGCCACTCTTAGAACAGGATGTT
>CM054156.1:31368250-31385750 GCA_028751875.1 Rapana venosa
CCCCCCCCCCCCCACACACACACACACACCGATCCTCATAGGCATCTTTTTGTCTTCCCTTCCTCTGTCCGTGGGGACTGAATAGCTCAGTGGTTACAGCACTCACCTTCCCCCAGCCAAGTTAAGCAGCGTCGAGCGTGGTTACCACTTGGATGGGTGACCGTTTGCGCCGCGCCTTGGCTTCAAGTACAGTTCCCCAGTTCACCCAGCTGTAAATGGGTACCTGCCCTCTTTTAGGGTCAGGGAAGGTAAAGCAGCGAGGGAGAGGAGATGGGCGCTGCGCCCTCAATATGCTGGCTCTAGAGAAGTGAAGTCTCTGACGCCTCGCTCCCTTACGACCTTACAGGTTATGGGACTCCTTTACCATTCCTCTGTCTCAGCCGCAGCGGGGCCTGTCCTTGCTGGAGGTGCGGCAGCTGGCAGCAGACGTGCAGGACGACAGCGTGGCTGCTGCAGCCGTCAGTCGTCTGGAGGAGGGCGTCATGGATCTCCTGCTGCACTGGGAACACCTGGCACCTGCCCGGCCCCTCCCTCCCGCCAGGTGAGATAGAGGGACAGTCTCTGACGCCGTGGAGGTGTAGCTGTTTGTTGACTGTTTTGTGTTGTTGTGTTGTTTGGGGGGTTTTTTTGGTATTGGTTTGTTGTTTTGATCTTTTTGTTTGGGTTTGGTTTGGTTTTGGTTTGTTTTAGATTGCGTTGGCTTTGTATTGGCGGTGGTTTGGGTTTGGTTTGGTTTTATTTGGTATATTGATTTTATATGTCTATTAAAATGAATACTTTGTTTGATTTGATTCAACGTAATTTTTTTTTCTATTGTCATTTTAGTTTATTTTGTGGTATCTTTTTGTGGTTTTTTCTTTCTTTTTTTTTTTTTTGGTTGTGTTCTGTTCTATTTTACTCTATCATTTGTTTTACACTATTATTTTCATTTTGAATTTTTTGTATTTCTTTATTTCATTATTTAGTTCTTTTCTTTCTTTCTGTCGTTATTTCGTACTTTCCTTTCTTTCTGTTTGATCTTTCTTTCTTTCTGTATGTCTATCTGTCTGCCTGTCATCCATCACACCACACGCCTACCCAGGAGTCTTATAGGTCCCCCAACACAACAATCCATAAACTGTACCTCCAACAGATGTCATCTTTTACGAGTATGCTCGTGCAACTTAATCAAAGGCGTTGGCTTAGTCTCATTAAACAGAAGAAGAAGAAATAAAAGGGCCCTGGAGTAGAGGAAGATAGACACACTGTCACCACCTGGTCTGTGTTGTGTCAGGGTAGGAGAGGGAGGGGGAAAGGGGGGGGGGGGGGGGCAGGTGCTGCTGAGAAGACCCTGGTTATCTCCCGTACTGGGTGGATGGTGTATATAACTACTCATCTCTAACACCTCTGACACCTGACGCTGTTCTTCTTTGTTTATCAAGCCTGCTATACACAAGGAGCCTGCTGGGTGGATGAGTTGTGCAGGTGATTATGATGTTGGCAGTGGGGGGGATGGGGTAGGTGATTAGGATGTTGGCAGAGAGGATGGGATAGGGGAGGGGGAGAGGGGTGGGGTGCGGGGAAGGTGGATAATGAAGAAGATGATATAAAATGAGTAGTATAGAAAAAAGGAAGAAGAAGAAGAAGACCAAGATGAAGAAGAAGAAGAAGAAGAAGAAGAAGAAGATGAAGAAGAAGATGAAGAAGAAGAAGAAGAAGATGAAGAAGAAGATGAAGAAGAAGAAGAAGAAGAAGAAAGAAGAAGAAGAAGAAGAAGAAGAAGAAGAAGAACAACAACAACAACAACAACAACAACAACAAGCAGCAGCAGAAGAGTAAAGCTGAGGAGGAGGATGGAGATAAAGATATTGAAGATGGGGAAAAAGAAGAGGAGTAAAATCAGGAGGGCTGAGGAAGAGAGATTTAAAGAAGAGGAGAGAGAAAAACAAACCCAAGAGGCTTGAAATAGGATTTAAGCGAATGAATGGATGAATGAACTCACCATGTTTTTGTCATTTGTCATAAAAAGAGCCCTCCCCCCCCCCCCCCCCCTCCAAACACATACACACACGCGCACGCAAGTACGCACGCACACACAACCACACACACACAACCACACACACAAACACACACAAGCACACCCACACACACACACACACACACACACACACACACAACACACACAAACACACACACACACACACACCACAAACAACAACCACACACACACACACACACACAACACACACTCTCTCACACACACACACACACACACACACATGAACAAAACAAGCATAAACATAACAACAACAAACAAAATCAACCAAAAACCAAAACCTAAACAAAACAACCGCTTTATGTTATTATTAAGTGTTATTATTCATTCACGGTGTCTTCTACACAGCTGGTGCCAGAGATGCTTTCAGCTGCTGGAGGTGACCACTGTCTTCAATACTTCCTTCCATCCATTCATACTGCAGGTGAGGAGCACTTTTGTCCGTGTGTGTGTGTGTGTGTGTGTGTGTGTGTTGTGTGTGTGTGTTTGACGTGTGTGTGTGTGTGTGTGTGTGTGTGTGTGTGTGTGTGTGTGTGTGTGTGTGTGTGTGTGTGTGTGTATTTGTTTGTTTGTCTGACGTGTGTGTGTGTGTGTGTGTGTGTGTGTGTGTGTGTGTGTGTGTGTGTGTGTGTGTGTGTGTGTGTGTGTGTGTGTGTGTGTGTGTTTGTTTGTTTGTTTTTCTGACGTGTGTGTGTGTTTGTTTGTTTGTTTGTTTGTCTGACGTGTGTGTGTGTGTGTGTGTGTGTGTGTGTGTGTGTGTGTGTGTGGTGTGTGTGTGTGTGTGTGTGTGTTGGCGTGTGTGTGTGACGTGTGTGTGTATGTGTGTTTGTGTGTGTGTGTGTGTGTGTGAGAGAGAGAGAGAGTATGTTTGACGTGTGTGTGTATATGTGTGTGTTTGTGTGTGTTTGCGTGTGTGTATGTGTGTGCGCGCGCGCCTGTTTGTGTGTGTCTGTGACTGAGTGTGTGTGGGGGGGGGGGGGGTGAGGGGGTGGAGGGGGGGATGTTGTGGTATATTGTGCTGTGTTCTTTCTTTCTGTTCTTTATTCTTTTATTTCGAGGAAAATGGAATAAGCTCTCATGTACTTTTTTCCATCCAGTCTCCGTGTGTATGCAGTTATGTCAATGTTGTCATCCGTTGTGATGCTCTGTGTGTGTGTTGGGGGGGGGGGGGGGGGGGGGGGGGGGGGGTATGTGCGAGCGCTCGCGTTCTCCCAATAAACTGCTTTCGACACCAAACTAACGTTGACATTGCTGACAACAGGTAGGAGCTAGCAGCCTCAGCGGGCGGTTGTCGTCCCTGAGTGAGTATCTCGTCCGCCAGACGTCGCTGAACGACCTCGCGGCCATCTTGACGGAGCGGCGAAGTGTGGCGCTGGACCTGGCTAGAGCCTTTGTGGACATGGGGCTGTCCACTGTGGCGCAGGTAGGTCTGAAGGGTGTGCTGTAGGGCGCTCCTCTCTGGGCCTTTCTCTGTTCTTCTTTGTCCTTCACTAATCGTTAAATCGTCAAATCCTGTTCCGCTTTTCGTAAGAGTAGGCCATTGTGTGCGTGCGCATAGATGACAGAATTTACAAAACCGCACACACACGGGGACTAGATGTAAAAAAAAAAAAAAGCACGTAAGTGTTTATTCTATTTTCCTGGATATAAAAGAATAATTTTAAAAAAAATAAATAAATAAATAAATAAATAAATAAAATCGTTCAATCTTCTTTTTGTTGTTTATTTTTGTTATCATTATCATTTGTTGGTGTACTACAGAGTCTTTTATACTGGGCTACCTTTGCATGAAGAAAAATTGAAAGAACATAGACTCACGATCACTTAAGTTTATTTTTCAATGTTAAAGTCTGAGAAACATCTATTCTAGCATATGATGAAAATCTTAGAAGAAGAAACAGTTTGGATGAATTATGCGTTTAATTTTGTTGCTGAAATGTTTAGGTATGTTTAGCTTTTGTTTGTTTTTAAATTGCTTTGTTTGTAATTTAAATGCATTGATTTGGGGAGGGGGTGGGCTATTGTTTTGTTTGGTTGTTTCTTTAATTCGGGGATGATATTTTGGGGATATTTTGGATTCATGTTTTAGTTGGGTTTCTTTTCTTTTTCTTTTTCTTTTTTAGTCTTTTTTGGGGGGAGAAGGGTTGTTGCTGTTTTTTTAATTTTCTAGGCTGTTTGAATCGTATCTGGTTGTATGTCAAGAATACGTGTTTGGTTTTTTATGGAACATTGAGACGAAGACTTACATCCAAGAAAAATATGAAGGACACACACACACACGCGCGCGCGCGCGCACAAACACACCACCACCACCACCAACAACAACAACACATCACCACCACCACCACCACGGACAACAACAACAACAACAACAACACACACACACTGTGTACAGATGTTTAACTTTTTGGAGTATACAGTACGCAGTTATCAGGAATTTCAGCTTTAAAATACTTTGTCACATAGCAGAACATCGTTTTTTATCTACTTCTATGATTATGTGACTGTTATTGAATGCTGTGTATACCGCATCATACTATCAATGAACAGGACTGTATGTTCAGGGTTGGTTCCTCAGACACATTCATTGTATTAGCATGGAAAACATCCTTCTGCAATCAGTTTGATACGAAACCACACACATGTCTATTACCAGTTTTCTATTAGCAGATATTACAGTACCTTTTAAAGAATTTGCCATTTTAGTGCTTTTCGTCCGCTAGGTAAAGGAATGAATACAGAATAGCTTAAACCTTATCTATATATCTATATATACATATTTATTTATATATATATATATATATATATATATATATATATATATATATATATATATATATATATATATATATATATTAAAGAAGACAACTCCGTGAACAGGTAGTGGTTGTGGTACCCAAAATAATCAAAGTCTCAAGCAAGTGTATTACGACACAAACCATTTCTAATCCACAAACTAAACTCAAACAAGCAAGTAAATCTGCATAAGTTTGTTTAGCATAGATCGTGGGGTTATGATGATATGATTTGGTGGATCGGTGGTCTAGAGGTAACGCGCCTGTCTAGAAAGCGAAAAGTCCGGGTCTGAAGTGTGCGGCGGTTCGTACCCCGTTTGGACCGGAAATTTTTCCCCCATCCATTAGACCATGAGTGGTGGTCTGGGCGCTAGTCTTTCGGATGAGACGATAAACCGAGGTCCCGTGTGTTACACGTAATTATTTAGCGCACGTAAAAAAAACCACGGCAACAAGAGAGTTGTCCCTGGCAAAATTCTTAGAAAAAAGCCACTCTGATAGGGAAACAAATACAGCTGCAGAAAAAAAAAAAAAAAAAGGGTGAAAGGGTGGCGCAGCGCTAAGTGGCGACGCGTTCTCCCGCTCTCCCCGGAGAGATCAGCCCGAATTTCACGGAGAGAAATCTGCCGTGACTTAAAGTGGTATGAAATAAAATCTGAGCGCTTTGATTTGTTGCTTTACAAGATTCAGCGCTATATAAATTCCATACATTATTATTATTATTATTATTATTATATAGTAAAATACAGCAGAAAAAGCCCTTGTCATTTTACACCCAGAAAGCGGAATTTTTGTCTTTCCTTTTCATGGTTCTTTAGCTAGACCTCTGAGGATCACGAATGGTGAGAGTTTTGGGTAAGCGACCGTTATTTGTTCACCATGAAGGTAGCCGCATTTCGACTTCGGGATAAGTGGGATCTACTGGCAGCAAACATTCCTCTAGTTTCACATAATTGTCTTCAGCTCACGAGCTTTTCGGATGAGAATATAAACCGAGATCCCGTGTGCGAACACATGCAGAACATCTTGCGCACACATTAAAATCCCGTTCTGCCTTTAAGAAAAGTAGGCCATTGTGTGCCGGTAGGAGCAGTTGACAAAGTACAAAATAAAACAAAAAACAAAAAAATCAACCCAGCATGCACACAGGTGTCGTGTTTAGACACCATGCCGGAGGTCGGTCGGATCTTAAGAGCTGTATACAGCATCGTTGTTCTGGCAACTCCTGCGACGGCACTGGAACCATGTGTATCGGCGATTGCCTTTCCAATGGACCATTCCAGCGACGTGGAGAGAGGGAGGTGGGAGGGTATGTTCTGCTTCACGGGTAACAGCTTGCCCTCCATACTGACTTACCCAGGCTTTGCGCTCTGGAGTATAAACCCCTAGAGCAAGCAACTCCACAGTCTGACGAGACTGACGGATGCCTGCTGCGAGCTCTTGGCGTGAGGAAACAAAACAAACCCACAGGGAGGTTGAGGACTGAGGACTGTGGCTTTGTTGTCAGGACACTGTGTGCAACGCTGACCGAAGGTTCTGCCTGGGAGCCCGGGAACTGGTCTACCTCCTGGACAACCTGAGGGAGAGACTGGTCAGGTCTGCCTGGAAGAGGGTACGTTTTGGGAAAGGAAGATTTCGAGTAGAATTATGACACACGCACACACGCACACACACAGACACACACATGAGCGCATGTGCACACGAGTATGTGTGTGGGACGGTGTGTGTGTGTGTGTGCGTGTTTATGTGCGTGTGTGTGTGTGTATGCCAGTGTGTGCGTGTGAGTGTGTGTGTGTGTGTGTGTGTGTGTTGTGTTTGTGTGTGTGTGTGTGTACGTATGTGTGTGTGTGTGTGCGTGAGTGTGTGTGTGTATGTGTGTGTGTGCGTGCGTGTGTGTGTGTGTGTGTGTGTGTGTGTGTGTGTGTGTGTGTGTGTGTGTGTGTGTGTGTGTGTGTGTGTGTGTGTGTGCGCGCCAGTGTGTGTGTTATTTTATTTATTTATTCTTTTATTTCGAGGATACTGGAATAAGTTATCATGTGCTTTTTTTTTACATCTAGTCCCCGTGTGCATGCGGCTTTTGTAAATTTTGTCATCCATTCCCACCGGCACACAATGCCCTGCTCTTCCGAAAAGCGGAACGGGTTTTAACGTGTGCACAAGATGTACGGGGCCTCGGTTTATAGTCTCGTCCGAAGAACTTTTGGAGAGAGTGGAGTCTGCACTGATGTTAACTCCGGGCGAGGAACGGAAAAATAAAAAAATAAAAGGAAAGATGAGAGAGAGGGATGAAAGATAAGAGACAGATGTCTGTAGAGAACTGGAGGAAAAGGATACAGTCAGGTACAGGATATAGAAGCAGCAGGTGAGTGTGTGGGTATCTCATGTTTTATGTTATTTTATGATGCTTTTAGCTCTGGCTGGCCACAAATGTCATAAAATTATCAAGCCTTTCAGCCGCTTCCACCTCTCGCATAAAACCCACAAACCCTCCATCCATCCATCCACAAGCGGGGTGGCGTGCCTATGTCAGTGGATTAAACCTGATGCCATAGTGATTATGACGAAAACAAACAAAAACAAAAAGAACAACCATACACTGCCATAACACCATTGGGGTTTTTTTTTCTGTGAGGGCAGGATAGAAAGAAAATGGTGTAAACTTAATCTTTTACCCTAAAACAAGATCCTTTTGACTTGACTTACCTTCAATCTCTTCAATTTCATCTTCAATCTCCACTTAAGAGAGGTGGGGACAAATCCTCTCAAGTTGGAATGTGGTCTCAAAATAAATATAGAGAACTATTTGAAACCTGCCATACACGCTATCTCGCTATGTGTCGCTGTGGTATGAGTGAGATAGTGTGTGTATTTTAGGGAGAGACTCCCTGGGATTTTAAAGTGAAGAACGCTCCACATCAGCACCACTGCCAGCCAGTACAACAGAAGAAGATAGCCACATACATTTCACTGCAGCTGATATGGCAGGGGGAGGTAGGGCTGTAATATATAATTTCTGACAAGCCGGCCAGCAGACGATGAAGGAGTGCTGTCATGAAATGTGTGTGTTGATCCTGTGACAAGACCCAGACCAAAAGCTGTGTCAGTTATTTGCTGTACAGCCGAGCGCCAAGGCTCGCATCAAAATGTTATGTTGTGAAAATGTTATGTTGAGATTGTCTGCATCCATGTTAAGCTTTAAGCAAATATAATACTATCTTGCTTTAAAGCAAATACTATCTTCATTCTGCTTTAAATGAGAGAGGAAAAAGATTGTCTGCATCCATGATAAGCTTTAAGCAAATATAATACTATCTTGCTTTAAGCAAATACTTTCTTCACTCTGCTTTAAAGGAGAGAGGGAGGAAAAAGAATCCTCTGAAGTTGAAGTATGGCTGCCTTTGTGGCGTGAGGTAACTTGAAAAGAGCCACGCAAGCAAACTTCTCATCCAGTGTGTGTGCTCCCCATCACACAGTGGTGATTCCCATGTGGGATGAGTGAGTCAGAGTGGATGAGACTGGAGTATGTTGAAGAATGCACAGCAGTATCACTATTCTGTGACCTTAAAACAGTTTTATTTTTGAGAAACTCAAAGCAGCCTGGGTACCTACCAATGTAGACCTGACCTTTTGAACCACACACATACACACACATGCACACACACGCGCGCGCACACGCACGCACGCACGCACGCACAGAGAGAGATATATATCTGAACATGTACAAGCGAACCCAAAATGTTATTAATTATCACTTAGACACATGACAATCATCATCTTAAGGAAGGTGGCAGGATGGTTAAGACGTTCGCCTGCCAACATGTTAACCGTGAGGTTCTGGGTTCGATTCCCAGCCTCGCCCTTCTTCCCAGTTTGACAAAAAAATCGAACTGAATGTCAAAGTCCTTCGAATGAGACTATAAACGGAGGCCCCCGTGTTCGAACACATGCAGAACATCTTGCGCACACGTTAAAACCTGTTCCGCTTTTCGGAAGAGTAGGCCATTGTGTGCGGGTGGAAACAGATGACAAAATTTACAAAACCGCATACACACGGGGACTGGGTGTAAAAAACAAGCACATAAGTGCTTGTACTATTATCCTCGATATAAAAGAATAAAATAAATAAATAAAAATAAATAAATAAATAAATAGATAAAATGCACCACACGCACTCACACACGCACACCACACACAACACACACATTCACGCACACATACACACATCATGCACGCACGCATGCGTGCGCGCGCACACACACACACACACAATCACACACACACACCACGCTAGCTCCAAACGTCTGTAACCCAATACAAATGACCACGTACACACATGACAATCACCATCCTCAGAAAACCATTATACCTCAATATCATCACCAACCCATCCTTTTTTTTCCAGGTCTATCCAAGTCCCTCCTCGGTACGCTTCACAGGGCTGCTCCAAGCCGGACTTCACATCCCCACAACAGCAACAGCAACAACCACAACAACAACCACAACCACAACAACCACAACCCCCACCAACGATCTCACCATTCTCCCTCACACTGCTTCCCCACAACCTCTACCATCACCTTCACCCTCCTCTTACGCAGAACTGTATCCATCTTTGTCATCATCATCGTCGTCATCATCGTCGTCATCATCATCGTCATTATCATCGTCGTCATCGTCTGGGATGCTGAGGACCAGCCACCTGCACGCCCTGCTGCTGGGTTTGGAGAGTTTCTTTCTGAGGGTCGGGGAAGGAGGCCAGTCTGAGTCCTTCGAGGACCTCAATGTGCCCATGTGAGTGGCGATGAATGGATCTATAGGAGGAATTGTTGTAGTGTGTGTGTGTGTGGGTGGGGGGGGGGGGGGGGGGGGGGGGGTAGGGGGCTATGGGGGGGAGAGGGAGAGTGTGGGGGTGTGTGTGTGTGTGTGGTTTGAGGTGAGTGTGTGTGTGTGTGGGAGGGGGGCGGGGGAGGGGGAGGAGGTGGAGTGGAGGGTGTGTGTGGTGGGTGTGGGTTTGAGGATGAGGGTGTGTGTGTGTGTGTGTGGTGGAGGGGGGGTGGGGGGGGGGGGCGCTGATGTGTGTGGGTGTGTGGGTATGCTAATTGTGTGCGTGGGTGCGTGCGTGTGTGTATGTGTGTGAATTTATCTTCAAAAATCAAGTATTATATTACATTGTATTGTACCATCATATTATATCATATTGCGTTATATTAGATCATAATGGATAATTTGTATATTATATTATTATTACATTACATAACATTACATGATATTATGTTATAATTATTATGTTATATTATATTATATACATTTATCATATTGTATTATATTTGTCTTGTTCATTAATGTTTTCATTCATTTCGTGTTGTTTCTACTTAATTGCTTTCTTAGGGAGGGATACAATTCGTTGGGTTGTTGGTTGTTGTTTTTTTTTTTCTCTTTTTTTTCCTTTTGGTATTTGGTTCATGTGGACAACAGAAAGACGACTGTGTCACTCACTTTCCACTGACTGACCATTTGCAGTGACCAGTCCAGTCAGCAGGACAACGAGCCTCACACCCCGCAGGTCCAGACACCCTCCCCACAGAGAGGTAAAGATGGCAGTGACGGAATGCATTACCTGTCTGTTATGGTGTGTCTTATGATCGTTGTTATTTCGTCTGTATGGTTGGATACCACATACCCCGCAGGTATAGCCAGAGAGAGGTAAAGATGTCAAAGAATAAGGATGATGGTAATGATGATAATAATAATAATAATGATAATTATAATGGCGACGATGATGATGATGATGATAATGATGATGATGATGATGATGATGATGATGATGATGATGATGATGATGATGATGATGTATGGCATTTATATAGCGCTGAATCTTGTAAAGCAACAAACCAAAGCGCTCGGACTACTTTTTTTTCTTTTTTCTTTAATTTATGCGTGTGTATGCGGTTTTGTAAATTTTGTCATCTGTTCCCACCGGCACACAATGGCCTACTCTTTCGAACAGCGGAACAGGATTTAACGTGTGCGCAAGATGTTCTGCATGCGTTCGCACACGGAGCCTCGGTTTGTAGTCTCATCCGAAAGACTTATGATGATGATGATGATGATGATGATGATGATGATGATGATGATGATGATGATGATGATGATGACGACGACGACGACACGACGCGACGGACGACAACAGCAACAACAACAACAACAATGATAATAACTTGGGAGCTTGACTTGACTTGAGGGATGTGGGGGTATTGAACAATTACTTAGCACATACTTATTTTGCTTGCTTGTTGGTTAATGTAGTTTTGCTTCTTTGTTTTTCTTTGTCTGTTTCACGATTAATAGAACCCTTTTTTTCTGTGATTGTTGCAGACGTTGTTACTGGCCCACCCTGTACTGACGGTAAGTTGTGGTGTGTGTGTGTGTGTGTGTGTGTGTGTGTGTGTGTGTGTGTGTGTGTGTGTGTGGTTTGTGTGTGTGTGTGTGTTTGTGTGTGTGTGTGTGTTTGTGTGTGTGTGTGTGTGGTTTGTGTGTGTGGTTTGTGTGTGTGTGTGTGGTTTGTGTGTGTGTGTGTGTGTGTTTGTGTGTGTGTGTGGTTTGTGTGTGTGTGAGAGAGAGAGAGAGTGTGTGTGTGTGTGGTTTTTGTGTGTGTGTGAGAGAGAGAGAGAGTGTGTGTATGTGTGTGTAAGAGAGAGAGAGAGAGAAGAGAGGAGAGAGAGAGAGAGAGAGTGTGTGTGTGAGTGTGAGTGAGAGAGAGAGAGTGTGTGTGTGTATGTGTGTGTGAGAGAGAGTGTGTGTGTGTGAGAGAGAGGTGTGTGTGTGAGTGTGTGTGGTATCTGTGTGTGAGTATGTGTGTGTAGTATATGTTTGTGACTGCGTGTGTGGTATGTGTGTGTGAGTGTGTGTGTGGCGTGCGTGTGTGTATGTGTAGTATGTGTGAGAGAGAGTGTGTGTGTAAGTGAGTGAGTGTGTGTATGTGTGTGTGTACGTGTGAGTGTGTGCGTGTGTAGGAGCAATAGTGTGGTTGCGTGCAGGTAGATAATTATGTAAGTTTATTAAAACTCGGAGCTTGCTCAAATTAGAGAGACAGACAGAGACAGAGATTTTGTTGAAACTGAGATGTGTGAGGATATTTACAATCTACAAATGTATACGTGCGCGTGTATTTTTGTTGCCAAAACACACACACACACACACACACACACACACACACACACACACACACACACACACAACCAGAATTCAGTAACCAAACAAGACCAGAATTAATGTTCGTGTTTTTTTTCAGAACCGGGCAGTATGCCATATTTGTCAAGTATAGTCACTCGTCCCGCGCTGATCCTGAGACCAGAGTTCTCTCCCTTCAGGACGGACTACGAGGTGGAGGTGGAGCATCAGGTGCAGCTGGTGACAGTGTGGGCGTGGTCACAGAGCTGTCAATCACAGGCCCGCCTCGAGGATAAGCATAACACTGACAAGTAAGTAAGCTTTCCATCTGTATGGTTGGTGTTGATATTATTATACTGTAGTGATCTGGTGGTTTGACTCTTGCATATTTTTTTTGTCTGCTGAAGAATCAAACAGAATAAAGAACAGAAATGGATTGTATGGTACCTGCACATAATTATTTCACTGAACTTTCCCCGACTGCTCTTCACAATACTTGGTTGTTGTTGTTGTTGTTGTTGTTGTTGTTGTTGTTGCTGTTGTTGCCGTTGTTGCTGTTATTGTTGTTGTTGTTGCATATTCACCACCTTAACACCCTGTGTTCCACCCAGAATCTGCTCTTTGACTCACTTATTTCATTTGGGAATTATTATACTGGGTAATATCTGATAGTATCATCCTAATAGTGTCAGCAGTGGTACATGTGTCGGTAGGGGAGAAAATATCGTCAAATCATGCAACCTGGGTTTAAAGCATGAAGTTTGGTATGTTTAGTACAGTTAAAAATAAATCCTTGTTGCATAATACCACCAATTCCCTAAGTTATCCTCTCACCTCACTGCACCTATGCCGCAGTCCCATAGACCACTGAAGATTTTGCAACCAGCTTCCATCACTCCCCAGCAGTCCTCTGCTTTCAGTAGCAAATCGTTCCCCTCAAGGCTACCAGTCCCCTCTCTGATGTTGTCTTCCTTTCGTTTTTCTCTGTCTGCCTCTTCTTCGTCTCCCTCCTTGTACTGTTCCCTGTAGGACAGTCTTGGCCAGTCCAGATGTTCGTGTGACGTGCCCGTACCACTTAAGTTTTGCGTTTTTCCACTGAAGTCAGCAGCTCTTCATATGGTGAAGGAAGGTGGCAGGATGGTTAAGACGTTTGCCTGCCAACAAGTAAACCGTGAGGTTCTTGGTTCGATTCCCAGCCTCGCCCTTTCTTCCCAGTTTGACAAAAAAAATGGAACTGAATGTCCAAGTCCTTCGGATGAGACTATAAATCGAGGCCCCGTGTGCGAACGCATGCAGAACATCTTGCACACACGTTAAATCCTGTTCTGCTGTTCGAAAGAGTAGGCAATTGTGTGCCAGTGGGAACAGATGACAAAATTTAAAAAACCGCATACACACGCATAAATAATCTATATATATATATATATATATATATATATCATCTGAGCGCTTTGATTTGTTTCTTTACAAGATTCAGCGCTATAAAAATTCCATACATTATTATTATTATTATTATTATCATTATTATTATTATTATTATCATTATTATTATTCTATGGTTCTATAACACCAGTGCATTATAATGCAGGTCAGCCAACTTCACGCTGGGCCTTGGAGCCAACACGCTGCGGATCCTGGTGGTGGACAAGTCGCACGAGGAGCCCTGGGTGGTCAACACCTACACCCTAGTGGTCACTCGTCTGGAGGCTGACCACGGACTGCAGCCTTTCCGCCCCAGCCTGCCTCATGTGGTCTGCAGCCTCAAACAGGTGAGCTGAGTGGAGAAGATCATCATAGGGAGGGGAGGGGAGGAGGAGAAGAGGAGAGGAGGAGGAGGGGAGGGGAGGAGAGGAGGGGAGGGGAGGAGAGAGGAGAGGAGGAGAGGAGGGGAGTGGTGAGGAGGAGGAGAGGTTGGTGGTCTAGCGGATTCGAAGTGTTTGGTTGTTGGATTCCCGTTTGGTCTGGGTGCTAGTTTTTCGGGTGAGATGATAAACCGAGGTCCCATGTGCAACACATTTTACTTTAGCTCACTTTAAAAAAACAACAACACTGCAACAAGACAGTTGCCCCTGGTAATATTCTGTATAAAAATATAATAATAAAACAAAACAAACCAACAAATAAGCAAAAATACACCCTAATTTGGAAACAAATACACGTGAAGACAGGAAAAGACAAAAATGGGTGGCGCTATTCTTCTGGCGACGCGTTCTCTCCTGGAAAGAGCAGCCTGAATTTTCACAGAGAAAGAAATCTGCTGTGACTTAAAAGTGGTATACAATAGAATTATGTTGTACGTATATAAATTTCTTCTGAAAATGTTTTGTTACGGCTTAATGTTGTGACAATACAGGAAAGTTTACAGTTAACTTGGCTATACAATCATCGTCTGTCTACCATCAGGACTGTTAACTTGACTATACAATCATGGTCTGTCTACCATCAGGACTGTTAACTTGACTATACAATCATCGTCTGTCTACCATCAGGACTGTTAACTTGGCTATACAATCATCGTCTGTCTACCATCAGGACTGTTAACTTGGCTATACAATCATCGTCTGTCTACCATCAGGACTGTTTAACTTGGCTATATAATCATCGTCTGTCTACCATCAGGACTGTTAACTTGGCTATATAATCATCGTCTGTCTACCATCAGGACTGTTTAACTTGGCTATATAATCATCGTCTGTCTACCATCAGGACTGTTTAACTTGGCTATACAATCATCGTCTGTCTACCATCAGGACTGTTAACTTGGCTATACAATCATCTCTGTCTACCATCAGGACTGTTAACTTGGCTATACAATCATCGTCTGTCTACCATCAGGACTGTTCGCTGCCTTACTCCCCCAGGGAGCCGTGTGGTCTGCAGCCGGTGATCTCTGTGAAGTCCTGGGTTCAATTCTTGGAAGGGCGAGACCATCTGCCCCTGTGTACGTCCGGAGATGCTCCTGGTCAGTGTGATTTGTGGGTCAAGCTTTCTGCTGTCTTCTGCAAGTAATGAAGTGTGTGTGTGTGTGTGTGTGTGTGTGTGTGTGTGTGTGTGTGTTGTGTGTGTGTGTGTGTGTGTGTGTGTGTGTGTGTGTGTGTGTGTGTGTGTGTGTGTGTGTGTGTGTGTGTGTGTGTGTGTGTGTGGCTTCAGGCTTTCTGCTTCCTTCTGCAAGTAATGCATGTGTGTGTGTGTGTGTGTGTGTGTGTGTGTGTGTGTGTGTGTGTGTGTGTGTGTGTGTGTGTGTGTGTGTGTGTGTGTGTGTGTGGCTTCAAGCTTTCTGCTTTCTTCTGATTGTAATTAAGTGTGTGTGTGTGTGTTGTGTGTGTGTGTGTGTGTGTGTGTGTGTGTGTGTGTGTGTGTGTGGAGTGTGTGTGTGTGTGTGGGTGTGGGAGTGTGTGCTTGTGTGTGTGTATGCAAGTGTGTACATGTATACACACGGGCATGTACGATTGTGTGATATAATCATGGAGAACGAGGGTTATCTGGGCTATATGGCTATGATTCGTGAGTGTGTGTGCTTGTGTGTGTGTGTGTTTGTGTGTGTGTGCTTGTGTGTGTGTATGCAAGTGTGTACATGTATACACACGGGCATGTACGATTGTATGATATAATCATGGAGAACGAGGGTTATCAGGGCTATATGGCTATGATTCGTGAGTGTGTGTGTGTGAGTGTGAGCGTTTGTGAGTATGCACATACACACGGGCATGTACGATTGCGTGATATATGGAGAACGAGGGTTATCAGGGATATATGGATATAATGTGTGTGTGCGTGCGTGCATGCATGCGTGCGTGCGTGCGAGCATGCGTGTGTGTGTGTGAGAGAGAGTTGTGTGCACCACTTTCATACACACACACACGCACACAAAATCATAATCATGCATTGACCACACCTACACTCACATAATATCTGTTCTGCACACTGTACATGCATACATCGACATCCCTATCAAAAAAAAACCCCAAAAACCCCCCACCAGCCTTGTCTTCCTCCCTCCAACCCCATTCCCTTGCTGCAATGTGCTGCAGGCCAGTGGTATGTGCCGTGCAGCAGCTGTCGGGAGGCGGACGGCAAGTGTTACTGGAAGGAAGCAGTGTGGTCCCCCTTCTCTTGTCAGGAACCCAAGCTGTCGCACGACAGTCTGCAGCAGTGTTTCCGAGGGAAGAAGGTAAGGCACGGAGGAGAGGAGAGGAGAGGATAGGAGAGATGAGAGAGGAGAGGAGAGAGAGGAAGGAAGGGAGGGAGAGGAGGAGAGGAGAGGAGGGAGAGGAGGAGAGGAGAGAGGAGGGAGGAGGAAGAGGAGAAGGGAGGAGAGAGGAGAGAGGAGGATGAGAGAGGAGAGAGAGAAGGAGAGAGAGGAGGAGGAGAGGAAGAGGAGGGAGAGGAGGGAGGAAGAGGAGAGGAGGGGAGAGGAGGAGAGGAGGAGGAGAGAGGAGGGGGAGGAGAGGAGAGAGAGAGAGGAGGAGGAGAGAGAGAGGAGAGGAGGGAGAGAGAAGGGAGGAGAGAGAGAGGAGAGGAGAGGAGAAAAGGAGAAGAGGGGGGAGGGAGAAGAGGAGAGAGGAGGAGGAGAGAGGGGGAGGAGGGGGAGAGAGAGGAGGAGAGAGAGGAGGAGGAGGAGAGAGAGAGGAGAGGAGAGAGGAGGAGGAGAGGAAGAGGAGGGAGGGAGGGAGGGGAGAGGAGAGGGAGAGGGAGAGAGGAGGGGAGGGAGAGAAGGGGGGGAGGGGGAGAGGAGGGTGAGAGGGGGAGAGGAGAGAGAAGAGGAGTGTGGAAGAACATGACATTGCATTCAACAGTATGAAGTGTAGATAGACATCGCGTGTTGTACAGTATGCAAGCGCTCCTGAATGTGCACACGCTCATCCATGTACGTGCATTGCTCACACATGTGCGCTCACACTTGCCTCGCCTGCAGTGAGGCGTATGCGCGTACACGCACAGGCACGAACACACTTTCGCACATAGGCTACGTACGTAAATGCATACATACAGCATGCATGCATGCATACATACATACATACATACATACATGCGCACGCACATACACACTCATACACTCACCCACACACGCGCACGCGCGCGCGCGTACGTACATACGCACAGCACACATGCACGCATCTCTACTTCTGGCGTGCACAGGATAGAACGCACACATACCCCCATCCAGCCACACCTACTCATGGCCATCCATCCGTCCATCCATTCACCCATCCACCTATCCATCCATTCACCCATCCACCCGTCCAATCATTCATCCACCCATCCATCCATACACCCGTCCAATCATCCATCCACCCACCCATCCATCCACCCATACATCCGTCCATCCATTCACCCATCCACCCATCCATCCATCCACACACACACCCATCCACCCATCCATCCATTCACCCATCCATCCATACACCCGTCCAATCATCCATACACCCACCCATCCATCCACCACCCATCCATCCACCACCCATCCATCCATCCATCCATCCACCCACCCATCCATCCA
>CM054156.1:31390750-31403250 GCA_028751875.1 Rapana venosa
TTATTGAAAAGCTATTAGAGCACTTGTGCTGAAATCATTCAGACACATATTAGACACATATCAGAGAGTATATTATTAATAATAATAATAATAATAATGTATGGAATTTATATAGCGCTGAATCTTGTAAAGCAACAAATCAAAGCGCTCAATTGTGCCTATAAAGTGGGGAAACAATATAAAAGTGATGAGTGAGGAAGAGAAAGTGTTTGATATGCAAATGCAGTGCAATGTTATGTGTAGGGAGAGCAATGTTACGTGTAGGGAGAGGAATGTTTATGTGTAGGGAGAGGAATGTTTATGTGTAGGGAGAGGAATGTTATGTGTAGGGAGAGCAATGTTTATGTGTAGGGAGAGGAATGTTATGTGTAGGGAGAGCAATGTTATGTGTAGGGAGAGCAATGTTTATGTGTAGGGAGAGGAATGTTATGTGTAGGGAGAGCAATGTTATGTAGGGAGAGCAATGTTTATGTGTAGGGAGAGCAATGTTATGTAGGGAGAGGAATGTTTATGTGTAGGGAGAGGAATGTTATGTGTAGGGAGAGCAATGTTATGTGTAGGGAGAGGAATGTTTATGTGTAGGGAGAGGAATGTTTATGTGTAGGGAGAGGAATGTTACGTGTAGGGAGAGGAATGTTTATGTGTAGGGAGAGGAATGTTATGTGTAGGGAGAGGAATGTTTATGTGTAGGGAGAGGAATGTTACATGTAGGGAGAGGAATGTTACGTGTAAGGAGAGCAGTGAAATATTTTGAAATGTGGAGATGCCTTTCTAAACTGTACACACAACAACAGAAGCAACAGTTACAAGAACAATACACACACATACATGTGCACGCGTGTGCATGTACACATGCACATGCATACACGCACGCATGCATGCGCACACACGCACGCACACACCCCCCCCCCCCCCCCTCACACACACATTCAACACACAGTCACACACACACTCTCTCACTCACTCACTCACTCACACACACTCATAAGAAGACATATTGTAAATTTCGCACAAGCTGTCACAATTTAATGATAGAGAAAGGGAGGCACCAAAATTTATCCAGAGAGGACAGAAAATGTAGATACTGTAACAAAATAGAAGACGAATTTCATTTACTCGATGGATGTATTTTATATGATGAACTCAGAAATGTGTTATTAAAAATCAAAACCAAAGACAAAGAACGCAAAAAATGTATACATAAATTAAGCGACATTATCATACTTGATAAATATCAAGCAGATATCATCAGATATGTGTATGAGTGTTTTGAAAAGAGAGAAAAAGAGAAGTAAAATACAACATGTTTTTAGTGTACATCACTTTTAGCCAAAATAGATAATAATTATAATGGATGTTTTTTTGTTGTGTCAAATAAGTCTACATGACTTAAATGGTAATAAAATATCCTGAATCTGAATCTGAATCGCACACACAAAGTGTCAGATTTGCTATCTAAAACTTTACCCAGCAAAGAGCACTCTGTCATGATGTTTCCTCCTCTCTCTCTCTCTCTCTCTCTCTCTCTCTCTCTCTCTCTCCCCCTCTCTCTCTCTCTTTCTCTCCCTCCCTCCCTCTCCCTGGTCCTGACCACTGACAGGGAGAGCAGGAGAAGCTGCTGTGGCACAACCAGCGCGTGCTGTCCTACGCCAGAGGGCGCGGCATGGAGGTGGTGGACACGCTGAACATGACCATGGCCCGCCACGCCCACTTCCTGCAGGGCAGGTGCACCTGCCACTTCCACAGGGTGAGGACATCTGCACTCTTCCCTTCCTTCCCTTGGTGGGGGGAGAGAGGAGTTGGTGGTGGGAAGGGGCAGGGGTGGAAGTTGGGAGGGAGAGGGAGAGAGATCTAGAGAGACAATGACAAATTCTTTTATTTCGAGGATAATGAATAAGCACTCATGCGGGTTTTTTTTACATCCAGTCACACACTCCAGGGAGGGGAAGAGGGAGAGAGAGAGAGATCTAGAGAGACAGAGAGACAATGACAAATTCTTTTGTTTCGAGGATAATGAATACGCACTCATGTGGGGGTTTTTTACATCCAGTCACACACTCAGACGGACACAGACAGAGAGATCAAATCAAATCTAATCAAATTCTTTTATTTCAAGGATAATGAATAAGCTCCAATGTGTGTGAGAGAAAGAAAGAGAGAGAGAGTGAGTGAGAGAGAGAGAGAAGGGGTTCTGTGGATGTGTTTGGGGAAAACAAGTTTCCAGAATAGTTGCTTGAACAGGAGAGAAATTTCTTGTACAGGTATGATGTTTAACCTAAAATACTCAACGTTACTGCCACCGAAATGTAGAAGTAGTAGTAGTAGCTATAGTCATAGTTGTAGTAAAAGCAGGGGTAGTAGTAGTAGTTACTAGAAGAAGTAGTAAAAGTTGTTGTAGCAGCAGCAGCAGCAGCAGCAGCAGCAGCAGTAGTAGTAGTAGTAGTAGTAATGCTGTTGCTAGTGGTATTTAAAGTAGTACTAGTAATAGTGGTAGTAGTATCAGTTGTACAAATCAAAAAATAATTAGGAGATATGTTTCTCTTTCTTGTAAATGTTTTCTTTACATACACACATACAACAGTCCTTTTTTTTTAAGGCCAGGCAATCAGTTTTACATTGCATTGTTCCCCCTGCTGATGTGCAGATAACCCAGAAAAAACATCAGTCAAGAGGAGACCACTCTTCACCACTGGTCACCTACAGTGTAGAAGGGGACATCAACGCTGCCTATGCTGAAATGGTCATCAACAGAATATGTGGCTCCTCCTGACCAGGAAGAACAAACAACAACAACACATGGATGGAATAAACCATAGAAGTTTCAGCCTAAAATTACAGGCTTGAGTGAAAAATAAGAATTATCATCTATCATCATCATCATCATCAGTCCCGTGACCTCGGCGGTTGTGGAGGAGACACGAAAGACGATGCCGTGGTAAGCCTCCTCCATCCATCTCCATCCATCTATAGAGCTACTCAAAAACAAACCAACAAGAAAGTGATGGGGTTGAGGGTGATGGGAAGAATGAATAAAATGAAGAAAGGGTTTTTTTGGGGGTGGGCTTTTGTTTTCAAGTGGTCTCTTGATTCTCCACAGAGTTATGTTGCAGACAAGAATTGTTGCCATAATTATACTGATTGTGCCTTTTGGTTGTTGAAGTTTGTGCGGGTGTATACACAAGATTGCGAAGAAAATGGGCAAGGACTTATGTTTTTAAATGAAGGTAATTATAAAACATGACAAGCTGAATTTTACTCTGTGTGTGTGCGCATGCGTGTGTGTGTGTGTGTGTGTGTATGTGTGTGTGCACATGCGTGCGCGCATATGCACAACAGAAGTGGTGAGGTTTGGATGCACAAGTGCTTTTCAATGTTCCACAGAACAAGGTGAAGTTCCTGAGAGAGTCAGGCATTTTCTGTGTAATATGAATCCACATGTCATTTCTATGAACAAGGCGGTTTTTGAGTTATCGGGTTTGGGTGTTATCTTACTTTATGTGTCATTGATGTGGTTTCTCCTACAATTTGGTGATCGTCCTGTGTTGACCACTATGGTTGACCATGGCGTGGATATCAGGAACAGCAGTAGAGTTGGTTTTAAACCCTTTTTGAATGGCTATTGTAGTTGTACAGTTTTCATCTGGGATTCAAAATCGGACAAGGTGACAGCTCCAATATGGCCTTGGTGATCCGCAGAGATATAAGCAGCATGATTGGATTGAATGCAGTTGCTTTGATCATTTTCTTTTTTTTTCCCCAACGTTTTTTACCTTTCATTCCATGTTGTACCCGGTTGCAATCAGAAAACAATTTAACAGTTTTTTGTTATCCATGGAAATGATCCTGAATACGTATATCAAATGGTAAGAGGGCACATGAAGGAAGAGCACATACTACTGTTAGATTCTGCCATTGAGGCTTTTGTCCATTCTTTCTGAAAATGTGACTGTTGTCAGAAGAATGTACAAGTTTATATCATGGACAAGAGTAATAGCAAGTGTGCGTGTGTGCGTGTGTGTGTGTGTGTGTGTATGTGTGTGTTGTTGTTTTTTCGATTTTATGTCTGTTCACTCAGAGTTATATTAGATGAAATATTACCAAATGTGTGTGTGTGTGTGTGTGTGTGTATGTGTGTTGTGTGTGTGTGTGTGTGTGTGTGTGTGTGTGTGTGTGTGTGTGTGTGTGTGTGTGTGTGGTGTGGTGCAGTGTGGTGTGGTGTGTGTGTGTGTGCACACATGCAAACATAATATGACTATACATGTAAATGTTCATTCGTCTATTCATGTATATGTGCATATATTATGCCATGACCAAAACTGTATACAAGACTTTGAGAAGATTTTGTACATATGTATGGATACAAGTGACAATACTGTAATATTGTATACATAAGAAGAACATGCATAACCAACTAAAGCTAACTTCTGTAATGTAGTTATTTTCTCAAAATGTACATGAACATGTTACCATGGTATACAAATGTATGAACAGTTTAATGTAAAAAATGTTTATTATGAGATATAGAGAGTGCCATGGCTCCAAACAGACAAGCCCTCTGTGTGTAGTCTGTGTGTGTGTGTGTGTGTGTGTGTGTGTCTGTGTGTGTGTGTTGTGTGTTGTGTCATGTGTGTGTGTGTGTGTGTAGTGTGTGTGTGTGTGTGTAGTGTGTCTGTGTGTGTGTGCATGTGCGAGTGCATACACTGAAAAAGTGAAGAATTAAGATATCAGCAAATATGAACAATGTGAAGGATATATTTATAATTGTTTTTGAATTATCATTTTTTATTTTGTTGGAGACATCACAGAATATTGCATGTTATTGTTGTTTGTATTGTTCATTTTAAGGGTTTTGGGTTTGTTTGTTGTTGTTGTTGTTTTTTATATAAACGGAGAAAGTGTTCACGGACTCCTTTTGAAGCGTACATCTTTGAGCAATCTTACTGACTGTTTGCATTACATTGTTTTTACTTGTATTTTACTTTGTTCTGTATTTTGTTTTTACTTTTAAATTTACCTTGTTTGTATTTTAAAAACAAATATGAGGGCTGTCTTGATGATGTTGACTATATATACAGGGAACATAGTTTGTGTTCTTTGTTTATCATAATTATTCTCTAAGTGGCCTCTTTTGAATGAATACCCAAATACTGGTTTCTTTTTCTGTTTAAACCATAAAACACTCACTATCAATGTAAATGAAAGTATAATTCTAAACACACACACACTTTTTATTATGCCTCCCCCACCCCCTCTCCATTAATATAATCATAATGTTAATGGAGAGAGAAGGGGGGTTAAAATGTGAGCAGGTATATATGCACAAATATGTATATACACACATGTGTGCGCGCACACTAACACACTTACACATGCATATTTTTCGCCAGTGCAATTTATAGATAACTTAAATAGCAGTGGATGTCCTGCTGTCCCTCCCCCCCCCCCCCCCTTTTTAAAAAACAAAACAAAACAGACTCCCAAATGTATTCAATACTGTATAATATTCAATAATTGTCAGTGAAAACCTTTATCTTTTTTGTTGAACAAAGATGTCTCCAACGTGGGAACAGACATCTCTATCAGACATAACATCAACGGTAACTTACAATTCTTCAACTGTGCACATACGGAAAAAAAAAAGATAAGTTAAAACAACCTGTTGAATTTGGAACTTTTTTTTCCATTTGATATATTTTAAACAAAAATTGGACAATCTATGCTGAATATTCACCTGTTAATTCAACTATATACATTAATACATAAAACTATGGACGAATGTACAAGTATTTTTTTACATGGCTTGATGCTGAATCTTTCCATTTATTATTGTTGTTGTTAAAAACACAGAAGGCATTATTTTTTTTATACATGTTGATGCTCGCATTGACCCATACATTCTAGTCTGTGGTAAGCAGACACCTTGATTCTGACTAATCACTGACATAAATACAACATGAAGATAGTAATACATAATATACAACACATAATACTCACAATGCTGCACAGTTGTGGTTAAGCCCATTTTTGTACAGTATTTAGTTTTTTGAAGAGTGCCACAATTCTCAGATCACTGGAGAGGTATAGTTGGGACTTTAGGGTACCAAGTGAGAAAGAAAAAAATCACCTTATGTTTCTAGTCATAATTATAAACACTAGATCATCTCAGGAAAGATTTTTCATATTGCATGACAGAATGATTTGATACTCATGTATTTCATACTCTCGTCTGTTGAAATGCTGATTTATTATTACATCCCCAACCCCAACCCCCAAAACATGTTTAAATTTTTTTTTTTAAATATCAATATTTTCTAAAAACCAAGTTTAGCTAAGATTGCTTATCAAATAGAGCTAGATTCATTTGTAGACTGTATGTTTTCATCAATCCCCGAAATACTCATGCATTTTGAGTCAGTTCATGTTTTCTATCTATCCATTATCATGTTGACAAATCTATCCATCAGTTAATTTATGCCTATCTATCTATCTGTATGGGAAAAAGGGCTGTGGGTAGGGGAGGGGCAAAGGGGGGGGGGGGGGGGGGGGGGGTGTTGAGGGTCGCTTGTTTGTTTGTCAAGGGAAAGGAGCCTGTACACAGCTCTAAATTGATGAATTTGGATGGATGGATGGATGTGGATGGATGGATGGATGAGGATGGATGGATGTGGATGGATGGATAGATGTGGATGGATGGATGGATGGATGTGGATGGCCGGGACAGACAGGCAGACAGACACAGGCAGATTGATATGGGCCCAGTACTAGACTATTAGATGCAGATGCATCGTTTGGGGTGGGGGGGGGGGGGGGAGTCATTGGGGTTTTTTTTCTTCTTTTTTGTTGTTGATAGGTAGACATAGGTTGACTGTGTAGACTATAGATATGGCCACACACAAAGACAAAGACAGACAGACAGCCTGGCAGATTAATGAGGGCATGATGGACAGGTGGGTACCTGGCTTTTGCTGAGTTGATAGGTATACACAGATGGACTGATGCAGAGACATGGTGGAGAATGTGATGATGATGGAGGACGGAGGTGAGGGACAAGACAGACAGCAGAGACACAGGCAGATGGGACAGGCAGGACAGATGCAGAGCAGGGGTGGGGAGGGGGAGGAGAGTGCGTTTTTTTTTTTGGTTGAAGGTAGACAAGGTGCTGGCAGACAGAGTCATGGCACAACAAAGACAAAGGACAGTAAGACAGACAGACAGGCAGGCAAAAGAAGCAGATAACAGGTGGTTCCTGTCATGTTGCTGAGTGTTGGTCCGACTGGTTGTGCTCATTCAGACTAGTGTAGATATGGCAGGAGGAGCAGCAGACAGAAGAAAACAAAAGGTGAGTCATTGCAGCTGACAGACGAAAAGTCAAACGTTAGTGAAGTCAAGCAACAGCAGTTTTCTTTCAACACATAACGGACATGGACTTTCCCTAGTCAAGAGGGGCTAGACGACAGATTTATGTGTAGTCATGATTATGTTATGTTTTCTTTCAAGATTAAAACAAGAGAACACAAAAACGACAAAATAGTTCATTTCAGCTATTTGTTGACAAATTTATTGTTTGTTGTGTAATGTCAATTTGAATTTTTTAACTTTTCACACTCAAGGCATTACTTTGTTTAGTAATATGGGCACGAATGTTTTATCATAATATTTATATTTTAATAAAAAGTTGACATATATATTTTCATTTAGTCTTGTGTTGAAATATTAATTTTGTTGTGTATGTTTTATTTTGTTCTTTAAGTTTTTTATTGCATTACCTTGGTTGTTTTGGGGTCACGGATTGCTTTGGGTCGTTTTTTTTTCGTGTTGGCAATATCTTGTATGGCTACACATGCTGGGACTATGTTTTATATTTTTTAGATGTGGTGGTTTCTTTGGGTCTGTTTGACGGCTAAGGGTGCTGGTTGTGGATGGGGCGAGGATCCTAGTTTTTCTTGTCAATATCAGGGTAACCTGAATGAGGTTAATATAGAAGATCGGTTACTCTCTGCTTTGAACCCAGCAAAAACCTGGTTGTGACAAGGGCACCAAGACCTCAGTTACTCTCTAATAAATATCAGGTAACCTGAAATGACGCTTAATCAAAGAAGAACTCAGTTACTCTCTGACAATTATCAGGTAACCTGAAATGACGCTAAATCAAAGAAGAACTCAGTTACTCTCTAATAATTATCAGGTGACCTGATATTATGCTAAATCAGAGAAGAACTCAGTTACTCTAATGATTATCAGGTAACCTGAAATGACGCTAAATCAAAGAAGAACTCAGTTACTCTAATGATTATCAGGTAACCTGAAATGACGCTAAATCAAAGAAGAACTCAGTTACTGAAGCAGTATTGATTTGAATTTTTTTTAAACCACACAAGCAAACAAGGAGAGGAAAATATACAGAATTATGCCTTTCATGGTGTCGGTTTCTTTTTTTCAGAGGATGAAAGTGAATGAGATTAAAACATACAACAGCTAGGCGTTTTTCTGTTGTTGTTTTTTTCTTGTCTATTCTATTTGTTTATATGTTCATTTATCTATGTTTGGGAGTTGTTGTTTTTCTTTTCATGTGCTGCACAGGAGTATTTGTGTGTGTGTTTTTTGTTGTTGTTTATTTATTCGTCTGGCTGGGACTATTGATTATTTGATTTATTTATTTTGATCCTGACAATCAAGAGAGGAATTTTAAGACACAAACCAAGTGTATTTGCTACATCATTGTATTCCCATTATTTTATACAACTACCTTGTCTTGTACTGAGTATATTTTTTCGTAGAAGAGGAAGTGTAATTTTTGCATTGCAGTTATAAGTATTTCTATACCAAAGACTGTCAAACAATGAATTTTTGTGGGAGTGTCTATTGCAGTTAACATCTGTCTGAATGAAAGGTTGTATATCCTGTCATTGCTTCCAAATCTGGTAGGAATTTTTAAAATTCTTATTTGAATTTTTTCAAAAACCTTCTTGAAGTCAGAATGTGACTACCTTCATGGTGGGCAAAAATCATCACAGCAATACCTCACCTTCTGTGAACCTGGGAGCTCTAGCCAAGGAACAAAAACACAAACAACAACAAACACAAAAAACAAACAACAACAAACACAAAAAACAAACAACAACAAACACAAAAGCAAACAACAACAACTCCCCCTCCCAAACTTGTTTTAAGTTGTTTTCATAGTTAAACAATTGTGCTTATTCAATCACTACAATGTCATGTAATGCATTTTCAAGGAAACAAGGAGAGAGACAAATTAATAATTCTTTCCTTTCTAGTAGTTCATAATTATAATTATTGTCTTTCACATCATAGCTTGTTGAATTCAATATCTACATAAACAATATCACAGTTAACGTTGTTTAACACTGCGTAGTTCCCTCATACATGAAGTCTTTATTATTATTATTATTATTATTATTATTATTATGGTCATTTTCTCTCTCTCTCGCTCTCCTCTCTCTCTCTCTCTCTCTCTCTCTCTCTCTCTCTCTCTCTCTCTCTCTCTCTCTCTCTCTCTCTCTCTCACACACACACACACACACACACACTTTATATGTATACATATTTTTTAAACAATAAAGTACATGGTACTATGTTCAGCCATAAGTGTGTCCACATTGTTCTGTTTCATATGTATGGTCCATGTTTAAAAATGATTGTTCATGCCTTGTGTAAGAACTGCTGAATCCAAAATCGGATTTGCTTACATGAGGTAGATTGCTTTCTGAGGCCATACCCATTACAGATTACTCTCTCTCTCTCTCTCTCTTCTCTCTCTCTCTCTCTCTCTCTCTCTCTCCCCTCACACACACACACACACACACACACAAACACACACACATGTATATAATCTGTATGGCACCATCCTTTTCCTGTGTTGGTTTTTTAAAGTACTACGTAGAAGTTGTGACAGCAAGGTGGCTTTATGCAGTGACATGTTTTGCCCTCATGACTTTTTGATCCTATTACAGTGACCAAAGCACAATTTTCAACATCTAGTTAGCACCTCCCGTTACAGATTGGAATTCGTGGGTTCGAATCCCATAAAAGTCCTAGGGATTTCTTTGGACTCTGGCCGGCTCATACCCAGAGTGAGTGTGCTGTGGGCTCAGTGGGAAGACTGGCACCACACAGTCGAGCTTCATCCACTTTACCAATACGATTTCGAGAATGTTGCTTCAATTATCTGACCAACACTGCAGGTGTCTGTACCTCTCGGGGCCCAGCTGACCCAGAGATATAATTATTATAATAGAAAGTAGAGTGCGGCCCTGTCACCTAGAGTGCAGCCCTGTCACGAGGTCTGAAGCAGATGGACTTCCATAGCAGCATTGTTGCATCATCCACATCGTCGTCATCATCGATCATCATGTTTCAGTAAAAGAAAAATTAATTATTGCATCTGATTCTGTATCTCACAGAAGATGAGGCAGCAACCCAAAAAATGAACGTCTTTGGAGAGGTATAAAGGTGACATGGTGTTGAGAGAGGGAGTCTCTGGCACTGGGACAGTTCAATATAATTTATATAATTATAAAGGCAGAATGTACAGGTTATGACTATGTTAATTGCGGGGTCAGTGCATCAGCAACGGCTAAACTACACTACACTAGTGTGTATGTGTGTGTGTGAGTGTGTGTGTATGTGTGTGTGTATGTGTGTGAAGCTATCCACATGGTTTACTGTACGAAAGTTGGTGTTTTGTTGTTGTTTTTTCAAGAGATAGAAGCCATTGTTTAGATGTAGCTGGTCCCCTCTCTTGCCTTCAAACATCAGCTGGCCCTGAAGATTAGGTCAAGAGTCATACTGAACGATGAACAGCCAGACACAGCAGAAGTCTAGCTAGGCCTCCTCTTCCTCAAGAGTTTATCCCGCTTCTAGGTGTGTGTGTGTGTGTGGAGGAGGAGGGAGTGGTTTTGTTGGGGCTTTGTGTTTGTTATGGTTGAATGTCTTGAAAAAAAAAATAAACACCACAGAAAACCACAAAACTTTTACACAAAAGAAGAAGACTAAGGGGAGAGAGAGAGAGAGAGAGAGAGAGAGAGAGAGAGAGAGAGAGAGAGAGGAGAGAGGAGAGAGAGAGAGAGAGAGAGATGGCCTGTTACCAGGTTGTTTTGTTTGTTTTATTTTTTTCTGGTTGATGCTTTGAAAATTGAACACAAGGGGGGGGGGGGGTGACGAGAGAGAGAGAGACAGAGAGAGAGAGAAGAGAGAAGGAGTTACAGGAGGAGTGATGTGAAGAGAGATTGAGAGACAAAGGGGAAGGGGGGACTGTACAGGTTTGAATCAATGGGCTGAGTCAGCTGCTGGATCCCTTCATGTATACACACACATACACGTCTTGTTCATTATCAGTGCCGTGGTCTTGGTTGATTATTGCCGTTATGATGTTATGTTGTTATTAATTATCACGATGTTATTGATGTGGTGAAAATGATGAATAAAACTGCAGTCTAAAAGAATGTAATAACTATGTTGGTGAATAAAGGAGCTAAGCTATAAACGCGTTATGAGAGGTTGTGTGCGTGTACTTGTATTATGTATGGCCATTTAATCGTGACACATGTGATGTCTGTCACACACGCACGCACGCACGAACATTCACACACACACACACACACACACACACACACGGGGACGGGATAGCCTAGTGGTTAGAACATTGCGCTCGCAATCTGACAACCCGGGTTCGATTCCCGTTCAAGGGGATATTTTCCCCTGGAGTTAACATCAGTGCAGACTCCACTCTCCCCAAAAGTCCTTCGGATGAGACTATAAACCGAGGCCCCGTGTGCGAACGCACGCTGAACATCTTGCGCACACGTTAAAACCCTGTTCCGCTTTTCGTAAGAGTTGGCCATTGTGTGCCGGTGGGAACAGATGACAATTTACAAAACCACATACACACGGGGACTGGGTGTAAAAAACACATAAGTGCTTATTGCTTTAACCTTGATATAAAAGAATAAAATAAATAAATGGCCTACTTTTCCGAAAAGTGCAACGGTTTTTAACGTGCACGCAAGATGTTCTGCGTGCGTTCGCACTTGGGGCCTCGGTTTATAGTCTCATCCGAAGGACTTTTAGGGGAAGTGGAGTCGGCACTGATGTTAACTCTAGAGGAAAAATCCTCTTGAACGAGAATCGAACCCAGGTCAGCAAATCACGAATACATCACTCTAACCACCAGGCTATCCCGTCCCGGAGGATAATGGAATAAGCACTCAAGTGCTTTTTCTTACATCCAGTCCCCGTGTGTATGCAGCTTTGTAAATTCTGTCATCGTACATTTAGGGGAGAGTGGAGTCGGCACTGATGTTAACTCCAGAGGAAAAATCCTCTTGAACGAGATTCGAACCTGGGTCAGCAGCTCACGAGCGCATCATTCTAACCGCTAGGCTCTCCCGTTTACTGTATTGCATGCTTCGGTTTTTAAAGCATAGATAGATAGGGTGCAATCTGAAGAGTTGCCATATACCGCTATGCGTAAAGCTGGA
>CM054156.1:31408250-31492469 GCA_028751875.1 Rapana venosa
ACACACACACACATACACACACACACACACACACACACACACGGTAGGAAACAACACACACACACACACACACACACACGGTAGGAAAACACACACACACACACACACACACACGGTAGGAACACACACAACACACACACACACACACACACACACGGTAGGAACACACCACACACAAACACATACGGTAGGAACACAACACACACACACACACACGCAACACGATAGGAACACACACACACACACACACACACACACGGTAGGAACACACACACACACACACACACACACACACACACACACGTAGGAACACACACACACACACACACACACACACACACACACACACACACCACCACCGCGCGCGCGGTAGGAAACACACCACACACACACACACACACACACACACAAGGGTTATCATTTTGTTAGAAGAAGCTTCCTTAAACAAGTTCATAGAAAAGCATCGGCAAATCAAGCGGCTTTCACATTCAACTCCGATTGGGAAGAAGTAATTGAATGCATTGATCACTTAGAGATTCATACAAATGCTGTCAAAGAAAGACAACTCAAGGCATTGTTTTTCGGGATAAGATTAAATGCATTCACAACAAAATTCAGCAAGGATGTTAAATGCTTATGTGGTGAATATTTCAATACCCATATCATACTTGAATGTGAGAATTTAAAAACTTATCTCCCTGCCTTTTCTGAGAAAACCATTGACGATGTTTTGAACAATGTAAAGCTAACGTTTGACATTGCTAAAGGTTTATTTTTAAGTCCTATAGGGAATTTATTGTAGTTGTAGTTCTGTTTGAATTTCTTTTCCTTTTTTCCTTCTTTTTCTATTTAAAAAAAAATGTTGTTCTTGATCTGTTTATGTTAAGAATATACTACCTACTTGTGTTATTACCCCCCCCTATAACACATCACACTACATACACACACACACACACCCCCATACATCTAGAACACTGAAAAAAGCAATCATTTACGCCACGCAACTACACACTGAGTAGATTATCTATCTATCTATCCATCTCTTTCATTCAGTCTCCTATTTTAGGGCCGTCTGGTATCACTTAAAGTGGAAAGACGTTAAAATTGAAGACTTACTTACTTTCTTACTCACACACACACACACACACACACACACACACGAACCACACACACACACACACACACACACACACACGGTAGGACACACACACACACACACACTACACACACACACACACACACACACACACACACACACACACACACACACACGGTAAGAACACAAACACACACACACACACACACACACATACACAACACAGCACGCACACAGCCATTACAGCTGTGGAATACAGCACGATCACGTGGTGTAGCTTAAAACCACGCCCTCCAACAACAACCTCCCCCCTCGTGTCACTCTCCACAGGTAGGCTAGGCCTACCTACCTAAGAGTTGCCTGCCTTGCTAATCAAACCACTTGCGACAGCAAGTCTTCGATACAATACACCTTGCATGCCCTTCCTTCTGACCTATAAGCACAACAAACCCGACCCAGTTCAGACATCACAACCAACATCATCATGGCTAGTAACAAAGTGGCTGTGGTCATTGATAATGGGGCTAGTATGGTCAAGGCTGGGTTTGCAGGGGATGACTCGCCGCGAGCCGTCTTTCCTCCCATTGTAGGCTCTCCCAGAGAGCAGGTGAGTGAGTGGATCCCACTTTTGCTTTACTTTTGTTGTTAAGGTATTGACTATTCGCCCGAATGTTTGCGTGTGCCAGCGAACTGCATTATATGCACGATTCGTTTTCTTTCTTCCATTTTGTTCTTCTATTAACGCGCGTTCTTTGTCGATAGTTCGCCCCACACAGCGTGGTATGCTTTCTTTTGTTGATGATGGCTGCATTGAAAGTGTTAGCTTTAAAGGATAGTCTAAATGTTGGAGCTTTGCTGGCAAGAAACGTCACAGCACGAATTTTCAGCGAATAGTCACTCTTCACACTTTTTTCAATGCTAACTATACCATTAGCACTAGCAGCATTATATTGACTGTGTTGACATCATCATAATTAAGAGAGAGAGAGAGAGAGAGAGAGAGAGAGAGAGAGAGAGAGAGAGAGAGAGAGAGAGTTTTCGAGGATAATGGAATAAGCACTCACGTGCTTTTTTAACATCCAGTCCCCGTCTGTATGCTGTTTTGTAAATTTGTCATCTGTTCCCACCAGCACACAATGGCCTAATCTTCCGAAAAGCGGAACAGGATTTAACGTGTGCGCAAGATGTTCTGCGTGCGTTCGCACACGGGGCTTCGGTTTATAGTATCATCCGAAGGACTTTTGGGGAGAGTAGAATCTGCACTGATGTTAACTCCAGGGGAAAATATCCCCTTGAACGGGAATCGAACCCGGGTCGTCAGATTGCTAGTGCAATGTTCTGACCACTAGGCTATCCCGTCCCGAGAGAGAGAGAGAGAGAGAGAGAGAGAGAGAGAGAGAGAGAGAGAGAGAGAGAGAGAGAGAGAGAGAGAGAGAGAGAGAGAGAGAAAGTATCATCAGAAAAAAAACCTTTCTATACAAGGCACTAAAAATCCATGACAAAAGGTGCTACAATAGTCTATCAGTTATTAAAAAAACAAAGAAATGGAGAGAAAGACAAATAGTTAGATAGATATATAGGGACATAGAGACAGATACGCAGCTCAATATATAGAATTCTACAATAATTATTCAAGTATCATAGCAATACATAATACACAGCTATGGAAATACAAGCAAAATAAGCAAGGTACAAGTACACATAATTATAAACGGTTGATAGATAAATATATTTGAAAAAAAGGGGGAAATATCAATAAAAACTAAGAAAAAAGAACAACCAAAAAACCCTTTGATTCTTAATCTGGCATCAACAAAATCGAGTTTGTCGGGAGGCTGAAATTATTTATTTAAAAAATTCATACGTTTGAAAAATGAATTTAAAGCATCGTATCGAAAGAGAGATGTGTGTGTGTGTATGTGTGGCGTGCGTGCGTGCGTGCGTTTGTGCGTGCGTGGTGTGTGTGTTTTGTGTGTGTGTGTGTGTGTGGTGTGTGTGTGTGTGTGTGTGTGTGTGTGTGTGTGTGTGTGTGAGAGTGAGAGAGAGAGAGAGAGAGAGAGAGAGAGAGAGAGAGAGAGAGAGAGAGAGAGAGAGAGAGAGAGAGAGAGAGAGAAAGTATTGATAAAGCCAAATACAGTTATTAAATTGTCGAAAACAGATATTACAAACATGGTACTCTGCAGACCAAATAATATAAGTGAAATAAAAGTGACGACAGTCAAAGCCAGTTATTCAAAAGTACACAACACACACACACACACACACACACACACGCACACATGCACACAACAACAAACACACACACACACGCACACATGCACACAAACAAACAAACACACACGCTCGCACGCACGCACACACGCACGCACACACACACACACACTCACATACAATTATGCTCAAGAATTTCACAGGCACGTGCAAATGTAGTTTAAACAAACAACACGCAGAAAAAACAACAGTAACAACAAAGAAATGTAAATAACAAACCCAGCAACATGTACAATATAAAAATGATATCATCTGCAAATGTCAATATTCATCAACAACAACCATATGGGATAGAAACAAAATAAACAAGGTGGAGTATGCACACGTATCAAATGACGATTAGTGTGGAAGTTATGTGTACGGATTTACGCCGAAGTGGAATGCATTGGGCCTGTTCAGCCCCTCAACAACAGTGCAACGCATCACCACAAGCTACAAGTACACATAAGCTGTTGATTTAAAAAAGTTAATATCCTTGCATTGTAGTAATCATTTTGGTACAACGCAAGTGGAGAGAAAGACAGACAGGTAGATAGATAGGTAGACTGAGATACAGACAGAAAGACAGCGACAGCGAGAGACGGATACACAGGTCAATATATTGAATTCTACGATAATAACTCAAATATTATTGCAATTCATAGCACACGACTGGTTAAAGAAACAAAATAAGCAGGGTTCAAGTACACACTTGAACTGTTGATCAAGATGTACACACATTGTAGCATTCATTTGCTTACAATGCATAAGATTAATATTATACCATCAAAAACACAAAAAGGACTTGTCACAAAATAGTTAAATAAAATCCAGAAACTGAAATCAATATTTAGGTAAACTTTCTTTGCAACATGGTTACCCTGATAAATGAATACAACTGAACTACGTAATAGTTTTCCAGGCACTGTCTAAAATTTGGAGATAGGTCAGTATACTTGATATGAAATGTATCTAGAATCTTGCAATAATGTAGTTCCATAAGTTGTTGATATCTCTGATTTGATGATATGTTGAATGTATGAATGTCAATGAATTATCTGGCTGTTACTTAGCTTTTGGGTGGGGTGAGGGGGGGGGAGAGGGAGGGGCGGTGTTGGAAGGGGAGGGTTAGGGTCTGTTGGTATTAAAGTGGATATGAATGTGTCTTTTGAAGTTCTTGCTGTTTGGGGAGGAGTTCAGATTGGATGGTAGCGTGTTCCAGAGCATACTACCAGAGTAGGAGAGGCTTGACTTGAGTAGATTAATTCGAGGTATGGGTGGCTGAAGTTGTGTTGATTCTTGGGCATTCAAACGGAACATCGACTTCAGTGTTGTCGGAGCACTCCCACATGGAATTCTGTTTACGAATATTGCTTTATTTTACAGTAAGCATTTCTCTTAATGGGAGGACTCCCTAGTTTTGTGTAGTCAGATTCAACTAGTAAACTTGATGACTTTAAGAGAACTGCCTTGAGAGCTCGTTTATAGTTACTAATAAGAGGATTTTAAGTGTGGAGCAATAACTAATTGATGACAAAATATATGCATGTATTGTAAAATAGGTTTTGTTTTGCACGAGAGTTTAGAAATGTTTTATTCTACAAAGCTAATAGACTTGCCAGGACACAGTGTTGCTTAATTTGGTTACGTGTGCTATCCATGAGAGGTTGTTCTCAATTGTAAGACCTACAACTTTGTGATTGTTCACTTCTTCAATTAAGGTTTTGTTTATGAACACAGGGGGAAGTGGAGTAGTCATATTATTATTATTATTATTATTATTATTATTATGTCCTCAGAAAGAGAAAAATCTGAGCACATAACTCCTCTCTTGCAATCTCTCCACTGGCTGCCTGTGCCACAGAGAGTTAACTATAAGATCAGTACCCTCTGTTACAAAATGTCTCCACAAAACAGCTCCCTCCTACCTCTGTGACTGTCTTCACCTATACACTCCTTCTCGTTCCCTCCGCTCTGCTGCAGATACCTTGTGCTTACGAATACCGAGATTCAACCAGTCCACTGTTGGCTGTAGCTCTTTCTCTCTTTCTGGTCCAGTGATCTGGAATGACCTCTTTCTCTCCCTTCGCCAAAAGCCCATTTATGATGCTTTTAAATCCATCCTAAAGACATGTTTATTTCAAATCTGATTTCCCCCCTCTTGTTTCACCTCAAATCTATCTCTGCCTAAAACGGCCCAAATCTCATCACCCTGCCAAAGTGTATAACCTTTGTGTGTGTGTGTGTGTGTGTGTGTGTGTGTGTGTGTGTGTGTGTGTGTGTGTGCGTGCGTGCGTGCGTGCGTGCGTGCGTGCGTGCGTGCGTGCGTGCGTGCGTGCGTGCGTGCGTGTGTGCGTGCGTGTGTGTGTGTGTGTGTGTGTGTGTGTGTGTGTGTGTGTGTGTGTGTGTGTGTGGTGTGTGTGTGTGCGCGGCGCGCGCGCGCGCGTGTTTGTACTTTTAAATTTGTTAACTCTGTTAATTGTTTTTTGGGTTGCTTTGTTTTGGGGGTGTTTTTGAGTGCAACCCCTTTGATTTCTTTTGAAAAATTTTGGCGCTATATTTTTTCCCTTTTTTAATTATTTTTTTAAATTATTATTTTTTTTATTATTATTTTTATGTCTTGTGGGGGAAAAAGCATGATTTTGGGGTTTTTTGTGGTTTTGAGGGACATATGGCTTTGTTGACACCTTTTCCTCGTGGATTTTGATTCTGTTTTGTATGAGTCTGATACCCAAAAATCTATGTTGGTATGGCTAGAGCATTTTTGGGTTTTCATCAAAAAAAAGTGACATTATTTACTATGGAGCGGAGGATCTTGACATTTTTGGATGGAAATTTGTACGGGGGAAGTGGAAGAGAGAAGAGACGTTTTGCGCTTTGACGTTTGCCCAAATTTTATTGTCATTCCCCAAAGGGGCCCTATTGAAAAGGGGGGGTTATACCGCCCTTTCTTTTGAAAAATAAAAATAAATACAAGAAAAATCAAATGATGCTTTTAAAAGGAAATAAAAAACCCAAAAAACCCCCAAAAAAATGAGCTCTTATAAAACGGATACGACTTTAAGCTCGATGAAAAACTCAGTTTCAAAATAAACACAAAAAAAAACAAGGCTTTTAAAACCAAAAAAACCCCAATAAGCAATAATAAAATAATGAAAAAAAATTTTCTAAAAGGATTTTTTAAAACCCCTTTCCTTTGACATTGTATGTGAAATTTTAAAAAAAATTTCTTGCGGGGAGACTAAGAGTAGAGAGAGAGAGAGAGAGAGAGGGGAAGGAGGAGAGAAGATAGTGGAGAGGGGGAGAAGGAAGGTCGGGGGGAAAAGGAGAGAGGAGGGGAGAGAGAGGAGAAGACGAGAAGAGAGAGGGGGAGAGAGAGAGGGGGGGGGGGGGGCGTGATTTTTGCAACTTTTTTCCCTCTTTAAGGTGAATGTCTTCTTTATCCCTCTTTAAGGTGAACGTATTTTATCCCTTTTTTAAGGTGAACGTATTTTTTCCCCTTTCTTTATGAAGGTTTGAACGTCATCTTTTCCCTTTTTAAAGGGTTGAACGTCATCTTTTACCCCTCTTTATTAAAGTGAAGTCATGTTTTCCCTCTTTTTTTAAGGTGAACGTAACCCTTATCCCTCTTTTAAAGGTGAACGTCTTTCTTTTTCCTTTTTTAAGGGGGAACGTCATCTTTATTTTTTAAGGTAAACGTCATATTTATCCCCTTTAAGGTGAAACGTTTTTTTTAACCCTCTTTAAGGTAAACCCGTCTTTTTTTCCCCTCTTTGGGGAAAACGTCATCTTTTATCCCTTTTAAGGTAAAACCGTCATATTTATCCCTTTTTTAAGGGGAAAACTTTCATTTTTATCCCTCTTTAAGGTGAACGTCATCTTATCCTCTTTATGAAGGTGAACGTTTTTTTTCCTTCTTTAAGGTGAACTTTCATCTTTTCCTTTTTTAAAGGGAAAGGGCATCTTTATCCCTTTTTAAAGGGTAAAGTCATTTTTAAATCCCTCTTTAAGGTGAACGTCTTTTTTTAACCCCTTTTTAAAGGTGAAGTCATATTTACCCTCTTTAAGGTGAACGTCATCTTTATCCCTTTTTTAAAGGTGAACGTCATCATTACCCCTCTTTATTAAGGTAAAACGTCATTTTTTATCCCTTTTAAGGTGAACGTCTCCCTTTTTCCCTTTTTATGAAGGTAACGTATTTTTCCCTTTCCCTTTAAAGGTAAAGTCATCTTTTTTCCTTTCTTTAAAAGGTAAAACGCCATTTTACCCCTCTTTATGAAGGTAAAACGTCATTTTTAACCCCTCTTTTAAAAGGTGAACGTAATCTTTATCCTCTTTTTTAAGGTAAAACGTCATCTTTATACCTTTTTAAAGGGTTTGAACGTCATCTTTTTTCCCTTTTTTTAAAAGTGAACTTTCATCTTTTTCCCTCTGTTTTAAGGTAAACTTCTTCTTTTCCCTTTTTAAGGAAAGGGCCCATTTTTTACCCCTCTTTAAAGGAAAAGCCCTTCTTTATCCTCTTTTAATCAAGGTAAAGTCTTTTTTAACCCTTTTTTAGGGAACGTCATTTTTTATCCCCTTTTTTAAGGTGAACGTCATCTTTATCCCTTTTTTTAAAAGGTAAAAACGTCATCTTTTTTCCTTCTTTATTAAGGGGGAAACGTATCTTTATCGTTTTTAAAGGTGAATTATTTTTTCGCTCTTTTTTAAAGGTGAACGTACCCTTTACCCTTCTTTTTTAAAGGGTTTAAAACGCCCATCTTTATCCCTCTTTTAAAAGTGAACGTCATCATTACCCTTTTTATTAAGGTGAAGGGTCATTTTTATGGGTTTTTAAAGGTGAACGTTTTTTAAATCCTCTTTTTAAGGGGGAAAACGTCTTCTTTACCCTCTTTAAGGTAAAGGGTCCTTTATCCTTCTTTAGGTAAACGCCCTTTTTATCCCTCTTTTAAAGGGTTTAAACTTCCCATCTTTTTTCGTTCTTTAAGGTGAACGTCATTTTATCGTCTTTTTTGGGGTGAACGTAAACTTTTACCTTTTTAAGGGTTTAAACCCGGAAATTTTTTTCCCTTTATTAAAGTAAACGTTTTCTTTATCCCTCTGTTTTAAAAGGTGAACGTCATTTTAAACCCCTCTTTTTTAAAGGGGTGAACGTCATCTTTACCCCTTTTTTAAGGGGGAACTTCCATCTTTACCCTTTTTTAAAGGGGAACGTATCTTTATCCTTTTTTTATTAAGTTGAACTTCATCTTTATCCCTTTTTAATAAAGGGTTTAAACGTACCCTTATCCCCTTTAAGGTGAACGTCTCTTTACCCCTCTTTATTAAGGTGAAGTCTTTTTTTAAACCTTTTTAAAGGTGAACGTCATTCCCACCTTTAAAGGAAAAACGTCATTTTATCCTTCTTTAAGGTAAAACGTTCTCTTTATCCTCTTTTGAAGGGAAGTCACTTTATCCTCTTTTTGAAGGTAAAAGTATCTTTATCCTTTTTAAAGGTAAACGTCATATTATCCTCTTTATTAAGGTGAACGTCATCTTTATCCCTCTTTAAGGTGAACGTCATCTTTACCCCTCTTTATTAAGGTGAACGTCATCTTTTTACCTTTTTTAAGGAAAAAACGCCCAACTTTATCCTCTTTATAAAAGGTAAACTTTATCAAAAATCCTTTTTTAAAGGGTAAAATTTCGTTTTTATCCTCTTTATAAAGGGGAAAACGTCATCTTTATCCTTTTTTAAAGGTGAACTTTATTTTTTAATCCCTCTTGGGTTAAACGTACCCCTTATCCCTTTTAAGGTGAACGTCATCCTTATCCCTTTTTATGAAGGTAAAACGTCATCTTTATCCTTTTTTTAAAGGGTTTGAACGTCATTTTTTTCCCTTCTTTAAGGTGAACGTAAATCTTTTTTTCCCTCTTTAAGGTGAACGTCACCCTTATCCCTTTTTAAAGGTGAACGTCTCCTTACCCCCTTTTTTAAATGAAGGTCCCCCGTATTTTTATCCTTTTTAAGGTGAACGTCATCTTTATCCTTTTTAAAGGTGAACGTCATCTTTATCCCTCTTTATTAAGGTAAGGGTCATTTTATCCTTCTTTAAGGGGGAACGTCACTTTTTCCCCCTCTTTTTTAAAAGGTGAACGTCATCTTTACCCCTTCTTAAGGGGGAACCGTCATCTTTATCCCTCTTTATTAAGGTGAACGTCATCCCCCACACCTTTTTAAAGGTTGAACGTCATCTTTATCCCTTTTTTAAGGTGAACGTCATTTTTAAACCCTCTTTAAGGGAACGTTTTTTAAACCTTTTTAAGGGGGGAACGCATTTTATCCCTTTTAGGGCACGTCATTTTTAACCCCCTTTTTTAAGGGTGAACGTCATCTTTAAACCCTTTTTAAAAGGGGAAAAACGCATCTTATCCCTCTCTATTAAGGTAAAACGTCATCTCCCACCTTTTAAAAAGGGAACAAAATTCTTCATAGGCCGGGCTTTTTTGAAAGGGTTTGAAAATATTCATAGGCCGCTTCTGAAAGGGGGGAAAAGTACTCTTCTAGGCCTGCATTGTAAGGTGAACGCTCCCTTTCCCCGCCGTGGCTAAGGCCCAACCCCTGTTGTGTTTTGTGGTGTGTGTTCAGGGAAACGAGGGTCGGTGCCGACCGGGACTGCTATGTCGGGGACGAAGCTTCTTTCAAGCGGGACGTTCCTCTCCCCCAAAGAGCCCCGGGGCCCATGGGCGCGGCTTGGTAAAGGGATTTGGTGGGGCCCATGGAGAAAGGTCTCCCACCACCCTTTTACAAGGGAGCTGCGCATCGCTCCTGAAGAGCACGCGGCTTCCCGGGCAGAGACCCCCTTAAACCCCCGCCCCAACAGAGGGGGGGAAGCGATCCAGTCATGTTCGGGGAATTTCAGGACCCCCAAAATTTTTCTGGCCAACCCGGCCCCGTTTGCCCCTGTACCCGGGGGGCGTCTGTCCGGGGGGGTTTCGGGAGTGGAAAAGGCTGACCCACGTTTCCCCCTGTCCCAACGGTTTGTGCGGGTTCCCGCAAAGGGCCCATCTTGCAGCGGGAAGTGGGGGACGGACTTGAAAAGCTACATAAAGGGGGGGGGGCCCCTGAAAGGGAGCGGGGCCCTACAAACTGGCCCCCAGGAAGGACGGGAAAGCTGCGCAGGAGAAAAGGAGAAGCTGGCCTACTTTGGCCCAAGATTCAGCCAGGGGGGCGCAAGCTCCGTAATTTGTCATCGTCAGGAGGAGAAGGCTACGACCTCCCTGACGGCAGGGAACCCCTCACCCTCGACGCCGAAACGCTTCCGTTGTCCCGGGGGCCCCGTTCCGCCTGCCTTGCTGGGCGTGGAGTTGAGGGCATCCACAAGATGGCCACCAGTCCGTCTGAAGTGCGACGCCCGCATCCACAACAGCTTGTTTTCCCCCGGGCGTGCTGTGTTTTGGGGGGGGGGGGGGGGGGGGTGGGGGGGGTTTGGGGGGGTGGGGGGGGGGGAATTGGGGGGACCCCCCCGGGGGGTTTTACCGGGGGGGGGGGTTGGGGGGGGAAAATTTGGGAGGGGGGGGGGTGGGTGGGGGGGGGGGGGGGTGGGGGGTCTGGGTTTGGGGGGGGGGGGGGGGGGGGGGCAGGGGGGGGGTGGGGGGGGGGGCCCCCTCCCAAAAAAGGGGGGGCCCCGGGTGGGGAACCCCCTTCCGTTCCCGACCAAAAGGGAAAATCAACCCCCCCTTTCCCGGTTTAATAATTTGGTATGGGTTGGGGGTGTATGTGCACCCCACACTTTCATGGGGTGGCTTTTGTACGGTTTCTATATTTGTCCCTCCCTGGGCTCCTCTAAATCTCCCCCCCTGTCTCTCTGTCTGTCGGGTTTTCTGTCTCTCTCTCTCTCTCTCTCTCTTCTCTCTCTCTCTCTTCTCTCTCTCTCCGAGTCAAGTATACATTTCATACCTGTATCATTTGCACCATTCCAAAAAATTCCAAATTTTTTTCCTTTGGTTTTTTTTCGGCTCCATTCCCATTTAAAAACCCTTTTTTAAAAATTTTAGAAAACTAATCAGATTTCGTAAAATCCAAACCCCCCCCCCAAAAAAGCCCTAATAACAAACAAAAAATTTTTGATGGATTTTCCCCTCAACCTTTTCCCCCAAAATTTTTAAAATCATTGCCCCCCCCCCCCCTTTTTTTTTTAAAAAGTTATAGAAATCAGTCAGTGTTTAAAAAATTAAACCAAGCTTTGTATTTAAATAACTATTTTTTTTAGGTGATTGTCAACAATATTGAATTGTTGAAATGGTTCTATGAATTTTTGTAAGTCTATAAAAAAAAGATCTTCTGCGAAGATCAGTAATAAGTGTGCGTTTTTTTTGCAACCTGTGTGAATGGTTTACATTGTATGTGCGTTTTTTCGTGTGAAACCTTTTCTGACAATACTCCAAATCAAAATAGCAATACTTATATTCGGTGGACAATGTAAAAAAATTTCGGACAAAATTTCAAAAAAAAAGGGGTATTAAAAGGACAGAATTTTTAAACCATATGCCCTCAACTGTAGCCAAACCCCAAAGGGAAAGGGGTGTGTGTGTGAGTTTGTGGTGTGTGTGTTTTGGGTGTGTGTTTTTTTTTTGGGTGTGTGTGTGTTGTGTGTGTGTGTGTGTTTTTGGTGGTGTGGTTTTGTGTGTGACCCCCATGGCTCCCGAAAAAAAACAAAGAAGGGAACGTTCTTTGTTTGGGCCCCAAAATTTTCATTCAAAGTCAAAAAAAAACTTCCAATTAAATTTTATGTTTTAAATTTAAAAATAATTGAGGGAAAAAAAAGTGGGGGTAACCAGTAACAAAAATTTTATTCCCTTCATAAAAAAGAATTTTTGTTTTGTCAAAATACATACATACACACACAAACACATTTTATAAATGTTATAATGTAATATAAATAATATATTATAGAGAGAGAGAGAGAGAGAGGAAAAGAGAGAGAGATAATATAGATAGATAGGTGTGGGGGTGGTGTGTTTTGGTGTGTGTGTGTTTTGTATTCACGGACGGGAAAAAAAAATACTTTTTTTTAAAATGGTATCTGAAATGTAAAAAAATTAATTTTTTTTTTCAGAAATCATATAGTCAAAGAGAAAAAAAATTCTTTTAAAGGGTTAAATTTTTTTCAGAAATGAAAAAGGGTTTTTTTGGGGGATCCAAAACCCGGGAAAGGGAGCTTTGGAAAAATTTTTCATCAAAAAATGATGGGTTTAGGGAGGGGTGTTTTGTGTGTGTGTTGGGGGGGGGGGGGGGGGGTGGAGATTGGGGGGGAAGGGGGAAGGAGGGGGGGAGGGTTGTCACTGTGATAGAAAAAAGTTTGGGCAGCTTTTTGTGATAATAAAAACCAGTATATTTTATTATCTCTAAAAATTTTGTTGTAATTTTTTCCCCCTTTAAAAAGTTTCTGGTTTACCCTTTGAAAAAAAGTTTTTCTTTTACTTTGTGTCTTCCCCCCTTAACTCATATTCTACACCCCACATACATACATAAAAATACACACATAATACATACTTTTATAATACATACTACATACATACATACATTTTATACATACCACACACTCACCCACAAACACACACACACACACAACCAAAACCACACCCCACACAAAACACAACCCCACAAACACAAAACAAATTTTTGCAACTTTTCTCCAGAAGAAAATTTTCTGTAGTGAAGTGGCCCTTTTACCCGTTTCAGTTTGTTCCCATCTAAGATTTTGTCTTTTTTGGGCATTGGTGCTGTTAGTGTTATCCCTTTTTAAATCTCCTAAACTGAGGGGGACGTTTTGTTATTGTCTTTTTTATTGAACATGTAATTTTTTTAGTATTTTTAAAATTGTTGTTATTTACCAGTTATTTTTTGGGGTCTTTTTTTTTGTTTTATATTTTACCCCTAAATTTTTATTTCAAAATTTTGTTGATGATTATGCCCTTTTAAAAAAAAGTGAAAAAACTATTTGATTTAAAATTTCCCCGTTTTTTTTTGTTGTTGAGATTACATCCCGCTTTCTTGTTGATACTTTTTTTTAAAATATAAATTATATATTTGCACTTTTCGTTAATTTAGCAGCGTTGGTTAGATTATTCTTCATTGTTTCCGAAAATTATGGGTTTTAATTTACCCCCTTGTTTTTTTGAGATATTGCTTTTTTTTTTTCAATTATTATGAAATTTTTTTTTTGTCAGGGTTGTTTTAAAAAAATTTTGGGGGGGTTTAAAGCAAGCCCTGATGGGGTTGCACCTTCATCAGTTTGTAGTGCTTCGAGTTGGGGTTTTTTTTTTGGGGTTTTTTTTTAAGTTATCCGATTATGTGTTAAACCACACTTTGTCAAATTTTGTCAGGTTGTTAACGATTATGTTTTGAAAATTAATTTTGTGGTAGTAAACATCTTTGTTTACTTGTAAGTGTTAATGGGGATTTAAAAGGGGGGGGGGGGGGGGGGATCACAGAGGGACCAAAAAAAAAAAAAGAAAATTTCCCTTAAAAAGTATTGTTGGGCAAAATTTAAAAAGCGGGCCAGATAATCTTTTGGGTGTCTGATGAAAATCTCACAAAAATTTTCATCTGATTTAATCACACAAAATTACATCTGATGGAAACTCATCACAAAACCCTTTCATCTGATTTAACTCATCACAAAACCCTTTCATCTGATGAACTCATTTACAAACCTTAATTCCCAAAAAACTCATCACAACCTTTCATCTGATGGGAAATAAATGCAAACCTTTAAATGTTTTAACTTCACAAACCTTTAAACTGGGTGAATCATCACAAACCCAAATTGATGAACTCACTTCCCAAACCTTACATCTGATAAAATCAACAAAATTTAATTTTGAACTCAAACCAAACTTACATTCTTTTGGGAAATCCTGCAAACCCTTTCTTGATGAAAATCATCACAAACCCTTTCTTTGATGAAACTCCTGCCAAAAACCCCTTGGGGTGGTTGCATCTTTTCCCCATGGACAGTTCAGTGGATCACCAGGCAGCAGTACGAGGAGTCTGGTGCCGCCCTTGTCCACGAGAAATGTGGGTAGTGGGCAGACCATGTAAGCTCAAGGCGTGAACGTTTCGTTCCGACAAAAATCACACACGTATAATTGGTATGGGTGTGTATGTGCACACACACTTGCATGGGTGCATTTTTGTACTGTTTCATATATTTGTCCGTCCCTGTTTTCTCTCTAAGTCTCTTTTGTCTCTCTGTCTGTCTGGCTGTCTGCTCTCTCTCTCTCTCTCTCTCTCTCTCTCTCTCTCTCTCTCTCTCTCTCTCCGAGTCAAGTAAAACATCTTCATACCTGTATCATTCGCACCATTCCAAAACTATTCCAAATGTTTTTTCTTGGTTTTTTCTCGTCTCCATTCCCATTTCAAGACCTTTGATCAGATTGACGAAAACTAATCGAGATTTCGTAAAATCCAATCCCCCCCCAAAAAAATGCATAATAACAAACAAAAAATTATTGACTGGATTTTCCCCTCAACTTTGCCAAACTTTTTACATCATTGGCCCCCCCCCCCTTTTTTTTTTAACCGTTATAGAAATCAGTCATGTGTTCCAAGAAATTCAGCCAAGCTTCAGTATTAAATAACTATTTCTTAGTGATTGTCAACAATATTGAATTGTTGAAATCGGTTCTATGATTCTTGTAAGTCTATAAAAACCAGATCTTCTGCGAAGATCAGTAATAAGTGTGCGTTTTTCTGCAACCTGTGTGAATGGTTTACTATTGTATGTGCGTTATTCGTGTGAAACCTTTGCTGACAATACTCCAAATCAAAGTAGCAATACTGATATTCGGTGGACAATAGTAAAATGCGGACAAATTACAAAAAAAGGTGTATTAAATGGACAGTATTAAACCATATGCCTCTCAACTGTAGCCAAACCAAGGGCAAGTGTTGTGTGTGTGTGTGTGTGTGTTTTTGTGTTTTTGTGTGTGTGTGTTGTGTGTGTTTGTGTGTGTGTGTGTGTGTGTGTGTTTTCGTTTTGTGTTGTGAGTGTTTGGTTTGTTGTGTGACCTCATGGCTCTGAAAAAAAACAACAGAAGGTAACGTTCTTTGTTTGACCCAAAATACATTCAAAGTCAAAAACAAACTTCCAATAATTATATGTATAATTGACAAAATATATTGAGGTAAAACAAGTGCGGGTAACCAGTAACAACTTCATTCCCTTCATAAAAATGAATTTTTGTTTTGTCCATATACATACATACACACACACACACATATATATATGTATATATATGTATATTATATATATATATATATATAGAGAGAGAGAGAGAGAGAGAGAGAGAGAGAGAGATAGATAGATAGATAGATAGGTGTAGGTTGTGTGTGTTTGTGTGTGTGTGTGTGTGTGTATTCACTGGACGGGAAAGAAATACTTTTTTTTAACTGGTATCTGCAAATGTAAAAGAAAATAATTTTATTGCAGAAATCACTATAGTCATGAGAAAGAAAACATTCTTTCAAACGATTATTAGTGCAGAACTGAAATGTTTGTTTGGGTATCAAAACCTGAAGGCAGCTTTGGAAATTGTTCATCAAAAATGATGGTGTTAGGGAGTGTGTGTGTGTGTGTGTGTGGGGGGGGGGGGGGGGGGTGGAGATTGGGGGAAGTGGAAGGAGGGGGTAGTGATATGCTCAGACTGTGATAGAAAATGTGGTCAGCATTATGTGATAATCAAAACCCAGTATATTTTATTATCTCTAAATATTTTGTTGTCATTTTTCGCGCTTTAACCAGTCTTCTGTTGACTATCGAAATTAGTTTTTCTTTTACTCAGTGTCTTCCCACTTCAACTCATATTCTACACACACATACATACATATATACATACACACATACTACATACATACATTACATACATACATACATACATACATACATATATACATACACACACACCACACACACACACACACACCACACACACACACACACACACACACACACACACACACACACACACACACACACACATATTGTTGCAACTTTTACTCCAGAAGAAATGTGCTGTAGTGAAGTGGCTTGTACCAGTTTCAGTTGTTCCCATCCTAAGATTTTGTGCTTTGGTCATTGGTGCTGTTACGTGTTATCCTTTCAGTCTCATAAACTGAGGTAGACGTTGCTGTTATTGTCTTTTGTATTGAACATGCTATTTTTGTAGTATTGTTACATTGTTGTTATCTACCAGATTATATTTGGCTCATTTTTGTTGTTGATACTATTTTACCACTATCTATTATATTTCAAACTTTTGTTGATCAGATTATGCCTTTAAAGAAAAAGTGAACAACTATTTGATTTAAATTCCTCGTTTGTTTTTGTTGTTGAGATTACATCCTTGCTTTCTTGTTGATACTCTATTTTTAAAATATCAACTTATATATTTGACACTTTTCGTTAATTTAGCAGCGTTGGTTAGATTATTCTTCATTGTTTCCGACATTATGTGGTTGATATTCACCACCCTTAGTTTTGTTGAGATATTGCTTTTTTTTTACAATTATTATGAACTTTGTTTTGTCAGGGTTGTTAAAATTATGGTTGTTCAATGCAAGCATGATGGGGTTGACACCCTTCATCAGTTTGCTAGTGCTTCTGAGTTGGGTTGGGTTTGGTTTTTTAAGTATCAGCATTATGTGATTAAACACACTTCGTCAATTTGTCAGTGTTAACGATATCATGTTTTGTACATTAATTTTGTGTGAGTAACACTCTTCGTCAGCTTGTAAGTGTTACTGAGATTAGGGGGGGGGGGGGGGGGGATCACAGAGGGACCAAACAAAAAAGAGACAATTTCCATTAGAAGTATTGATGGGCAAAATTATAAGAGCGTCCAGATAATCTGGATGTCTGATGAACTCATCACAAACCTTACATCTGATGAACTCATCACAAACCTTACATCTGATGAACTCATCACAAACCTTACATCTGATGAACTCATCACAAACCTTACATCTGATGAACTCATCACAAACCTTACATCCGATAAACTCATCACATACCTTACATCTGATGAACTCACTGCAAACCTTACAACTGATGAACTCATCACAAACCTTACATCTGATGAACTCATCACAAGCCTTACATCTGATGAACTCACTGCAAACCTTACATCTGATAAACTCATCACAAATCTTACATCTGATGAACTCATCACAAACCTTACATCTGATGAACTCACTGCAAACCTTACATCTGATGAACTCATCACAAACCTTACATCTGATGAACTCACTGCAAACCTTACATCTGATGAACTCATCACAAACCTTACATCTGATGACCTCATCACAAACCTCACATCTGATGAACTCATCACAAACCTTACATCTGATAAACTCATCACATACCTTACATCTGATTAACTCATTGCAAACCTTACATCTGATGAACTCATCACAAACCTTACATCTGATGAACTCACTGCAAACCTTACATCTGATGAACTCACTGCAAACCTTACATCTGATGAACTCATTGCAAACCTTACATCTGATGAACTCATCACAAACCTCACATCTTATGAACTCATCACAAACCTTACATCTGATGAACTCATCACAAACCTCACATCTGATGAACTCATCACAAACCTTACATCTGATGAACTCATCGCAAACCTTACATAATAATAATAATATATGGAATTTATATAGCGCTGAATCTTCTGATGAACACATCAAGATTCAGCGCTATATAAATTCCATACATTATTATTATTATTATTATTATTATTATTATTATTATTATTATCACAAACCTTAAATTCTGATGAATCATTACACACCTTACACCTGATGAACTCGTCACAAACCTCACATCTGATAAACTCATCACAAAGCTCACATCTGATGGACTTATTGCAAACCTTACATCTGATGAACTCATCGCAAACCTTACATCTGATGGACTTAATGTACACCTTACATCTGATGAACTTATTGCACACTTTACATCTGATGAACTTAATGCACACCTTAAATCTGATGAACTTATTGCAAACCTTACATCTGATGAACTTATTGCAAACCTTACATCTGATGAACTCATTGCAAAGCTTTCATCTGATGAGCTCATCACAAACCTTACATCTGATGAACTCACTGCAAACCTTACATCTGATGAACCCATCACAAACCTTACATCTGTGAACTCGCTAAAAACTTAATCTGTTAAAACTCATAAAAACCCTTAATCTGATGAAACTCATTGAAAACCCTTCTCTATAAAATCTTTGCAAACCCTAACTGATGAACTCACCCAAAAACCCTTAATCTGATAAATCATTGAAACCTTACACCTCATGAATCATTGAAAAACCCCTACATCGTCTTTGCTGGTTAAAAAAATAATCGTCTTTTAAACCCCAAGATTTTTTTTTTGCTTTAAAAAAAGACACACAAAAAAATCGCTCGTCAAATGCTATGTTTAATGTTTTGGGTTCTGGCAATTTGCGGTTTTCCACAGCTTTTTTGTAAAATCCCTGTCTCACACACACACACACACCCCACACAACACACAAAAAACACACACACAGGAAAAATGGGGCAATTAAATGGCAGAAAATAGACAGGATTAGTCATTCTTGCCAATTCTGAAAGTATCCTCTTGGGGAAAACAGGCAAGGTTCGTCCCTTTCCCCAAGATGAATTTCTTTGGCTTGATTTTTTCCCAGGGTTGGCGGCCTGTCCTGTATTTCCGCACTGTAATTTCCCAAATCACTCGGTTTCTGTTCTGGGCTTGCCACGTCAAAAATTCAGGGTCGATGTGCTGGCGTTCTCAATTTTGGTGCCATGGGGCCCACCGCCCAGAAGGCCCCCTGCACTGTTGCTGGGCCCACTTTAGTGGTATTCAGCGGTGCCGTTCAGAGCCAACTAAGGGAAAGGTGTATGTAGTTGTTAGCCCGCTTTTTGACGATGCCCCTCCAAAAACAGAGAAGAGGCAGCTGCTGTTTCGGAAAATTGGGCAGAAATTTGGTTTAGTGGGTGCTTCCCACAGCACATCTCCACTCTCTCGGCCAAGTGGGGATAAGGCAGTCAGCATTGGGATGTCTCCAAAGGCCCAAACCAGCTTTTTTTCCCCGGGCTGCAGAACATAAGGTGTGCAAATCAAGCCTCCCGTCGAGAGTCTAGTCGATACTAAAGATAAGCTGTAAAGTGGAATTCCCCTGAGTGGGAAAAACCACTGGTCATACAACCTTCACTTTGTGTTTTGCCCCCCAGCGTCAATGGTTTAATCAAGAAAATGTGATAAAACCCAGGGGCAATATACCCTACTCCCCCCTACCCACGGCCCTAAGAGCCTTAGTCGAGGCTGAGTTGAGTGAGACACGAAGTGAAGTGGGATTGACCCCAAAGTCCTTCCCCAACCTTCCCCCATGATTCCCCGCCCAGTAAAAAAAGGCTTGGACACCCCAAATCAACAAAGGCACAGAAGGTCAGACGAGCTGAAACCCAGATCACCCTGAGGGGAGGGAGAGAGAGAGAGAGAGAGGGGAGAGAGAGAGGAGAGGGAGCAGAGCAATAGGGGGCACAAAATCCAGAAAATTCTCTCCCCGGGGGGGGGGGGGGGGGGGGGGGGGGGGGGGGGGGGGGCTGTCAGTGTTGGGGGGGCCACCGGGAAATTCGTTGGCTTTTTCCCCCTTTTCTTCCCCCTTTGTTTCTGCCTTGCTCCTTTTCTTCCTGTCACCTCCTCCTTGTCCTTGTCTATTTTCCGACCTCCCGGTCCATTCTCTTCCTTCCCCCCTTTCCCCCAAGAAAGACTTAAAAGATAACAAATCTCTCTAATGCCGAAGACGAATGCGCTGGGCCTGATTTGTCAGGCGCTTAACGGCAGAGCAACGCATTTTCGCTCATATCACAGGCAACAGTTGCTGTCTGAGCGTTCGACGACAAAGAAGAAGAGATCATGTTCATGTTTTTCATAATTCTTCTTGCACGATGGTCAATGGTGATGAGGATGATGTAGCGATGCTTCTAATAGAGGTGCACAAGTTCGGAGACTGCTTGACAGGCCTGTGCTGTACTCTTCTTAGCATTATAAGTATAATTATCCCGGCGTCAACTGGACCCGAAAGATAACAGAAAACTGCAGAGCTGGTCTGGTCATTTGAACAACACTATCAATAATTGGGGAAACCGCTGGGCATATCCTGGAGAGAACGAAAGACCAATGAATTTGTCAAGAGTCAAATAACACAGCTGGCAGGTCCACAGGAACCCCTTCTCACCATCGTCAAGAAGAAAAAGCTGACATGGTTCGGCCACGTCACCCGCCACAACACTCTGCCAAAAACAGTACTGCAGGGAACACTCGAAGGTGGCAGAAAGAGGGGAAGACAGAACAAGTCATGGATGGATACATCAGAGAATGGACCAGGATGAATGACTCGGCACTACTGCGCAGAGCCGAGGACCGAGATGGATGGAGGAGGCTTACCACGGCATCGTCTTTCGTGTCTCCTCCACGACCGCCAAGGTCACGGGACTGATGATGATGATGATCAATAATTATAGCATCCATAAAAAGTGGGTGAAGCTGGACTTGGTGGTCCCAGTCTTCCCCACCAGCCTGCAGCAAACTCACTTTGGGTCAGTGCTGGTCGGAGTGTGGAAAAACAACTATGACTCCTATGGGATTTGAACCTGCGATCTTCCAGCGAGGAACAGAATACAGCAACCATTGCGCCAGAGGGGCTGGTTGTTCTGTCTGTCTGTCTGTCTGTCTGTCTGTCTGTCTGTCTTTTGTGTTCGTCACATGGACCTACCGCTCAGTCTCTGCAATGAATCAGCAGAATGATGCAGCTTGTTTATTTATTTATGTATTTTTTTTATTTATGTATTTATTTATGTGTTTATGTATTCTTTTATATCGAGGATAATGGAATAAGCACTTATGTGCTTTTTTACATCCAATCCCCGTAAATTCTGTCATCTGTTCCCACCGGTACACAATAGCCTACTCTTACGAAAAGCGGAACAGGATTTAACGTGTGCGCAAGATGATCTGCGTGCGTTCGCACACGGGACCTCGGTTTGTAGCTCACCCGAAGGACTTTTGGGGAGAGTGGAGTCTGCACTGATGTTAACTCCAGGGGAAAATATTCCCCCTTGAACGGGAATCGAACCTGGGTCGTCAGATTGCGAGTGCAATGTTCTAACCACTAGACTATCCCGTCCCCCTTTAACACCAGCCTGCTATTGATGCACTGCTAGACACAAGTGTATCAGTGATGCTCTGTACACGACAATCTAAATCGACAATCGTTTTTACAACATTGTATTCCTACATTGTTTGTGTTGTGTGGTGTGTTGTGTGTGTGTGTGTGTGTGTGTGTGTTGTGTGTGTGTGTGTGTGTGTGTGGACGCGGTGGTGTGTGTGTGTGTGTGTGTGTGTGTGTGTGTGTGTGTTGTGTTGTGTTGTGTGTGTGTACGCGGTGCGTGCGTGTGTGTTGTTGTATGTGTGTGTATATGTGAAAGCGGTGCGTGTGTATGCCCCGAAACCCTGGGTTTGGGTTTGTGTATGATAATTTTTTTAAAGCTATCTTGGAATGTTTATAACAATCTGAAATGTATTTTTCCTGTGTCTTGTGAGATAATCATAGGTATCAATGTGCCTGTCAGTATTGTAATTGCCCTTCATGGGATGATTAAAGGGTTTTTGACTTGACCTGACTTGACTTGACTTGACTTGACTTGAAAAACCTATTCATGTTGTTGGGTGTTCCCCAGCTCAGCACTCTCAGGTGTCGTCAACCAGATCGTGCATGCACTCCATCTCACTCATCACACCTAGGAATTATTGTGACACTGTGCACGCACACACTGGACAAGAAGGTTGCTGAGTACAGCAGCTGTTGTCATGTGTACCTCCTCATAATAATTATAGGCAGCTCTACTCTGACTTCAGAGGATTGATAATGGTGGCAAGAATGATTAGTGAGAAACTGTGACAGTGTTAATGACAAGTGACTCTCTGTAACAGAGTTTGGAGAAGTGTAATAATTGGTGACTGTTTCTAACAGAAATTGTGTTCAGGACTCTCTCGTTACGAATGCTGAACATGAGGTACCAATTTGCGATGAAAGAGATTGATGGTAGTCTCTCGGAGTTGTGTCCAAACTAAAGCTACAGCGATCCTGGCTCATAAAGGGTGGGGCTGTTATCCGGTACGGGATTCGTGTGTGTGTTGTGGTGTTTTTTGTTTTAAAAAATTTTGCCAAAGTTGCAAGGGGAAATATTAAAAAAATGTTCTTTTAAAACCAGAGTTTTTTCCCTTACACCATTTTTTATGGAAAGGCACCGGGGGGGGGGGGGGGGGGCGGTGGGGGGGAAACGGAAGGAAATTAAAAACCCAAAAATTTTCTAGAGAAGATACTGTTTCGAATAATTGATTTAAAAAAAAAAAAAGTTATTTCCCTCTTTTTTCTTGAAAATTGGGCAACTTTGCCCTCCAAAAGCCAAATTTTGGCTAAGAATTTTTAAGGTGTGAAAAAAAAATGTTTTGGTATTCGTCTTTAGATGACAGGGGGTTACCTCGCCTGTTCTTTTAAGTGCGTAAGGGGCTTTGCATGTGCTTAGTGATGTTTTTTTTTTGGGGTTTTGGGGTTTTGTTGTTGTTGTGTTTTTAGCACACTGATTTAAAATTTCAAATAAAAACATAAAAAAGACGCAGACTTCTGGGGGTTTTAATGTTCTCGGAAACGTTGAAAGTACCAAAATAAACTTGTATTCGACTTAAATTTTGTTGGTTTTATTAATTTTTGGTATGTTTACCGATTTTAAACCCGTGGCCAAAAATAGCCAAGATGAAAATTAAGTCCCAGAAACCCCCCAAAAAACCCGTTTTGTCTTTTTCCTGACCTTTTTCATTGCTTAAGTGTCATTCCCAGTTCTTTCCCGCCTTTTTCGAGCAGATAATTAAAAATCTTTTCTTTTCACACACACACACACTACAAATGTCTTTTTGCCTATACTGTTCTCTCTCGCGCCCGGGAAAGGGATACCTTAAACCCTAGGAGGGCACAGGATTTTGTTCTGCAGTTTGTTTGCCCATTCTGTTTTTTCCCACTGTAGTTCCCCTTTGTACTTGAAGTGTTCCTTTATTTTTTAACACCTTTTCGTAATATGGGAAATTAAAAAAATTGGGCCCTTTCCCTCTGCACGGCCGGGTTTGTTTGTTTTTTGTTTTTTTTTGCGTAAGGAAAAGATGGGTTATTTGGGGAATTTAATAAATGAAAAAGGAAATTATTGAAAAAATGTCAAACGGGTTAAACTGAAAAAAGGAAAAGATTTCATCGAAAAATGTACCAAAAAAGGTTCGCTCCGGGGCTATTTTTAAAGTAAAGATTTCTTTTTTAAAAATTAAGTTTGTGAAAGACAAGGAAAAAAAAAATATGGGGGGGGCGGAGAGGAAGAGGGGGGAGAGAGAGAAACGGGAGAGGGGGAGAAGAGAGAGAGGAGTGAGAGAGGAGAGAGAGAGAGAATGACAATGAAAAAAGTCTTTTATTGGGATAATGAAAAAGCCTCAGATCATGTGCTTTTTTTTACATCCAGTCCCGCCTAGGGATGCTTTTTAAATAATAAATCCAATATATACTCTATTCGTAGAAACAAAGGGGGGGGGGAAAAAAACTTTAAACAAAAGAAAAAAAAGACCCCCCCCCCCCCCCCCCAAACAAAAAAATAATAAAAAAGGGGAAAAAAAACCCCAAAAAAACCCACACCATACACAACACTTTTAAAAAGTTCTGGAACCAGAAAAACCCCTGATCGTGTAGATAAATTTTTTATGGCAAGGTTTTGGCCTGGGCCAAAAATGAATAATGATAATTATAAACAATTTTCTTTCTTTGGGGGTTTGAATCCCCTTTACTTTTTAAAATTGCATTGCAAAAAAATTCATATTTTTTCGTCTTCAACTTTTTACCACAGCCCCAAACAGATGCTTGAAACTGCCTTGTCCTCACGGGGGGGGGGGGGGGATAATATATGTAGATAGACAGACAGACAGAAGAGATAGTAGATAGTGATAGAAGATAGATAGATAGATGTAGAAGATGAAGATAGATAGATAGATAGAAATAGATAGACAGAGAAGACAGACAAAAACCGAACTCGAACTCGAATATTTTAATGGGGGTAATTGGAAAAGCCAGAGGCTTCTTTCACCAGGCCTATGGGCAAAAATTGAAAGAAAGCATGAAAAAATAATTTTTTAACAAAAAAAGACTTTTTAAATAACAATGAAATTTTTCACTCAAACTCCCATTTCAATTGTGCAAAATCAAGAAATCAAAAAAATAAAAGAATAAACAAAACCCAATAAACAAGAAAAAAAAAACCCAAAAAAACACTCCCTTCCCAACACCCCCCCCTAAAACAAACAACAACCCCCCAAAAGTCCAGACTAAAAAAAAAGCGTGCCCCGCGCGGCCCCCGGCCGCGGCCCCCCCCACACCCACACACAACACACCCACACACAAAAACCACAAAAACCACACACACACTTACCCGTATAGCCACTATGCACACCAACCCACACACCCAACACCTCTCTTCTCCTACATACACACTCCACACACAAAATAACACACCACACACACACACACACACCACACACACACACCCTGGATACAACCCTTCGAAAGACATTCCTACATAAGAAAAATTAGAACTGTCATAAATATCAAAATATCTAACCATACATTTGTCAGAAAAAAACCAGGAAAAAACTTATTTGGTCGAGCAGAAAAGCCACAAAGCATCAAAAAAAATGACCAATCTAGCATCAGCTATTTCCAATAAAACCCAAGAACTGCTTTCTTTCCTCTATCTGCGCACATGCAAATGGGCGCTCATTACTTACCCCTGACAACACATACACCACACATACAACACATATACCACACACCATATTCAGCTCCCCAATCCTATATAAACTTATTAGAATTGATATAAAGTCCACAGAAGAAATAAAAAATTTTTTCCAAAGAACATTGAAAAAAAAAACAATCCATCCCATTTGCTTTAACAAAAAAATAAAACCCCAAAAGTCATTTTAAGGGGGGAAAACTAGACAAGTTTCATTGTTAACAAAATCAAACAAGCAAGGGCACACACACCACACACAAAACTCATTAAAAGAAAGTCAAAATGTCAGTTCATGAATTGAAAAAATTGCGTGGAAGGTTTTTTTTGAAAGTGGTACATTTTTTTGTTTTTAATTGGGAAGGGATCCATTCCAAAATTTGGTACCAGGTACACCAGGAAAAATAAAAGTCGTTTTTGGGTCGAGGTAAAAAACATATTTTATTTCAAAACGTTTTCACCGGAATCTCTGCAAAGAAAAAGTGGAAAAATTTTATTCATAATTTTTTACTTTAAAAGGGCCCTTTATGGAAAGCGACATTTAGACTAATGGAAGAATGCCCAAATTTTTTATAGTAACAGTTTTCCAGCGAGCTTGCCCTTAGAAGAATTAATTTAAAAAGGAACGTTTATAACTCTTTCAATTCTCTTTTACAGTTTTTACTGCTGAACCCCAGCACGTGAGGCATAATAAATGTTGGTTTTATATAAGAGGAAAATAGTTTGCGGTTTTTGATAAAGGAAATGTTTTATTCTGTTAAGTTGAAAAAAATTTTTTTAGATAATTTCTTCGAAACTTTAAAAAGATGGGGTTTTGCCAGGACAAGTTTTTTCAATATGTGACCAAAGTAATTTAAATGAATTTTTCTTTCCAAAGTTATCATTGATTTTTATTCATTTATTTGGTTTTGAAGTTTTGGCGTTTTGTCTGGTTGTAACAAATGGTTTGATTTCTGAGGATGATGGCCATGTGATTATGTTCTGTCCATGAGGTCGATTGTCTAAAATAAATTTTGTAATTCTGTACCCATTGACATAAGTCTTTCCTACGTATGTAGGTCGTGTATCTGCAAGAGTTCACATGGGAAGATACATGGAGGGGAAGGTCATTGATGTATATTTGAAAAAAAGGGGTTTGGGCCCCAAACCGGACCCTTGGGGAACACCCTATTTTAGGGCAAGAAAGCGAATTATTGGAGTCTGATAAACCTTGTCTCCCGTCATTAAGAAATGAGTTAATCAGTTTTAGTGCTTGAAATATACTAATATTTTTAGTTTCCTTTGAGTAGGTTGTGTCGTAGTGTAAAAGGCTTAGCAAAGTCAAAAAAAACTGCTCCCGTTTGTAAAACATTGTTAATATTATGATGCCATGCTCTAAAGATTAGTAAGTGCTGTTTTTGAATGAATAATTTTCTCTAAATCCCTTTGGTAGGGGTGAAACAATTTATATTTTTTTTAAAAGGGGACAACAAATGTTGTTTTAGTGTTTTTCAAAAGGTTAGACAAATTTGATAGAAAATTTATTAGGTCGGAATTAGAAGGGTCACTAGGGGTCACCGATTTAAATATGGGTAAAACCCTTTGGCGTCTTTAAACATTTGAGGATAAAACATTTTTCTTGCAGAGGTTATAGTTTTAGGGAAGTTTCTCTGAGATTACAGGTGCAGAGATTTTCAAAATTTTTTTCTATCTAATTTTTCTAAACCCCGAGAGTTGTTAGCTTTTTAAAAGACACAAACCTTGTACACTTTGCACACCAAAAAACCTAAAGATGAGTTTTGATTTAATATGCTTGCGCTACAAAATGTATTTAAAAAGAAGTAAATTGTTTTGTTCAGAGTGGTCAACATTCACAAGTTTTTCAGCCCAGTACAAAAATGTTTATTGTTTTTCCAGTAGGGTGTACCCGATGAAAGCTTTTGAAATTGATGGTTTACCAGCTATGGTTGATAGCATTCCAGTGGATTTGAATCTTTTTTAGAGAAAAAATTGCTAAAAAATTTCTTTTTTTTCTATTGTTTCATTTAAAGTTTTTTTATTCCGCTGTACCTTAAAATTTTTCATCTTTACCCGTTGACTTCAGTTAAATTATCCGGATTTGTTATAGCTTCTTTAATATCTCAGTTGCCCGGTGGTTTGTCTCTATATCTAACACGTTTTACTCTGGAGGGGCGTGACTATCAAGATAGAAATAAAGTACTGTAAGACTGCAGTGCTTTGTCTGGGGGCAGTAAACTGGTATACATTGAAAAATTGCTTTCAAAGTCAGAAAAAAAATCTTCTGTATTTTAAAATTTCTATAGCTTGAAAAGAAATACATTGTGTTTAATTTTTTGGGATTTTAGAACATTCACACACACCACACACATAACCCCAAACACACACACATACACACAGGTACAAACCCCAGCAACGAAAAAACACACACACGCGCACGACCCACCACACACCAACCAACAAACCCCATTTCAAGGATTTCAAAAAGCGGGTAAATCCCTGAACACTCTTTTCCCTGAAATAAAATTGAGTGACACACAATCCCCGCATTTAAAACCATTTAGTTCTTTCTTTTTTTTGTTTACTGGTGGGAAAAAAAAGTTTGGACACCATGCACTTGTTCGGAATTTGAACCCTTTTAATAGGTTTTGGAAATTTGGTTTTAGCTAAAACCCCCCCAAGAAACTTGGCTCTTTAAAACAGAAAATGCAGGGCACACAAAAAGGAAATGATGTTCATTTTTTCCCTTTTCTTTGGGGCTTGCAAAATGGCAGATTTCTTCGGGGGGAAAATTTCTAAAGGATGTAATTTCATTAATGGGAGAAATTAAATTAGCTTGTGAGATGGCAACCTCTAATACAGTAGGTATCCATGTCAAGACACGTACTTTTCTTTTTCAAAAAATGATTTTAAAAGATCTGTAAATTGTCAATATCTGTCGCGGTCTTTATAGTGCCAGACCTTTCTTGTATGAATAGATCTAACAGTCTCTGCTAAATAGTCTTAGATTCACTTTGACCTGACCAACACCCTGCTGATGCAACCACAACATAGCTAAATCCTGTCTTAAATAATAATTTCTGATTCGACACCAACAATCTTTACCCATTTGTTGAATTTTAGTAACATTGATTAGCTATATGTGGCAGTCTTTCATTCTTTCATTTGTAATAATCTAAACAATACCTTAAGACCGTAACACAAGAATTAACATGAAGAGGAAATCTTCCTAAATCACCATAGACCATTGAATTTGGAGTTCTAAATGGTACAACCTAAAAATCTTTTACAAGCCATAGTATGAACTTTTTTATATGATGATATTTGTTTAAACCCCATACTTCCGAAGCATTATTGCTGAATCCGGTTGAAACTTTAACATAAAAACTCTTAAAAAATGATTTGGTAGTCATATCCTTGTATTTTTGAAAAAGCCGTATTCAATTGGACTCGCTTTCTTACCCTTAGATGATAGATGTTCAGTACCTCTTTTCATTACTACTATTGTAGTAAATTGGATATCCAAATAAACATTACACTATTCACTTACTTCTAGTTTCGATACCACCCAACACCATTGTTTCATGTCTGTCCTAAAATACCCTCCTTTTTGAATACACATGAATTTAGTTTTCTCTGTTCACATTTAATTTCATGTTATTTGCAACAGTTATTGCCAGGGATATTTAATGTGATTTTGTAAGCAAGTATACATGTTGGTAGATAGTAAGCCACATCATCCGCAATAAGGAATATAACAAATTCCTTACTGTCTTCCTTTGCACATTTATGTGAGTAGCAAGTTTGATTTATGAATTCAGAAAATTAAGTTGGACTTAAACACATGCCTTGTTGTACCAACAGGCACTATAAATATTCGGTTAAATTCACAAATTTGCAGTACACACGAGACTGAAGAAATATTACTTTGCCTTCAAAGAAGCAAATAATCTTCCATTCACCACCGTGATTTCTCATGCATTCAAGATGTTTACAGGATGAACCTAGAAATCAAATGCTTTTTTTAATCAACAAATGCTTCATTACTTTCTGCGTTTCTCATCATACATTTCTGGACGATAGCATATTAAATTTATATTTTGATCTAGGGTTGATTCCCCCTTCGAAACAAACTGCAGACTTTGCAGAGAATTAAACATTGTTGTCTTCGATATGTTTTACATTCTTTAATTTTTTATTTGGTTGTATAACATTTTGAAATAATACTTAACAATGAGACTCCTCTGTAATTGATATCGTATTATCAGGAATCTCTTTTTGTAAATAGGTATTATTATGGCTTTTGACCAGTCTTGTGGGTAGATCCTAAACTGCTAAACAGTAGTTTAAAAATTTTAACCAAAAACTCCCGTTCCTTTTTGCCTCCATTTTTCAACATTTTCAGTGATTATTTGTCATTGCACTGGACTTTCGCTATTCTTGAGTTTAGATATTTGCTTGCGCAAATTCATTTTAAGATATTTCTTGGTTTTTAAAATATTAGTCCGTTCTTTCCAATTTGTAAAATCATTGTTCACACTGTTGCTTCTATGTTGTTCATCAGGTTCTGAAAAAACACTTTAAAAATGATTTTTTTAAACCATTCAATAGGTATAGTTTTGTTGTAAACTACTGCACGTTTTCTACACCCACCCCATAATCCTTATTCTTTCCAGAAGTGAAAAGAATTTGACTTGTTCATTTTGCTAAAAGATTTCTGCTTTCATTCTTCTGTATGTACTTGTTTTTTAGTTCCTTAACAACCGTTTATAGATTTTCATTTTTTCACAGAAATTTATGGCCTATTCCTTTCATTTCTGGTTTTTTTCGGAAATTGTTTAATTTAAATCTACTTTCCTTCTTCGCAACTTCACATTCATCATTCAAACCATTCACTCTTTTTAATTTTAATTTTTATGCTGTGATTCATTTTCAAATGCATGCACTTGCCTCTTTCACACTTTCAACAAAATATGTCTAAAGCCTCTATCTAAATGTTATTCTTTCATATTTTGGCTATTGATATTTAATTATGTTTTTCAACAGTGGTTTAATGCATTAAGAAATTCGTCTTTCTTTTTCTCATTCCATAAAGTTGTCATAAGTTACCTTACTTTTAGAGGTTTATGATCCATGCATTTTCTAAATAGTGTTTTGGAACTACAATCTTCATATCGGAACCGGAAGGTGTCAGATTTGTTTTAAACTTCTAAACCAGAGAAAGTATTTGAACAGATTCTATTAGGTTCAAAAAGAGGCAAATTTTTTTAAAAAAAAATAGTCGACTGTACTTGAACCAGAAGACGTATAAACGTGTAACTATCATTTCAAAACCTAGATTGCAAAGCCATTCAAAATGATAACATCAAACATGTTACATAACTCGATTAATGGTTACCATATATGTTCAGTTTCTGAATAAGTGATTTTCGTAGGCAATTGAATATTGGAAAAGATAAAAAGCAATGACAATTTTCAAATCATCAAAGTCATCACCCATATTGTAATTATGGTTCGACTGTTCGAGCATTAAAATCCCCTAGTTTGAACAGATTAAATTTATATAAACTTGAAGTCAGCCAAACACTAGTTATAGATTTCCATGCAACACCTCTGGTTAGTTTTCCAGAATGCCAGTATCAACATGGTGGGAATTATGTACAAACCAACATAAAGTATCTCGTGTTAGTTCATAAGTAATTCTCTTGTGCAACTTTACAACATTGGTTTTGTCAATCTCCACCTCTAACTTTATCCACAAAAGTCCTAAAAGATTTTCTGACTAAATCGATTCACCTCTCCCGAATATCTTACTTGATGTGACAGTTTTTTAGCCCCAGATTTGTTATATAATGTGACATTTAAACAATCCCTAAAAAAGGATAATCAGCCTCAGATGTAACAAATAGTTTCTGGTTTATCAAATAATATCTTATTCTTAGCAAAAAAACTAAAAAAACTTAACAAAATCTACTGGCGTTTGTTCAATTTTAGGCAAAAGGCCTTTAACATTTATATTAAGAAAATGTATTCCAGAAGCATGACCACCTTGATCAGATTCTTGCCTCTAAACCTTTAATGGTATCTGAAGCTGCAGAACACATTTCCCCTAGACAGTGAGATTCTCTGGCCACGCCGTGTGTTATTTTGTTGTGATGGGCTATCATCATTTTTTAAATCTAGCCTTTGACTTGGTCAACTCTTTGAAACTTTCTCATCTCAGATGTAGTCTGTTAAAGACTCGGAGTGATGCCTGCTATTTCCGGCTGCGGACCTCGTTGCATTGGCACTTTACAGGATCTGTGCTTGTGTACTGTACGCTACGTGAGAAGCAGCACGTCTGGGCAGGGGAGCCTGCTGTCGAGTGCTCACAGACTGTTCTGATCTGCCTGTCCTCTGCTCTGTTTTTGTGGTGGTTCTGCTCTGTGGGTCCATAGTTCATCTGCAATACAAGAGTCATCTTTCCTGCGACAGGTCTTTTAACAATAGGTGACAAATTTGTAATCTGGATGTGCCCCCTGTGTTTTCTTCTTTGCTTGTCATTACAGGCATCACCGCTCTGTTTTGTCATTTCACTTTAATTCCCTGGCATGACTCTGTAATAAGGCTCTGTTTTAACAGTCATATTGATTATTGTCGTTTGGTTCACAGTCTCTGTTTTCCTACTTCTGTCAGTGTTGTTGATCAGCAGCTTTGTCAGAAGAGTATCATCATTCTCAGTTTTGTCTTGTACTTCTCTTTAATCTCCCTTAACGATTAACATCATCAGTGGATACAAGATTGTCATTAAGTCTGTTGTTGTCTTAAACCTATCTGTATCACTGCAAGATTTATCCATATTTATATCGTTGGCTACAGTTTTAGTTTCATCCCTGTATCAATATCACGATGTCACGTTCCAGAGGTATGCCAGTTTCTTCTTTTGTTTTGCTGAAGTCTGCATAGCATGTTATTGCAGAGTTTTACTCTTTCGACCAGAAAAGAAATGGAATTTTGAACAGGGTGTCTGTGTTTGTGAGATTTTCTTTCACAAAAATTATTCTCTGTGCCTGCACTGTTTTCCCTGTATTACTGCCCACTATAGGAATAGTGTGGTCCTGGAATCACGTGGCACAGCCCTGCCCCCTTCCTTATCCTGTCTTGCTTGAGCAGTCCCGTGTACTGCTGCACTGTCGTGCCTGGTGGACAGTTGTTGGTCGTGGTTGGAAAAGCTTCCATCTGGCTGCCTCCTGGAATGTCTGTTGAGACCCAGGGCCTGAGTGTGGATGATCAAAGGTTCTCTGCAAGGATACTAGTTGTAAAACTCGTGACTGGTAGTGGTCCACGAGGCTGATCTCTTTCATCCTGTGGAGGACTAACGTTTTGCTTGAGCCCCTCATGACTTCCCAGGCTGATGGCTGTCTGCATACACAGGATGGGTTGCATACTGTGGGACGTGTCTTCCCTCGGTTCAGAATTGGGGCCAGTTTCATCATCGTTGGTAAAGAGGTTTGAGATGATTGTAGTTTCCTCTTTTGGTCTTCTGCAGTGATTGGATTGAATGCCTTAGCTTGTCTTACTTTTCGCAGTTTTCCATGATGGATATAGGCTACTTTGCCTAAGGCCCTTCGTTTGGAAGTCAATTAGCTTTCCCTTAGATGTTCGTGAGGTCAGATGGAACCTTAATACCACTTCTCCTCAGGACTGTCCCGAAGTTCTTCGTCTGCCATCCATCCGCAATCTTATCCGACATCGGCAAAAAATGAACGATGATGGGTCGTTGGTTTCTCCCTTCCAGAACGTGGGCTTCCATTGCGTATGCCCTTGCTTGTCCTCTGACGCCAGTGCCAAGTAAGGGGCATGGTCATTCAGAATGTCAATGATATACTGAGTAATTGTGTGTCAGTTTCACCTTTCCTTGTTCCTCCACGTTGATGAATTTTAATTGTTAGTTTTGCACTTTGCTCTCATTGATTCCCAGCTTACTTCAAGTTTTTTATATGTCATACATCACTTGCTGTCTTCTTGTACTCTAACTTAATGTCAGACCGGTTTTGCACACACTTTCTTTTTAGTGAAATAATTTCTTCAATGAAATGAGATATTCTTTATCTAAAGCTTGAACTTGTCTTATTTGCGCTCTTTATACCCATCTTTGAAGTGTAAAATTAGTCCCTGCTGGAATCTGGGAAAAAAACGCCAGTCCCATTTCTTGCATGATATTTGAAAGTTGTAAACATTGCACCCTGTGGACTTTTTTTCTCTTTATCAAAGCGCCTGTCCTTCTTGCTAAAATTTCTTTACCAGTACACCAGCACAAAACATGAAAACAAAAGCAAAGGTCAAGGACAAATCGCAGTATGTGAAACTGCCAGGCTTGTGTTTGCGACATCATTTTGCAGTGTGCAGGTACCCCAGTCACTGTCGCATTGCACATGCATTTTACAGTGGCGGTTTGAATCAAGTTTGAGTTGGCATCACAACACAATCCTTCTATATATTATTTGTAATTAGTAAAAATGTTAATTTCGGAAGGATTACTGACCTCTGAGATTATTTGATGATATTTTCCTGTGCACCAGACCTACACTGTCACTACTGCAAAAAATTGTCTCAATGCAACAGCAAACACAGTCACATTTCATTAATAGTGAGGAGCACTATTCCAACATGTCCATCTGGCTTCGTGCAACGCCATCCCCGGGAGAGAGAGATAGAGAGAGAGAGAGGGGAGGTTGAGAAGAGAGGGATGAGAGAGTAGAAGAGATGGAGATGAGATTGAGAGGGGAGAGGATTACGGTCTTGTTGAGGTGAGAGGATAGTGAGGAGAGAGAGACGAGAGATGAGAGAATGTACAATGGACAATGACAAATTCTTTTCTTTCGAGGATAATGAATAAGCCACCACATGTTTGTGCTTTTTTACATCCAGTCCCGCCCGTTAAGGGATACATCTTAAAAATAATAACCCAATACTTATACAGTCTCACAATAAAAACAAGGGGAAATAAACCCTTTAAAAACAGCTCCCCCCCCCAAACAACCCCCCCCCCCCCCAAAGCAAGAAAATAAAAGAAAACCATAAAAATACCCCACCCCCACCCCCCAGAAAACCTTAACCAAAACAAACAAACCCAACAAAAGAGAAGGAAAAACCAAACCAACAAAGATGAAAAAAAAGAGAAAAACAGACAAACAACAACAAGAACAAGAACAACAACAGAGCCAAGAAAAATAACACAACCAAACTTAAAAAGTGATAAAGATAAACATCTACACATTGCCCAAATGGTAAAACCATACTTGTTACACCTATTATAAATAAATTTAATTAACAAACAAAAATCATTTCAAATAACAATAAAAATATTTCACTCAAACTCCCATTCAATTAGTGAAAAATCAAGAAATCGAAAAATCAAATGAATAAACAAAACCAATTAAACAAGAAAAAAAAACCCCCCAAAACACTCCCTTCCCAACACCCCCTCCCCTAAACAAACAACAACCCCCCAAAAGTCCAGACTAAATACAAGCGTGCGGGGCGCAACCAACACCCATACACATACACACAATACAACACACTTACGCACGTATAGCCACGCATGCACACCACAACAACACACCAACACACACCTCTCTCACACATAACACACACACACACATAACACCCCACACACACCCCCCCCACACACACACACACAACACACAAAACATCCTGGATACATATCCATTTGCAAGACATTTCCCTCACATCCCAAGATAATGACACATGTCATAATTATCAAAATATCATAACCAAACATTTGTACAGACAAAACCAGGAAAAAACATTATTTGATGTACGAAGACAGCAACCAAAAAAGCATCAAGAAAAATGACCAATCTAACATCAGCTATTTCAACAAAAAAACACACAGAACTGCTTTTTTCCGCTCTCATCTGCACACACTGTGAATGGGCGCTCATTTACTACTCCACTGCACACACATACGCACACAATACACACACACACACATATTCATGCATGCGCAATCCTATATACACATTATTAGAATTTATACAAAAGTCCACAGAAGTAATGAAATTGTCCAAAAACATTGCAACTTAACAATCCATACCATTCTGCATTAACAACAAAATACAACCCAAACGTCATTTTAAGGGGGAAAACTCAGACAAGTTCATTGTTAACAAAAATCAAACAAGCAAGGGGACACACACACACACACACACACACAACACACTACAATTCAAAGCAACTCACTAAAATCAGTTACAGAGAGGAGAGGAGAGAGAGGATAATTTGGATAATGCAAGGGAGGATATGTTTACTTTGCTTCCAACAGATCAATTGTGGATTTTTTTATTTGAGCATCAAGTGATGAAAAAATGACTTTTGAGATTTGTTAATGATTGGAGTTGTCTAAATGAGTCAGAAGGGGGTTCCACAGCACAGGGCCTAGTAAAGTAAACAATTTTAACAAATCTATTCTTGGATTGGGACACATGGCTTTTTGGTATTTCTGGAATGATTCATTGGGAAATTGTCTTTTAAGGATGAGGGGAAAAATTCCTGTCATTATCTTAAACATCATGTGCCTTTGTTAAATCTTATGTCTTTGGTGTAGGGAAGAAAAATTTAACTGGGTATAATCCACTTCTAGTAAGGTAGTCTTCTTCAGAAGAACCAGTTTAAGAGCACGTTAAAAGACTTAATAATGGTTTCATAGTGTTTTACTAGCAGAATCCCACAGGTTTAAGCATAATTATTGAGATTGTATATTTAAACTTGAAGAAAGTTTTTTTTGAATGAAAGTCAAGAAAATGTTTGTTTTTAGTCAGTTGTATCCCTTTTTTTGAGACTTATTTCAAAGGGGAAAAGTATGGTACCACTGAATTTTCATAAATTTGTTCCCAAACTTTGGTGAAGGCTTGTTCTTAATTTTTTCCTTTTCAATATGGAGGAGAAAATTTATTAGATAGTTTTGTTGTTTTTGGTCTGTGTAAAATTTAAGCATGCATTTTGTTTTTGGGGGGTGTAAGAATTTTTTAAAAAAAATTTTTAGTTTTGAGCCCAAAAATTTGTCAAATTAAAGGGGGGGGGCCCTTTATTTTGAAGGGGGGTTTTGAAAAAAAAGAGTTTTAAGTAAATTGGGTTTTGGGGGATTTTTTTGGGGTTTGGGGAGAAAAAAGTTTTGATTTAGAAAAATTGGGTATTTGGAGAAAAAAAGGTTCCTTTTTTAAATAAAACAAAAAAATTGGTTTGAAAGAGCCGTATTTTCTCCAAATGGGAAGGGTTTTTTTAAAATTGTTTTGGAATTTTTTAAATAAACATTTTTTTCTTTTTTTAAGGGTTTAAAAGGAAAATTTAAGGGGGTAAAATTTAAATCAAAATGCTTTTTTGAGAACCCCTCCCTTTTAAGCTTTGAAATCCAAATAAAACCCCCCAAATTTTTTGCAATGGAAACACAAAAGCCACAAACAACCCCCCTTTTTAAATATTTCAAACCCTCCAGACTGAAATTGGGAAAGTTTTTGAATACCTTTTAAAAATTTGTTTATTCGGGTTTTCCAATTTTGGTGATAAATAGGAATTTATTTTCCCCAGATCAAAGGTTTAGACGGGATTTTTTTAATACCTTTTACATTTGAAGGGGGAAATAATCTTGAAAATTATAGAAAGGTAAAATGGCAAAAAATTTTTCCCCTTTTCAAAGGAAAAAATCCTAAAAAGCCCCCTATTTTTAAAAGGGGGTTTAATTTAACCTTTAAAATTTTTAATGGGATTTTTTATAAAATTTCTTTAAAAATTTTTAGGCCCATTGAAAAATTTTTGTTTTCCCAAATTTTTTAATTTAAAAAACCCCAAAATTTTAAAAAGGTTTTAAAACCAAAATTTTTTTCCCTTTTTTACCCCCTTGTATGTTTATTTAGGGAGGGCCCCAAACATTTTTAATTTTTTTAACAAGAAAGGAAATTTTTTTTTTGGCCTTTTTGTATTTATGGAAAATTTTTTTAACCCCCCATTAAATTTATTTTTTAAAAATCCTGTAGATTTTCTTTCTGCCCCCTTTTGTCCCCAATTTTTTTGGGCATGAGATCCTTAAAGGGGGGGTTTAAGGGGCCCCTTGTAAAAGGGAAAAATTTTAAAAAAACCAAAAAACAGAAACCAACCCCCAGCCCCACAAAAAAATTCCAACAGGGGAACCGAAGAAAACCCCAAAATTTTAAAACTATGGGTGGAAAAGGAAAAATTTGGGACCAAAAAACTGGGTCCCCCCTAAAAACCCAATACCAAATCCCAGAAATTTTACTGAACCCAGGGGGAGGCAAAAAAATTTTCCCCCCTTTTGGGGAAAAAAACTTTTGGGAAAAATCGGCAAAACGCCAAAAAAACCCAACCTAAAAAAACCTGAAATGGAGGCTATGGAAAGCCAAAAACTCCCCAAACCCAGTGAAAACCAAAAAAAACCCTGAAAAATTTTTATACTATTCATCCAAATGGACCCCAAATTAAGAAGGAAAAGACTTTGGCTTACAGACCACAAATAAAAAAGAGCCCGATTCTTGGTTTTTCCCGGACCGCAGGGCCGGATAATTCAGAGTTGGGGGGAAAGCGCCGGAAAACAGATATGTGGTTTACCTGGTTTTTTGAGAGCCCGGGCCGGGGTTTTTTTTCCAGTTAAAATTTAGGTCAAATTTCAACCACCTTTGGAGGGCCGGAATTGGCTTGGCACATTAAAGTTAGTTTTTAGGAAAAAAAAACGGGGGGGAAAAAAACAAAAAAAAAATTTTGGGGGGGGGGGGGGGGAAAAAAGGGTCCCCCCCCCCCCCACAAAAACCTTCCCGCCCCCCAAAAAAAAAAAAAAAAAAAAAAAAAAAAAAACCCCCGGGGCGGGGGCCAAAAAGGGGTTTTAAAAGCCCCAACCCAACCCCGAAAAAAACCCCCCAAAAAACAACCAAAAACCACCAAAACACCCCCCCGAGGCACAAACAGAAAACCCCCAAAATAAAAAAAAAAAGAAAAACCAAAAACCTTCCCGCCGGGAAAAAAAAAAAAAATTTTAAAAAAAAAAGCAAAAAAAAAAAAGGGAAAAAAGGTACCTCCACCCTGAAAGCGGGCCGGTAAAAATTGTTTTTTCCCTTTTTGGACCCCATTGGGCGTGTCCGGCCGTACGATTTTAAAAAAAAAAATTAAACGCTGCTTCCCTCGCCTGGGGGCGGCTCAGCCAGAAAAAGGAAAAAAAAAAACGCCCAAAAACTTTCAAGGCCTTTTACAAACCCCCGGGAAAGTCCGTGTGTTTTGCAAAAGGAGGAAAAAAAAGAAGGGTTTTTTAAACAAACACCCGTGTTTCCCCGGGAACCCCAATTTTGGGACCCGTAAAAGTCACACCTTACCACCTTTTTTTAAAGCGCCCAGCTCCCCAAAATTTTTTTTTCCTCCCAAACCCAAAAAGGGGGACCCCTTTTAAAAGCAACACCCCAAGGGAAAACGTCGTGGTTTATTTTTTTCAAAAAAAGGCGGGAAAGGGGTTTGGCACCGGGGAAAATCTTCTTACATCATTTTTTTTTAATAAAAAAAAATCCTTAAAAATCATCACGATTTTTGAGGTTTTAAAAATTTCAGCGTTTAAACTTCCAACATTTTTATATTTTACCCCCCAAACCGGCAACGTAGTCGCAGAGTTGCGGAAACGCATTTTGAAGCAGGAGGGGGGACACAGGCAACGACAAGAACTGCTGTAAATTTTCAAAAAAATAAAGGGGAACAAGCGGCCTAGCATCAGGAGGATTGATACAGGACTTTGATAAAAAAAAATTGGGCTGAGACTTAATTGCTTTCTAACTTCACTGTTTGCGACCGGCACTAGGGGAATTTTTTCCGCCAGGGGAAAAGGGGAGTCATCAAAAAACTGGTGTACAGGGGACAACGTCACCTCACAACATTTGGGTTTTTCCCTGCAGTGCATGCACTTGGCTATAAGGGGCCCGACAGACAGGCTCCATTTGAGGCCGGCAGGGACTTTGACAGAACAGAAGGAAGAATTTCAGATTGACAGTCTTCTGATTGCACCATCTGACTTGAAACCCTTTCCTTAGTGGGTGGGCCTAACGTGTGGTATCACTGCAATATAAATTTAAAAAGGGGAGGTTTTTGAATGTCTCCAACGTTTTTGATTTAGGCTGGGGGACTTTTTCATTGTGCATCAGGTTTGCCAGTTTAAATATTTGTTTTTCTTTTAAAAAAAGAGGGTCCAAAAGAAAGCAATCCCAAACAAACAAAAAAATAAAACAATATCAAACAATAATTACCCGTTACATGATACTTGTTTAAATTGGGATAAAGGGTATCATTGGAAATTCCACTCATTGCCTATTTAATTTTCTTTTATATTAATGCTAGTATTCTTCACAACGCAAAGCTTTGAATGAATGAATACAAAATGCCTTTCATAATTGTCTTTGATTTTTTTTCTACACGGAACCCCCTTTTATGGAACATGGAGGGGCAGTTGCTTGTTTACCTTTCAGGAAAACAACGGCAGCCCAAGGGGCACACGATGTGGGGAAGCAAAGCCCGCTGTTTCCCCAGAATGGACAACACGAAAAAATTTAAAGGGGACGTTGTGGTGACTGAATTTCCAAAACCCCCTGGGTTTTGCTCCAGACCCGATGGATTCCTTCACTTCCTCCCTTCCCTGTCTGAACTGGAGGCAGAGTTGCACACTGCCTGTGCTTGAACCATCCGGGCCCCTCGTAAATTTTGGGGGCACAGGGGTTTGCAGTGGAATCGGGGCACCTCTTGAAAAAGAAAGAAGAAAAGCCAGAAGCAAAAGAAGAAATCAAAAAGCGATCGTTGCGGAAAAAAAATTATATGATCAACGCGCAGAGGGGGGCCCCCTTGGAAAGAGTGTGCAGCCATCACCCAAACCTCCGGTGATGTCAGGAAGGTGATCCTTGGGCCTTTGCCCAGCATGTAAAAATACATTTCTTTAACCACGACCGCGATCATGATCTCTTGTGCATATGTTACCCATAGGTTATCTGGGGAGAATCTTCACCCATAAGATGTTTGAGAACATAACAGCCCCAAACACAACAACTGCATGTCCTGGTTTGAAGGGCAGGTTATAAATTGCCGCCCATCTGTTGATAGCCTCAGAAGTGGGGCGACTTTTTTTCTTTGATCACACATTTGTTTTAAAAGGGGGGGGGAGTGAAATAAGCCTGTCTTCTAGCAAGGGTCTTTAAAATTGAATTCATACAGGGTGAAAAGGCTGGTGTTTTTCCACACCCCGCATTGGACGTTTGGTATTGCGTGCGTAAAAAAAAATTTTTTTTATGTCTTCTATCAATTTTTTTTAAACATTGTGTTCAAAAATTGATGTGTGTAGGTGTGGTTTCTTCAATTTAACGTTTTTTGTACAAGGATATTAGACAGGAAATAGAAATGAGGGGAAAAGTTAAAAAAGGGGAGGGAAGGGGGAAATTTAGAAATAGCATCAGTGTTGGTATTTTTTGAAAAAAATACCCCAAAAAACCCCAAAACAAAACAAAAACAAACCCAAACCTAGAAAATAATAAAATTAATATTTAAACAGACCCAAAAAAAAAACCCAAACAATAGGGAAACAGAAATAACAATAAGTAACACAAAAATTTTTCAATGGCTATGCAATAAACTCTGGCATGGCAAGGCTAGTTTTAAATTTTCAAATACATTTTCCAGAGACTGTTCAAAAAAGGGTGGTAAAAAGGTTTTACAAGGGGGCATCAAATATGATATGAGTTTTGGGAAATATATCCCCACAAAGACATCTAACATGTTTCAAAATTTTTTGAAAGGGAATTTTTTTAATTTCATTCAAAATAAAGGAATTAACCCTTTCTCACAGTTAAAAAAAGGGAAATCTATTGAAAAACAAACATATAACAAGAAATAGGCAGGGTCAGACAACTTTTAAATACTTTCCCTTGAATTGATCAATTCTTAAAAATTTACCCCATAAAGTTTTTCTAATATTTCGTATCCATCCTGAAACAAGGAACATCCACCCCATGATTCTTTGAAAATCGTACTACTTCAATATTTCAGCTGAACAAAAGCAGTTCTTATGGCCTTAACATATTCTTATTTTCCATTTTCCTTTCTTTCAATCGTTTTGTTTTGCCCTCCAAGTCAATGAATCTATAAAACCCCCAAAAATTCAAAAAGGTCTCAGAATTATTTTTGAAATTTAAATTGCTACACCCCTAATTTAAAAGTATTCCTTGCCTTTTTGTTGGTCCTCCATGTAGGAAATTTTTTTAAAATGAGTGCCTGACAGAGCTGCAAAAAGGGGGGCAAGACAAATAGCGTGTGTATTTTGGGCATACGCGCATGTTTTTGTGGTGTTTCGCATTTTATTTGAAATCATTTTGGAATTTTTAAAACCAAATTTGAAATAAGCTTTTTTGTGTCTTGAGATTTTATGTAAAATCTGCCTGTCGTATTGAAAGCCCTTCATGGAATTTTAAAATGTTTTTGATTTTGGCTTTGACAGGATTTGCTTACATGTTAGTTTCCTTTTCCAGGCACTTGTTTTGTGTGTGTTTTTTGAAATCAAATTCCATTTTTTATTACTCAATGCAGGTGAGTTCAGGTTTTGAGGGAATCGTACTAATTTTTTATGAATATTGTCTGAAAACCCAGGGGGTTTTTTAAAGCAAAAAATTTTCCTGTAACGTTTGATTTTTTATTCTTTAATTCGGGCCTTTTAAACTTGCATATATTTTTTTTTATAATATTTTTGTTACTGCATAAAAGATGCTTTTTTCCTTTTTAAAACATTCCCCCCAATTTTTGTTTCCCCCGCACCCAACAACGCATACATACCCCACGATGCAGCACACACACACACACTTAAAACAAAAACAAAAATGAAAAAGTTTTTTTGAAACTTTCCAAATGATGTTAAATCAAACTCTTCCTCACTCTCTCTCTCTCACCCTCTCCACAAAACGCACACGCACAAAAAAGACAGGAAAGTCTACAAAAGGGGGAGTCACTCAGCAGCTGAATTGTCCCTGTAGAAAAAAGTTGGAGGGCCTGTTCCAATCAAAAGGCGTAGCCCCAGGATGCCTCTACTGCCATACCTGTCGAAACCACCCGCCAAAGCCCCCCAGCCACCGCACTTTTTCTTTAAAAAAAAAAAAACCCCAAAAAAAGGAGAAAAGCACAATGGCCTTTGGGGTCCCAAAAGCCCCCAAGCCCGCACTGCCAGACTGACGACTCATCCATCCTCACTGCAAAGGGGGGCCCCCAGCTCCATTGCCCCCCCCTAAGACAATGATTTCGGGTCTGAGTGAAGGGTTTCTTACTAGAGAAAACCTGGTCCATCCATCCTCAGGGTGCAGAGGGGGGCCCCCGCTTCATTGCCCACCTAAACAATGAATTCGGACGAGTAAAAAGGCGTTTTTTTTCACTAGAGAAAACACGGTCCAGGGCCAAGAAGAAAAGCAAACTTCCAAGATCAATGGCTTCCCATGGGAACCAAAGGGGGGGCAGATGGAGGGGGGGGGGGGGACACACAGACCCTAGCCGGGGGGCGGCTGCCCTCCAGGGCAGGGCAGTCAGGCCATGCTGCCCCACAGGGGAAGAGACCCCCCGCCCCCCACAAGGACCAGGCCCACAGCTTTGCAGAAAGGCAGGTCTACCCCACCCCAAAATACGTCTGTTGTTCTGACATCAGGCATATGACTCAAAAAGTAAAAAAATCACGCCCATCCCCAAACAGAACACTTTTCCCCAAGCACCATTTTTTGCATGACAGTCCCCCGAAGGGGGTGAAAAAAAAACACTTGGGCATCATTGCATTGATGTCTGTGTGTAAAAAAAATCTTATCTCTCCAATTTTCAAAAATCCCTGCAGACGTAACATTCATCCACAATAAACCTGATGCCGTGGTGATCTCGGTAAAAGCTTTGTCTCTCTCTTAGAGAATACCAAAAAACCCAAATTTTATGATTTTTTCTCAGCAAAAACTACAAAATTGGGCAGATTCCAAAATGAAATGAACTCAGCTATTTAATGCAATGGTCACTTCCTACTGACGAAGTAGAAAAACGTCACTTCTGTTGGGGCACCAACTTGCAGCTCTACCACCAAAAGACAGCACGTCCTATGCTGGAGGAAACAACATCCTTGCGGGGAACATAGGGAGGGGACGTCTCACTTCTGTGCAAATCCCCCAAAACCCCTCATCCACTCAGATCATGTCAGCAGTAAACAGGGTGCTGCCACACATAGGCGAAGATTACTCCAGGGGCGTGACAACTTCCAACCATTTAAAAGCATTTTTTACTCACTTTGGAAAACATGATTTTTCCCATTAAATAAATGGCCTGAACAATCCTACCCTTTTAGAAAGGGCCCCGTTAAGAAACTTACTTTCTTTGACTTTTTGCCTCTTGGTTCCTTGGGGCAAGGCTGCAACAACACCCCTCCAAAGAAATCGGTTTTGGGAGATCCTCTTCCGGCCCAGTCATTTTCCCGGGTGCCTTCGTTTCTTCATAACACTTCTGCGCCAGGGCTGCTTTGGGCGACCAACTTCCGCTTCCCTTTGGATTCCATCAAGGGCCCCGCGGTGAATTTTTACGCAGGCGCGGAGTGTACCGCCATCCCCCATTCCTTTGTTTAATAAGGACTCAATTGGGTTTGTCTGGTCCGTCCCACAGTTTTTTTTGTTGGATATACTTCCGGGCCCCCTGGTTGAGGGTGAAAACCCGAGGCTTTGGGTTTTGGGAAAAACTGGAGTTTTGGGGGTTTTTTTTTTGTTACCCCCAGGTTTCTGACCTAAAGTAGACCGATTTTTACATTGGGTTGAGATCCAACTTATTTTTAAATGAAGGGGGTTGACCCCAAATGGCCGAAGGTTTGAAGGGGATACCGGGCTTTTTATTCGGCCTTGATGTTTCATCTGTTCCCCCCCTTTTTGACGACACTGCCCAGGTAAAAACTTGCTGACTTCTTTGGATTCTTGCTGCACGCCTGGGGATGGTTTTGTTTTCACCCCATATCCCGTCTTCCCCCAGTTGATTTGGGGGGCCAGTCTTTTTAGCTTCGTCCAACACGACAAAGCTTCTCCCCTCTCTTTTTGCCGTGGAGAGAACTATGTCATCTGCAAGTCCAGGTCCCCTTCCGCGCTTTTAGGGGCCACTTTTGCCAGTTCTCCGCCGCTGTGGCTTGCCCATTAATCCGTCAAAAACCCCCAAAAGAAGATGTTGGCGACAACAGACCCCCTACGAAAAACCGGTCGTACTCAAAGGCTTTCCTCAGGGGTTTCCCCTTTAGGTGACTTGCAGTGGGACTTTATATAGCTGCTGATGATGGGATGAAACTTTGGGGGAAAGCCTAAAAAGGACATTTTCCAAATGACACTCTTCGAGCTGTCAAATCCTTCTGGGAATCACAAGACGAAATAAGGGGGGTCCGCCACTCCAGGACTGCCAATGATGATGCGCTTTTGGGGGGGGTTTTAAAACTGTGCATGATCTTCTTGCCTAAAGCCGCCCGTTCATCCCCAATGTTGCCAGTGCTGCTTCAGTCTTCTAGCAAACCTGTCAGTTTTTCCCTGGGACGGGCAGAAAAATGATTTCCCCTCCATTGTTTCAGAGGGCAGGCCCCTTTTTTTGGCGCTTAACGAAGACCTTTTTTTCCCGTCTTCTGGGCCTCCTTGCCCCAGATCTTGTATGGAGGGGTAACACTCAGTGAATAAAAAGCCCCTTCAGTGCTCAAGGGGGAAACCGTCTGGGGCCCGCTGCTTTTTCCCATTTAGTGCTTGATGGGGTTTGGTGACTCATTCTTGGGAGGGGGGGCCGGGGTTGAGCCAAGGGTTTCAGTAGGGGGGGGGATGTCACGGCTGGTGGTGGGTCGTTGGGGTTTCTTTTAATCTCTGCCCCCCTTCCTCTGGGCCCCCCTCACCTGGAAGGTAATTTTCCATTCTTACTTTTACAGGGGGACAGTTTTTGTTTTTTCCTGAGAGAGTTCTCGTGACTCATCAGTCCTTCATATTTCTTTGGCCTGCTGCAGTCTCTGCTTCCCGAGCATTTCCCAATGAATTTTCTCTTTTCTCTTTTTCATTTCCTTTACTGCCCGGGGTTTTTGTCCCCGTACATGCTTGCAGTTCCTGTTTCTTTTTTTGATTTTGGTTTGGGGTTTATCGATCTTTCACTGTTTTCTCCGGTGATCATGCCCAGTTTCGTTGCACCACTCCTTTTATTTTCTTGTTTTTTTTCCCTACGTTTGGCAGTTTTTTTCCAGGTCTCCGTAGCTCGCCATTGCTCTTCGACTGTTTCCTCGGCGCTGGGGAAAAACACGAAGTTTTCCTCAGTTCGAGCCGAATTTTTATTTTTTTTCTTTCCTTCACTTTGCACATTGAACTTGTGTGTGGGCTTCCTGCCCGTCATGAGGCTTTGAACTTGGGCTTGAGGGTGGGAACAACAAGTGATGGTCTGATGGCACGCTCCGCGCTTTTTACCCGACATCACAGGCTGGCTTCCCCCACTTTCGCCCAGGTGATGTGGTCAATCTGGTTTTCTGTCTTCCCTCGGGGGGAAATCCATGGGTCTTGGGGACTTTCTTGTGAGGGAAAAAGGGCCTTTTCCAAAGCCAGGGCCCTTAAACATGCAAAATTTTGTTAAAAGTTCTCATTTTTTATTTTGTTCTCCAGCCATGTCTGCCCATGACAGTTTTTCTGTTTTTGTTGTCGCCCCACTTTGGCATAAATTCCCCATTAGTATTTTAGATCCCCCCTTTGGGCTTTGTCCCTGAAGGTCGGGCTTGTTCAAAAGTTTTCTTTTTCTTCTAAATCTGCTGTTGTTGGAGCTAGCACGAAAAGGTAACCTTTTTGCCCTTTTTATTAAAAATGCTGTGAGGTCCGGGGACACTGGGTTCCCCCAAAACATGCTTCGTTGCTTTATTTTCATCACAGCGCACTCCTGTGTGTGGGGCGGCCTTTTTTCCTGTCCAAGTAGATGATATGGGCTCCCTCGCAAGCTTTGTCGCCCCGTTCCATTCCACGGTCTCGCACAGGGCCAAAGGGCTTTAGGTTTTACCCGGCATTTTTCACTCCCTGTCGTTTTACCGGTCATAAGGGGCTGATGTTCCAGGCCCTTCCTGGGGTTTATTGGTTGTTAAAAGGTTGTCGGGGCACTGGGTTCCCGAAGGGTTTTACCAGCCGCGCATAGGCTCACCAGAAGGGCCTTTCCCCAACCATGTCGCGGGAAGAGTACGTTCATTTTTTAGTAACAATGGGGTTTTTTAAGGAAAAGGTTCGTTTACCCAATGCACAACCCCCAACCTGGGGGACCAGGTGCACGTTTTAGTCTGGCCCTCTCCTCCAACCTTTTGGCATGGGTTTTAACCTGCCAGGCCGAAGCCCCTGCCCCATAGCTCTGGGTCATTGAAGCAAAGCAAGCCACCCACCACACAAGTGATACACCATCGGGACAGGTTATGAAACATTATTTGTAAAAACTTTTAAGGCCATAAATACAACAAAACTCCTGGACCAAAGGATATCAGCAGAAACCCTTTAATTCTGCATTGACTTGCCAGCGTCTTTCAGCACCTTTCCAAAACTTTTCTTGACATACCCCGATACCCTTATTTTGGAAAACTTTCCCAAGTAATACCTCTTCCAAAGAAAACCCAAAACCTTTTTCCGGCCTAACAATTTTAGACCTTACCCTCACCACTTTTAGAAAAAATTAAAAAGATCATAAATCTCTCATTCTTTTTGCACAGAGAAAGACCTTGACCCCCTACAGTTTGCCTACAGGACAGACGAGGTGCGAAGATGCCAAACTTCATTTTTAACAAGTTGTACAACCACTTAGAAAAAACCGACTCTCTGCCAGAATATTTTTTCCCGACTTAGTTCAGCTTCAATACAAGCGCCTCTGTTCTTGTTTACAAAAACTTTCAAAAATTTTACGAGACTACAACTTGTTGGTTGGGTGATTGAATTTTTTAACAAACGACCACTGCGACTTTTTGCTAAACAAAACTTTTGGTTAATTTACCGGACGGGGGTTTCCCCAGGTTTTGTTCTTCGAAAAATTCGTACATAAAAATCCTTTTTGTAAAATTTGCGATTAAAGGCTCTTTTTGTCTCTCTTTTCTGGATTGTCCCAAAACCATTGTCCAACCCTCACCGATTTCTCAAAGGTGATGAAGAATATCTAAGCTAAATGTTTCTAAAACAAAGACTTCCTATCATTTTTAAAAAGATGGGGTCACACTTCTAACATAATTTTTACATTACAGTCAAGAATTGAAAACGTTTCAATTACAAATTCTGGGAACTATTTTGGGCAAAATTAAACTGGGGTCTAACCTGACGATATTGTCAAAAAAAACAACATATTTTTTCTAAAAAAACTGAACCATTTTTTGTTGTAAAAAAAATTCTTTTGTTTACAAGTCCTCATAAGATGTTTTGCTCTTTTTAAGTAACCCCAACTTTAATTTTTAAAAAGGGGGGGAAGGGTTTTGAGGGATTTTTCTAATTTTTTGTTTTAAGGTTTTTAAATTTGTGAAATTTTGAATTATTAAATTTTAACAAGAGAGCAAATGGGGAAATTTTTAACTTAGTCATGTCTTGTTGTACTAGGTTGTTTTGGCAAGTATTTTCAGCCAACAAAATGCGAAAAATTCAAAAAAGGCTTATCACTCTGTATAATATATTTTTTGTAAAACCTAGTAAGTTTTTTAATGATGTTATTATTTTAAAAATGCAAAATTCATTTTTTGTGAGGAAAAAAAAAGTAATTTTTAGACAGGGGGCAATGACTTGGGAATTCATTGGGGATTCCTTGAATTTAAATTTAAATTTAATTAATGTTTCACAGTTTATAGGGGAAAACCACAGCTGTCCTCAATAAAGAACATGTGTAAACATTTTTGTACATTATTTTTTTGGTAGGTTTCCCTTTTTGGAAGAAAATTTTTCCATAAGATTGGGAAATGGGGAAGCTGAAGTACATTTGAAATTTTTCTATATGGAGCGCATTAGTCTGATCTTTGGGGATAAGTGAGAATTTTTATCTCTCCAGATGGGTTTATTTTTCAAAGCGTTATTGTCTGTGATCCTGCATACACTTCTGGCTTGGATCCCTGGTCGATACAATGGCTCCCGGGTACTTGAAGCTTTGAACTTTTTCCAGCTTCTGGTAAATTACCCTATATCAGGGGCTAATGCCATTGGTGTTATTAGTCATCATTTGTCTTCTCTGCACTGATTTCCATGCAGTAGTTTTGGAGGCCTTATCCAAGTTTTTCTGTTAGGCTGGCAACTCTTTTCTGATTTCCTCTATTTCCATCAATGTCATCTGCGAAGCGGAGGTTTGTGATCGTTCTGGCCCCAATGCTGATTTGATCCTTCATGATACGTTCCAGTGCATCAGCCATGATTCTCTCAAGGAAGATGTTGAAAAGAATGGGTGAGAGTAGACAAGCCCTGCCTTACTCCAACTGTTGTTCGAAACCATTCTCCAATGTTGTTGTTGTAGTACACTGCCACTGGTGCCTCGCTGTACAGCTGTTTGATAGACTGATCAGTTTGCATTGATGCTGTACAAATTCATGGTTTGCCCACAAAGCTGCATGCCACACCCTGTCAAATGCCTTCTTAAAATCGATAAATACATGGTAACGGTCTTGTTGAATGTTGAAGGTACCGCTCACATAGTATTCTGAGGTTGAATATCTGTTCTGTTTGTGCGGCGCCCTGCTCTGAAACCTGCTTGTTCCTCAGCAATGATGTCTCTGCTTGTGGCTTCAGTCTATTCAATATTATCTGCAGCATGACCTTGCTTGGGTGACATATGAGGCTGATTGTGCGGTAATTATGGCATTGTTGTAGATTTCCTTTCTTGGGAGGGTGATGATGAGTGACTGCGTCCATGGTGTTGGCCATTTTCCTGTCTGCCAGATCTTGTTGCAGATTCTTAGTAGGGCGCTGATCATGGCTTCCCCTCCAGCTTGGACCAACTCAGCTGGAATGTTGTCAGCCCCTGCTGACTTCCCCTTTTTCAGCGATCTGACTGCTGTTTCCACTTCTTCTCGGAGGATAGGGTGACTGTCTGTGTCTTGCTTTCGGGTACATTAAGGACTTCTGGATCCCCTGCGGTTCTATAGTTATACAGGTCGGAGCAGTATTCTGTCCATCTTTTTCAAATATCCTGGTCGTCAGTGAGACACTTCCCATTTTTGTTTTGGGAAATTGTTAAACCTTTTCTCTGTTTTCGTCTAGTCAGGTCTTTCAACCAAAGCTGATATGCTTTCTTGCTTTTGTTTTTTCTTGATGTTCTCTTCAATGTCTTGGCACTGTTCACCATCCATTTTCCCCTTTTGCCTCGTCAGGGACTTCCTGATTCTTTTGTTGACTGCCCTATATTGTTCTGCTCTTTCTTTTGTTCATTTTCTTTTTCTTCAACTCTCTACGCTTGTCGCATAGTTGTAGGATGTTAGGTGTGACCCATGGTTTTTTGACTGGTCGGCGTTTGCCAAGAAGCTCGTTTGCTGTTTCAGTCACCGCTGTATTGAAACTATTCGTCAGTGTATCTATGTCTGAGTCTATCACAGTGAGTGCTGCAAACTTTCCAAGATCAGACTAATGCGCTCCCTTGTCATATCCATATTTCTGTATGCCTGTGAATCATGGACCCTGACTGCAGATTTGGAGAGAAGAGTACAGCAGTGAAGATGAATGCTTTCGGAGACTCCTTGGCATCTCCTACAAAGACCACATAACAACGAAAGCGTGCATAACAGAATCCAGCAAACCTTGGACCCTATGAGAACCTTCGAACGATCGATCAGTGAAAAGCGTAAACTTAAGTGTATGGGGCATGTCACAAGATCCCCAAGGATTACAAAGACAGTTGCAAGCACTGTGCCCCCAAGACGAAGAAGAAGAGCAGACCAAGAAGAGCTGGGGATAACATCAGGAATGGACAGGCCTAAAACTCAACAAAACCCTGAAAAGGCAGAACAGAGAGAGAATGAGGGAACTGGTTGCTGAGTCTTTGAGGGTGCCCCCACGGTCGTCAGACTACGGGACAGATAGATAGTTCTATTATGCAAACTCTGGTAAGTGTTTCATGTTTTGCTGTGTGGGTATGCATATAAGTTGCCATTATATGTTATTCCTGAAAGTGTGGGTCTTGTGATGATTCGTATCCTTGATCCTGTGATAAGAATGATTTCATGAAGAATCAAATGTTTATTGATTGTTCCTTTTATTTCAGGAACATCTGTTCATTGGTTCATCTAACATTGGTAACATCTCGTTCATCGATACATCCCCTTCATCTTTACGTCTATTCATCGTTTATCTTTTTTGATCAGTTGTGAATCCTTTGATCTGTGATCTGAGACGATCCATGATTGGTTGGTAGTGAGGACTGGACAAAATAGTTTGTGTTTAAATGTACCTGTATACAATTGGTGATGTGTGTGATTGTAGTTAGTATAGTAGTAGAATAAATGTGTGAACCCAACTTGCTTCTTAAGAAATTTCATTGATGAATGTGTTTCCCCACATTCATAGTGTTTCAGTATGATTGCTATAGTAGTGATAAATTTTAAAGTTTTTTTTAAAATTTTTTTATTTTTCTTTTTATTTTCCCCCCTTTTTTTCCCCCCCCTTTTTTCCCCCGGGCCCCTTATGTATTTTAAACCCTTTTGGATCTAAAAAAAAATGGGAAATTAGGTATTTGGGTGCCCGGGTTTTTAAAAGCCTGGTTTTTTTTTTTTTGGGTTTGGGGTTTTAGAAAAAGGGACCCCAACCCCTCCCCCAAAAAAATTTTCTCAAATGCCCAAACTGAGTGAAATTAAAACCCTTTCCCCCCCCAAACCCCCCCCCTTTTAAAAACCCCCAAACATTTTTGTGGGTGAACACGAGTTTGACTCAACAAGGGGAGGGGAGGGGTGGATGTTGACGACTTGCAATCGTACTAACTGGGCTTTTCTTCTTTGCTTGTTTTTTGTTGATAGTTTTTTGGGTTTTTTTTGTGTGCTTTTTTTTTCCTTATTTGGTACTTATGTTGTTTTGGTATTTGTTTGTTTCTCATGTTGTTTTTTTCACACACCAAAGAAATGAAACGGATACAGCACTCGACAAAAATACAATTGATAAAAAGGAGCAAAAAAAGATACTCTTCCGATTAATTTGCAACTGAAAGCGATAAATGGAAGAAAAATAGATGAGGAGAGAGGAACTTTGTATATAACTCAATGTAATCACGGTGTAGAAGTCTGAAAGAGTGTGAGAATGTGACAGATAATGGTCTTTAGCCATCAAGCCAAGATGCTGAGGAAGAAGAGATGCCTTACTGCCAAGGACAATGTCCACCAGAAAAGAATAAAGACATTCCAACGACTTCATTAACAACAGACCACGCCACAGACACACCACACACACACTACAAGCCAGGCTCGACAACAACCACACCCAACGCCAGCTCAACCTGCCGCAAACAAGGTCACAGAAAGGACCATCGCTTAACATACCCTGAACGAAGCAGACCAGCAGTACGACTCCCGCTGATCCAGAGCCGATGACTGAAGAAGAGCCGTGAAGCTGAACATAAAGCGCCCCGAGGAACAGAAACAGAGGCAAAAAAGAAACTACAAAACACGAGAGGCAGAGAGAGAAGAGAATAATGCATGCTCAATTATTCATGGCACATCACAGAGCATTAGAAAACAAAAATTCCCTATTCAGAACTCCACCAGACTACGCATGTGATTTTATCACTCACAGGTTGCTGATAGGAAACAACTGAAATCTGATCCGTCAAAAAAAGAAAAAAGAAGTAAGACTGTGCAACCAGATGAAGGATGCTCATTTTTTTTTTTTTTTTTTGCTGCCTCATCTCAGTTCTGCGTTGCTCCCATCGCCTGCTCCCACCCGCTCATTTCGACTTGACTACTTAGCCTCTGGTTCCTTGGGAACATAGGGCTGCAACAACACCCCTCCAAAAAAACTTGTTTGGGAGAGCTTCAGATCGCGCCTGTCATTCTGATTCGGCTGCCTTCGTTTCTCTCAACACTTCTGCGCAGGTCGTTTTTAGTCAACCAACTTTCCCTGCCCCTGTGATCAGCATAGCCGCCTGGTGACACTGAACGCTGGCTGCGGAAGTTTGGCCGATCCATCCCCACTTCCTTTGTTTAGTAATGACTGTTGGGGTTTGTTCTGTCCTGTCCCACAGGTTTTTGTTGGATAGACCGTCGCCGACAGTGAGGTTGAGGATGAACCTGACTTTTGTTTTAATAAGACTGAGTTTGTGGTGTGGTTTTTGGTTACCCTCGCAGTTTCTGGCCATAAAGGAGACCGAGTTGACATAGGTTTGTAGATTAATCCCAATCTGTTTTGAAAAGAGGCTGTTGACCTCCCAAATTGGCCGAAAGGTTAAGGCGTGAACGCTTTGTTGATTCGCACTATGTCTCATCATGTTCGCCCAATCTTTTACTACACTCGTCCCAGTATATAAACTTTGCTCACTTCCTTGAGGTTCCTAGCTGCATGGTCGCACTGGTCATGTGTTATGTTGTTCACCCTCATGTCCCCCCGAACCTCCAACCCCAAGGGCTTTGACACAAGCTCCTCACAGGCAACAAAGTGCATGGAAATGAACTGAGGTCACCAATGAAGACCAACACACCAGGCTACTCGATTCATGAGGCAATTTTTATTATTGCATGATGATCAATTAATGATGAGGAAGATGAATACCTGCTGTGAAGTGAATTTGCGTTGAGACCCTAATGGACCAGTTGTACTCTACACTTACTAAATGTCCTGGCGTCAACCAGCGCCCCAGAGATACAGACCACCTCATGTTTGGTTCGGTAATTTGAAGCAACTCTCAAAATCACATTCGTAAAGAATGAAGCTCAATTCTTGTCCCAATCTCCCACATGAGCCCACAGCACTCTCACTCTGATAGGAGCCACGGACTAAATAAAAAATTCCCATGACTCCTTAGGACCGAACTGGCGACCTTCCAGTCCGTAACCCCCAAAGTGCTAACCACTGCGCCATGGTGGCTGGCGAGTGTCACACCTCAGATAAACTTACCTCCTCTGTTCTGTCAAAGAGTCCCATGCCACCGGCCTTTCACATGACACTTCCATCATGTCCAGTCCCAGTCCAAGGAACACACCCTATGCAAAGCTGAGACAAACCATCTAGTTGTGATGGCTGACGTCTGCTCCCCTTACACAATTTCTGGGATCACTCCCTCAGCGTTTTCCCATGTGGAAACATTGTATCAGTGCCGTGTCTCAAATCATGAAAAAAGAATGCAATTAAGCCATCAGCCAGAGTTATTTTAGCAATTCACTCGCATCGTTTCCCTCGTGCAAGACCTACATGCTCATGTCCCCTGTCTCCCCGTTCATTCTTTTGAATTTGACTACAAGCAGTTCACTGTTGTCCATTCCCTGTGGTACCCCATCGCTGCCTTCAACTGACAGTATCCGCAACTCTGGCCGAACTGCCATCGTCTGAAAATGAATGAATCCTCAACTGTTCATGCTTCAGTATCTCTTCCACTGCTTTCCTATCTGCAAAGGAATAACCAGACAAGACTGTAATCCCCTTAGGATATTTAAGAACTTATAAACCTGTACACCCTCTTTTGTTTGTTTTCAAACTACTTAAATTAAATAAATAAACCAATACATGCTTGCTGTTGATTTTACAAACGCTTTCAACTCTATTCCAAACGACATTTTGTACACATGCATTAAAGCAGCTTTAGGAATTGCACTTATTTTCAGAAATAGATTTCAGTGTTAATGAATTGGATCTGCACGTGCAATAAATCATGGAGGATCATGGATGGATATCAGAATCTTTGAAGTGTCTTGCGAATAAGCAAGGGCGTCCATTCTTTCCATCAGCTTTTGTGCATGGCAGTAGAAATCCTTAGCAATTAAAATCAGAAATTAGCTCAATCATGGACTGAATCTCCCAATGAATGCCCAGGAGCCAAAAAGGTCAACTTAAAAAAAAAAATTGCAGACTACCACCCCTTTTCTATGAGATAAAGAAATTTAGAAGAAACTCAAAAGACCTGTACTCCTTTTCTCTAAGTTATCCAACTAAATTGATACGGTGATCAGTAGAGAATGAAACCACCACTCCAATTTGTGACCAACTTTCAACACTCCTAAAAAAATCAGAAAAATCGTTCCTACACACGTTTGAAACCAATCACTCCTAGCTTGCTAACGCTCTGGGAAAGAAAACTGGAATCAAGATAGATCATTCAAAACAGGAAGCAAGATAATAATTTTGAAAAAAGTGAAACCAATAAAGCATCTAAAAAAGGAATCAAGATAAAGCATCTAACTGAATCAGAGAAACATTCCTAAAACGGTGATCAAGATAAACGTTCTAAAAACGGTGATCAAATAAAGCATTCTAAAACGTGAAGCAAGATAAAGCATTCGAAAAACGTGAACCGAATAGTTCATTCTAAAACGGTGAATCAAAACATCATTCTAAAAACGGTAAATTCAAGATATATCATTCAAAACGGTGAAACAATATACATAATTTTAAAACCACATAGAATCAAAGATAAGCATTCCTAAAACAGGAATCAAGATACTATCATTCTAAATACGGTGAACCAAGAATAAACCTTCTAAACGGTGAATCAAGATAAAGCATACTATCAGGTTGAGAGCTAAAGATGCAAACTGAAAAGATAAGCCTGAAGTTTCTACACTGGAAAATTCCCATAACAAACACCAACCCAATATCATGTTAAACAAAATGAAAGTTAAAGAGACACACACATGTGTCATATTGTAGTTGCTGAAGCGAATACATTGAACCCTTTACCAAGTCCTGCTGTATCAGGATTTGTGAGCTCCAGTGAAGAAAAACTAAATGTACAGAGAACTTAAAGTCCAAATAAACCTTGTCAAAAAGACAGATTTTTCTGTTTGAACTAAGGAACTGACAAGCTTAAAGGAAAAAAGACTACTACATAATTTTTCCTCATATTACCTGGAACAATGTGTATTTATATATGGTTAAAAAAACCGATTCGGTAATCTCTACACATGTTTTTGAAAAAGAATTTGAAATTAGATGGTTATAATATACGCGTTTTGATTAATAATAATAATAAAAATAATTTATATAGCGCTATATTTCAGAGACAAATCAAAGCGCTTGCACTCAACTCATTCTTACAGTCATCACACCAGTGAACAAGCAAATAATAGTTCCTTCAAGTCCACATGTCACACACGCACACACAAACACGCGCGCCACGGCGCGCACGCACACACACAACACACACACAAGGTCACACCGCCCGCAGCATTAAAGAAAAAAAAAAATTTTTTTTCTTTGGCTGTGAAGCAGGAAAAAACTATGAGATGAGGCAGGAGAGAAAATCTAGTTTGAAATAAATATGTCTTGAGACTGGATTAAAAGTGTCATAAAAGGCTTTTGGTGGAGAGAGAGAGGGAGATTCAATTCCACTCATTGACCAGAAATAGAGAAAGAAGTGACGGCGATGTGGATTGGTTGAACCTTGGTACTCTAAGGACAGTATCGCACAGAAAAAAAAAGCGGAAAACGATAAGGATTGTACAAGTGAAGACATTCACAGAGGTAGGCTGGTGCTGTTTTGTGGAGACATTTGTAACAGAGGTACTGATCTTAATTATTTACTCTCTGTGGCACAGGCAGCCAGGAGAGATTGCAAGACGGGGTAAATATTGTCACGCATTTAAGGATTCCACTGTGTATAATGGCACAAGTCAGATATGGTCAGTATTCCAGCTGGCATATTGCTAAGTCAGGAATGTCATATGTCTACTGGTATTGCACATGTCAAGATGACCAGTATTCTACTTGCATATTGCACAAGCAGATATGTTCAGTATGTCCAGCTGTGCTATTGCACAAGTCATATATGGTCATATGTCCTCACGTGCATATGCACAAGTCAGATATGGGTCATATGATCCACTGTGATATTGCACAAATCAATATGGTCAGTAGGTTCCTAGCTGTGTATATTGGCACAATTTCAGAGATGGACCATATGCACCAGCTTGTGCATATTGCACATAGTCAGATAATGGGTCAGTATGCCAGCTGTGCAAAATTGCACAAATCAGATATGTCAGTATGTCTAGCTGTGTATATTAGCATAAGTCAAATGGTCATAATAATTACATTTACAGCTAAACACATTATAAAACTGAAGCATGCTAGCTGTGCATATTGCACAATCAGATATGTCAGTATGTCTAGCTTGTATATTGCATAAGTCAGATATGTTCATAAATATATACTAGTTTACAGCGATATAAAACGAAGCCATGCTAGCTGTGCATATTGCACAATTAGATATGTCAGTATGGTCACTGTGTATATATGCATAAGTCAGATATGGTCAGTATATACATACAATACAGCTAAACACATATAAATCCGAAGCCATGCTAGCTGTGCAATATTGCCCAAGTCATATAATGGTCAGTAGTCTAGCTGGTATATTCAACAAATCTGAAGCAATACACGAAAAGTACTTTTTTTTTTTCCCGAGCTGGTTGGGGACAGGATAGCTCATGGTGCGAGCACTCACTTCCCAACTTAATTAAGCAGCATCGAGGTGTTACAGTTGGATGGGTGACCGTTTGAGCGCTTGCTTCAGTACAAAGTTTCCCCCCCAGCTGTTAAATAAAATGGGTACCGTCCTCTTTAGGTGGGAAGGTAAAGCACGAGGAAGGAGATGCGCCACCCACAATATGCTGGCCCCTGGAGAAGCGAGTCTCTGACGCCTTGGCTTCCCAACGACCTTATATGGTTATGGGACACCTTGACCTGTTTTACTCTTGATTGGGTCAGTTAACCAGGTTTTTGCAATAAAGAAAAAAAATGTGAAGCATTTACACATTGCACGAAAGTACATTTTTCCTGAGCTATTGTGGTTGTTTTTTTTTGAGGGGAGGGGGTATAGATCGGCACATCGGTTTGGTGTGGTGGGTGGGTGTAAACTTAATGGTCATTTGGTCATTCAATTTTAAATAATGTTCCTTTCCTGTGAACACCTGCTTTCTTCCGCCTCAGTTAAAGTCTCACCCACAGACCTATTGGGGATTGGAGTCTGCACTAATGTTCACTCTGGGTAAAATCTCCTTGAACGGATTCGAAGGTCAGCGATCAGTGAATTGTAATGCACAACACTCTAACCACCACTAATTCCATCCCCATATGTGTTGACGAGAAGAGAGAGAAGAGAGAGAAGAGAGAAGAGAGATAGAGAGAGAGAGAGAGAGAGAGAGAGAGTTTAGATTTAGGGAATGTTTGTTCAAACAAAATTTTTATCATTGTATAAAATAAATTATGTCCATTCTTTTATATTGAGGATAATGAATAAGCATTTATGTGCTTTTCACAACCATCCCATTGTAGCAGTTTTGTAAATTTTGTCATCCGTTCCCACTGGCACACAATGGCATACCTTACAACAAGCTAAAGATTTAACATGATGCGCAAGATTTTCTGCTCATTCACACAGGGGCCTCGTTTTATATTCATCCAAAAACTTTTGGGGAGATGTATCTGCACTGATGTTAACCTCCAGGTAAAAATATCCCCTTAATGGAATCGTAACCCAGTCGTCAGAATTGCCATCGCAATGTTCTAACCACACTAGACAATCCTGTCCATGGTTTGTGTACGTGCGTTTGTGTGTGTGCGTCTGTGTGTGTGCCGCAGTGCATTATGTGTGTGTGCAAGGTAATACAAATTTGAAATAGTTTAAAACGAAAATAAGTATCTCTTTCATCAGTCAACACAAACATACTTATAAAAAAAATTATAGCAACTATATAGCCAGGAATTACAAAATAAATAATCGCAACATTACAGAATTTATTGCTTCAAAAAACCCACGGTACTGACAATATTCATAAAACTTTATGTACTTATCCCTCACACACACTAACCGACAGCACTGCACATTGAGTCAATCAACCTGAGCAAAGTTGATTCATACACACACACATACACACAAACAAAACATAGTGCCGGAACAAAGAACTTCCATGCCTCATGTGGTGATCAAAGAATAAATCACAACACACTTCTGAGGCTATCAACACAGAAACTGAGCCTGGCATTGATAAACCCTATACCACCTTCAAACCAGACATGCAGTCTGTTTCGCTGATACTGGGGCTGGTATGTCTCCAACCATCTATGGCGTGAAGCATTTCCCAAGCATAACACTAATGGGTAATAACCACACAAGATCCTATCACAGTCGTGTCTAAAGAGAATGTAACCTTTTGACACACTGTGCAACAGGCCAAGAATCACCGCTCCTGACATCAGCCTGGAGGTTGACCTGATGGCTGCACGAGCTCAAGATGGGCCCAAGAGGAACTTCTCTGCTGCGTTGATATAGCTAGACTGCCCTTTCAGCAACGATCACTTGAACTTTCTTCTTCTGTCTCCTTGCTTCGTTCTGTCTTTTCTGTCTTCAAATATCGCAGAGAACGCCACGCAAACCATGTGCCAGGTCATAAGGTCCTGGTATGGTTAAGCACAGGCCAATGATCACACACTGCCTCCATTCAGAAAGGGAAAGGCGAAAGCTTAAAGATCCAACAGGTCTGAGCAAAACACCAGGGTTTTGGAAGTTCACGACAACCCACAACATGCCTTCTAATCTTTTCCGTGTCGCTCCCATTCTGAGAAACAGTAGGGCATTGCTCTCCTCCCACATCAGAATATAGGCTCTCTTCTTGGCCATCGTAGTATCGACCACTGGCCATTCCATCAGTGTCATATTGCTCACTTGTAGAAAAAATAATTCAGATGACAATACGCACTCCACTCACCCATCCATCCAGTCATTCACCCATCCAGCCAATCATTCCCACCCATCCATCCCAGGTCCTTTCATCAGTCCAGCCAGTCATTCATCCTCCATCCAGTCATGCATCCTTCCATCCATCATTCACCCATGCCATCAGTCATTCATCCATCATCCATCATCACAGTTGTTGGTGATAAAAAATACTAGCGCTTGGTAAAAACAAGATAATAAATGAGGTATTGAGTATATGGAAATTATCTAACGACCTTTTCCAAATCAAACCAGGTATCGTTGGTAAAAAAAGTAATTATTGTGTCTGATCGTGCTTGTTCTGTGTTTGTTTCTTTCTGGAACTCCTTTATTCCATGAAGACTGCAGTCCCGAGAGAGCAACAAGAGTAAACAGCGTAGCAACAAACGGCCGACGTCCAACAGACTCATGGAGCGCCAAACACCGAGGAGACGGTGATTTGGTAAGACAACGACCACACCCAACCTCTGACCCCTTTCAAAGACCAACCCTGCTATGACCAGGCCCACGATCTTGAACAATGGGGAGTTTTCACTCTGTTTTTATAGAATAATAACAAATGTTAAGAATTTTTCAAATAGTATTAACCTTTGATGACCAAATTCAGATAGGTTCACTCAATGCAAGGTTTTAAAAAACAAGTTAAAGAAATTCAATGTTCCATTACGTAAAAAGTTGGGATAACTGCAATGACATTGCAACATGGGAAAAAAAACAACTGGGTGATACATCTTCATAAGGAAGGAACCAACAAAATCCAGGTGAAGTAATACTAGTAGCAAAACATTTTGAAGTAAAAACCGAGCTTAGTACTAAGGTAAGAACAGATTGTTAACAGTGCTATGTAGAATAGGAAAATCATACCTTAGCTGGCAAATATATACGCTCCTAACATCCCAACCCCAAAATTGCTTTTGTAAACAATAAAAAGCGAAGTGGTCAAAGTGAACATAACCTGCACTAATGTACTTTAACTGTGGTCCCTAGAAATGAACAGGACATCATCTCCCGGTAATCCACACCGTACACTAAAGTTCAGCATTTTCACACACAATCAATAATTTACACACTTATGACCTATGGAGAGAGTTTAATTAAAGAGTAAAAAAAAGACTCTCTAGTCACAGAGTCAACCCTTTTATTGCCCACAGGCTAGATTATGTTTTTTATACAAGACATGATTCAAAGTTATTTTGAATCGACTATAGAAGGAGGCATCCCCGTGGTCTCCCGGGTATTCTTGCAAAGCGAGCATTGCAAAATAGAACCCTACCGCCATCCCAGGCATGTCCGTAAAAGGCGACTAAGGAGCACCTTTCCCCTAGGTCAGAAGGGTTGGACACTGGCAAACAACCCGGCTCTAAAAAGATCTCCTGTTACGGATACCGTAAACACTTTACCCATTCCACCTCAGTCTTGGGAATCTGGGGATCCTTCAAAAACCTACAGCGCTGCAGCCAAACCGTCAGGAAGCGCAGGGCTGACGACCCTCATCAACCAAGACGCCCCTGATGAAGTCCCCGAGTGTTTGACACGTCGCCGTCCTACTTGGAAACATGGAACCGTGAGGACCCTCTGGAAACCGGAAACAGGTGTCGCAGGCAGTGAGGGAGATAACAATATCGCCTCACTCTCCTGAGCATGTCTGAAGTACGGTGAATGTCCCAAGGAGTGACAAGATTTACAGCAGAGAAACTTTGCGCTACTCCGGTAAAAGTGAAGAAGACTCCACAAAACTGGAGTAGGTCTCCTGCGTCCAAACATGCAGGCCAAAGCCTCTGAAATGGGAGCCTGTTTCAGACCGCATCATCCACCCGCCCAACGACTCAGTTTGAGAGTCGCCTTCCCAGAAGGGTGTCCCCTTTTCATGTCTACGGCCCTACCAACACCGCGAGGAGGAAGAGCAAGGACAACTTCTAGCAACCCACCTCCAGTCAGTGGTAGACAAAAATCCCGAGACGGTTCATCTCATCCTCATGGGACATAACAACAAGGTCGGAGACTGACAACACTGATAGAGAGCGGGAATGGGACACATGGCTGGAAACATAAATAAAATGGAGAAATGCTTGCTGATTTTTGTGCTGCCAACAGCCTTGTGATTGGAGGCACCTTTTTCCACACCAACGTTCCACAAAGCACCGGGTCTCCCTCCCCCGACCACCAACAGAAACCAAAGATCACGTCATGGTGAGACAACGCTACCGGAGCTCCCTCCAAGACTGAGAGAAGAATGCAAGGAGCAGAAATAGGGTCAGACCACCATCTTGTGGTCACCAAGAGTCAAGATGCGCTTGTCTGCCGAGAAAGACTCTGCAGATTCCAAGATAAAAGTCAACGTTAAGATTGAAACAAGAAAGACAACAAAGCAGGCATTTCAGAGCTCACTCACACCGCTTCAAGTGCTTTCCAGTCAGAGAGACAGAAAACGTGAACACAAATGGTCCACCTTCAAAGACGCCATTGCGTGGGAGCCTGTGATGAGTTTTTGGGACGAAGCCACAATGAAAAGAAAGCCATGATCAAGGAAGACTGAAGAAAGTCGAGGAAGAAGCGCAGCCAAACAAGAGCTGAACCGACTACGACCCGCCAACAAAGCGGCGAGCAACAAGCCAGGTACTCCATACTTGCCAAAAAGCCAAGTAATGGAGCTACGAGCAGACAATAAACGACTCACATCTAATGCCTCGCAGATGAGGCCAAAGAGTGCTGCTGCAAGGGAGACCTCAAGACCCTGTAGCCAACCACCAGACTTCTTAGCGGGCATCGCACAACACAACAACTGTCAGAGACAAGGAAAGGAAGCTCTCACCTCTATTGAAGACAGCTAACAAGATGGAAAGAAGCATTTTCTCAGAGGTCTGAATCGACCAGCCCCGAGAGAATGACCTTCAGCTGAGCAGTGGACCCTCTGACATCAACATTGGAGAGATCACCAAGAAAGAGTATCCGAAATGGCCATCAGCAGCTTGAAGAACGCTAGGTTTGCTGGCATTGACAAACTTCCGCAGAAGCACTTGAAGGAAGGGTAGTGACATCGGTGACTAGTTTACACGCCACCGCTACACCCCTCCCCCCCACCCCCCCGCGTGCTCAACCTGATCTGGAGACAACTGGGAGATGCCAGCAAATGGAAGAGAAGGGGCCTGCTTGTGAAGCCCCGAAGCACGCGACCTTCCAGTAATGAAAGTGCGAGTGTATCACACCCTGTTTGTCCACCACAGCAAATCCTCACAAGAGTCATCCTGGACCGAATGAAAGCTGCTCTCGGACAAGACTCTTCGAGAATGAACAGGCGAGGCTTCAGAAAAAACGTTCCTGTCCGACAAGATTGCGACCACCCACCCTCAAGAATCATCGTGGAACAGTCCATAGAATGCAGTCACCTCTCAACACCTTGCTTCATCGATTTTTGAGAAGGCTTTGACAGCGTGGACAGACAAGCAATCTGGAACATTCGTCTCCACTAGAGGTGTCCACCAGAGTTTTGTCAGCATCATAAGACAACTTTTACGATGGATTCTCACTGCCAGGTCATCCACGCGTGGAAAACGTCTCCACAGCTTCAGATCTCTTCTGGCATCAACAGGCTGCTTGTTTTCTCCACTCCCTCTTCCATTGTGGTGCTGGACTGGTGACAAGACAGCCTACCAAGTATCCTGGGAAAGGTATCCATGGACCCTCATTACAAAAGCGGAAGGATCTCGATTTTGCCATGGGACCTGCTCGCTAGCCCACCCGCCTGCAGCACATCCCAAAGCAAAGTCACGCCCTAATACGACAAGCTAGACGTGTTGCTCAGGATCACAAGAGAAGACCAAGCTAGCTGGCGTACCAACAACCAGCAAGAGGCTCCTGTCACCATCTCTGAAAGCATTAAGATATCAGTGAATTGTGTGTTCCTAGGCATAAGATCAGCCAACAGGAGGCACAGACAAGACATCAAGCAAGATTAAAGCACTACCAAGCATTTGCCACTTAGAAACCTTTATGGAAACAAAGTGATCTCACAATCCACCAGCTCTGGATCTTCACCCAACGTAAATCTGTGCTATCTCTAACGGTCAGAACTTGGCTGGTCATACAACAACCAGCTCCTCCAAATCCAGACCTTCATCAACTATGCTCCCTGCAGATCCATCATCTCAGAGGGTTCGACAGAGTGCCAAGTACCGACCTTGGATGACAACCTACAGCCTATGGAAGTCCAAGTAAGGCGGCGAAAGTGGCGTAGGGGTCGGCCACACCCTACGGAAGAGCCTGGCCAACATCACCAACAACCTCGGATGGAACCCGCAGGGGAAAAGGAAGAGAGGGCGCCCAAACAGAAAAACCTGTAGGAGAAGCCTGCAAAGTGAGAGCTAGAGACGCCAGCCTACATGGAAGAGGCCAAGACCTTGCCAGAGTCAGGAGAAGGTGGAGGGACGCAGTGATGCCCTATGGCTCCCGAGACTATAAGGACTAAGAGAAGCAGAAAGAAGGAGGCAGAAGACCAGCCCTACCTTGCAGAGAACAAGCTGGGTTCAGAGGCAAGGCCATGAGCACAATCAAACAATTTAAAATGCCACATCCTGATGGAAAAACATCTTCAACAGCAGAAACCTTCCACAACTATCATCGACTTCAAGAAGCTTTGCGACAGAGTATGGCACGAAGCCTGTGCAGGTCCTCAGAATGTTTGCATTGAAGAAGACTAGTGCAAAACGCATTGAAGCACTATACAACACACGCAAAGCAGTGGTCTTCTGAACAATCAGGTCGAGACTACTTCAAAACCCACAGTTGGGTCTGACAATTGTGCCTGTTTATCTCCAGTCCTGTTTAATCTGTTCTTGGAAAACATTAATGAGAGAGAACCCTCCATGACTCCACTCTGTCCATCTCCATTGGCGCAGACCCCTCAACAACTTGCGGTTTGCCGATGACATTGAACCTCATGGCGGAAGTCACACGAGCTGGCCAAGATCTTTACACCAACTTGGAAACAGAGCTGGAGCTATGTAGTGGAGGTGACTCGGAGAAAGTAAAGGACTTGTGAACAGCACGAGCTAACACTGCTAAAATTTTACATAAATGGCCAACAACTGAGAGGTGTAGAACGCTTTTAAATACCTTGCGCACACTCACACAGGACGGGCGATTCGACGACAGAAATCAAAGTCATAATAGCCATTGCAACATCTTCCAGACATAACTCACCACCATATGGAAAAGTAAAGAGATCAGTTTCCCATCAAACAAAAGCGCTACAAGCCCTAATACCAACTATCCTGCCGTACGGAAGTGAACGCTGACATGTGCCTGCTGATACAGCAAAGCAAAATCCTCATTAGAAACAAAATGCCATAGATAAGCTGCTGGGGCAATATCCGGGAGAGAACGACAAGACCATGAATTTGTGTGTCAAAGATTCAAATAACAACAGCTGGCAGTCCACAGGAAGCCCTTCACAACCATTGTCAAAGAAAAAGCTGACATGGTTTTCGTCACATTTCATCCCGCTACAGACACACTGCCAAAAACCATACTGCAGCAAGGGAACACTCGAAGGTGCAGAAAGAGGGAAGGACAGAACAAGTCATTGATGACAACATCAGAGAAGGACCCAGGATGAACGACTCGGACACTACTTGCGCATAGCCATAGGGAAACCGCGATGGAGGAGGAGGCTTTACACGGCATCGTCTTTCGTGTCTCCCCCACGAACCGCCAAGTCACGGTTCTGATGATGATGATGATGAATGAATTCCAAAATTGTGTTTCATTGAGATAACCAAATGATTATAATTGAATTTAATGGCAATAAATTTTCAAGTGGACCTTGGATACTCATCTTTACAATAGCCTATTAAAAGACACACTATTCGTCAGAAAATAATGAAGTCTAACCGCATGCTTAATGACCCTTTAACAACAAACCCCTACCTATATATTGGAATTATGCAAATAGATAAAAAAAGTTTAGGATTGAATATGGTTACAAGATAATGAACAAGAAGAATATAGAAAAAAAATAAAATCAAGACACGAACATTTTGGAAGTGAGAGAGGCTATTAGCTCAGATCCTTTCAATAGATAAGTGCTTGTACCAAAGCAAGGTATAGATAACTAAAAACAGAAAATAGAACTGCATCCAGCACCAAAGTCAAAGACTCCCGAGCCACGAGAATAAAGGGATAGGAGAAGGGAAACGCCAACAGTAAATACGGTTGGTATTTTAGATAAAAGCTAGAGGACAAAAGAAATCATCACAAGATATTTAAGACGACAGAGAGGCATCACAGACCAAGAAGAACAGTTTAGAAGAACATGTTTCATATTCTAAAGCCTGTGGCAGTTGCCAGAAAGCGCAGGAATGCCGAAGCAGCAACAGATCCTACTGTTTCTGACATGAACTTTCACTAGTGACTTGTTTCAGATGAAACTGAACGCGCCACCAAACGTGTAAGGAAACGATGACAGTGGAAAAACGAATAATGCTCTGACAAACAATGAAGAAAAGGGCTCAAGCTCCGGTAAGATGAGATAACGATAGAAATTTAAAAAATTCTTTTAGAATAAATAGAGCCCAACGCTTTGACAAAACTCGTCTAAAGAATCCTTTGAGACTGGGAACTATCCAATATCCCAGAAGCAAGGAAATAAACACTTTGTTACACCAAAAAGGAAAAGATCTGAACAAATATGAATTAAACAACGGAGGACCCATAACTCTAACAATACTCTGATTATAAAATATAAGCAAAGCATTAGCCCAAAGACTTAGTGGAGTCATTCAGAAATTAATAATAAAGACAAGTTGGCTATCTCAAGGGAGAAATATTGCTACAGTCTTAAGATCGATAGATAACTCCCACACCAACTACTAAATTAAATAAATGAAACCAATACTGCTTGCTGTTGATTTTACAAACGCTTTCAACTCTATTCAAACGACATTTGTACATGCTTTTAAATGCTTATTAGATTGGGCCACATCAATTTTCTGAAATGGATTTCAGTGTTAATGAATGGATCTGTAAGTGCAATAAATCAATGAGGATCATGGATGGATACAGAATCTTTCAAGTGTCCTTGTGGAATAAGACAAGGTGTCCATTCTTTCCACAGCCAGTTGTGCTAGCAGTAGAAATCTTAGCAATTTAAAATCAGAAATACTCATCATTGTACTGAACTCCCATATTAATGCCCTGAGCCAAAAAGTCATCTTAAAAAAAAAAATTGCAGACAACACCAATCCCTTTTCTATAGATAAAGGAAATTTTAGAGAAAACAAGTAAAAGTAATGTTCTTTCGAGGCAGCAGGCCATAGAGCCGGAGCTTATCCGTTTCTGTACGTTAAGGCAACTATGGTTTTTCACCACCCTGGTAAGGACGCTAGTCTGTCCCAGATACTCCCCACAAGCTGTACCCACTTGTATCACCTGGTGGAGTGAGGAAAATTGATAAAGTGTCTTTCCCAAGACATAACATACCGACCACGGGGATCGAACCCGCAACCTCTGATCACGAGTACCGCCAAAACCACTCGACCACGGTACCTCCTAAGAAACACAAGAAAACAGTATTCCCTTTCTAAGGTTTTTCCCAACCTAAATGGATAGGTGATCATTAGAGAGTGGAAACCACCACTCCAATGGTTGGGTGACGCAAAAGCTTGTTCAACACCTCCCAAAATAAATCAGTAAAATCTTCACACACGGTTGAACCAATCACCTCCTACTCTACCCTGCTTCTGGAAAGAAAACTGGATAAGATAGATCATTCTAAAATCAGGAATCAGAAGATAATTTTAAAAAGTAACAAGATAAAGCATTCTAAAATGGTGAATCAGATAAAGCATCTAAAACATAATCAAGATAAAGATTCTAAAACGGTGAATCAAGCTATGGCATTCTAAAATGGTGACTCGAGATATAGCATTCTATAACGCGGGACTCAAGATAAAGATTCTCAGCTGTTAGAGCTAAAGATGCAAACTGAAGAGATAAGCCTTAATTTCTACACTGGAAAATATCCCTTAACTACACCTGCCTATATCATGTTAATCAAAATGAAAGTTAAAAAGAGACAAACACAGGTTCAATTAGTGATGAAGTCTATTTACATTGAACACTTTAAACCAAAGTCCGCTGTATCAGAGATTGAGAAGCTCAGTGAAGAAAAACTATGTCTAGAACTTAACTTATTTAGTATATTTAAAAAAAACAGATTCGTAATTCATCAACACATGGTTTTTTTGAAAAAGAATTTGAAATTAGAGTTACAAAATAATTGCTTTGATTAGACAAGACCTCACTTAAAACCCCCCCCCCCCCCCTGCTAACCAAAAGCATACACAAAATGAACAGTCACAACACACAAGCCCACACATTTTTGTGGGTGAACACGAGTTTGACTCAACAAGGGGAGGGGAGGGGTGGATGTTGACGACTTGCAATCGTACTAACTGGGCTTTTCTTCTTTGCTTGTTTTTTGTTGATAGTTTTTTGGGTTTTTTTTGTGTGCTTTTTTTTTCCTTATTTGGTACTTATGTTGTTTTGGTATTTGTTTGTTTCTCATGTTGTTTTTTTCACACACCAAAGAAATGAAACGGATACAGCACTCGACAAAAATACAATTGATAAAAAGGAGCAAAAAAAGATACTCTTCCGATTAATTTGCAACTGAAAGCGATAAATGGAAGAAAAATAGATGAGGAGAGAGGAACTTTGTATATAACTCAATGTAATCACGGTGTAGAAGTCTGAAAGAGTGTGAGAATGTGACAGATAATGGTCTTTAGCCATCAAGCCAAGATGCTGAGGAAGAAGAGATGCCTTACTGCCAAGGACAATGTCCACCAGAAAAGAATAAAGACATTCCAACGACTTCATTAACAACAGACCACGCCACAGACACACCACACACACACTACAAGCCAGGCTCGACAACAACCACACCCAACGCCAGCTCAACCTGCCGCAAACAAGGTCACAGAAAGGACCATCGCTTAACATACCCTGAACGAAGCAGACCAGCAGTACGACTCCCGCTGATCCAGAGCCGATGACTGAAGAAGAGCCGTGAAGCTGAACATAAAGCGCCCCGAGGAACAGAAACAGAGGCAAAAAAGAAACTACAAAACACGAGAGGCAGAGAGAGAAGAGAATAATGCATGCTCAATTATTCATGGCACATCACAGAGCATTAGAAAACAAAAATTCCCTATTCAGAACTCCACCAGACTACGCATGTGATTTTATCACTCACAGGTTGCTGATAGGAAACAACTGAAATCTGATCCGTCAAAAAAAGAAAAAAGAAGTAAGACTGTGCAACCAGATGAAGGATGCTCATTTTTTTTTTTTTTTTTTGCTGCCTCATCTCAGTTCTGCGTTGCTCCCATCGCCTGCTCCCACCCGCTCATTTCGACTTGACTACTTAGCCTCTGGTTCCTTGGGAACATAGGGCTGCAACAACACCCCTCCAAAAAAACTTGTTTGGGAGAGCTTCAGATCGCGCCTGTCATTCTGATTCGGCTGCCTTCGTTTCTCTCAACACTTCTGCGCAGGTCGTTTTTAGTCAACCAACTTTCCCTGCCCCTGTGATCAGCATAGCCGCCTGGTGACACTGAACGCTGGCTGCGGAAGTTTGGCCGATCCATCCCCACTTCCTTTGTTTAGTAATGACTGTTGGGGTTTGTTCTGTCCTGTCCCACAGGTTTTTGTTGGATAGACCGTCGCCGACAGTGAGGTTGAGGATGAACCTGACTTTTGTTTTAATAAGACTGAGTTTGTGGTGTGGTTTTTGGTTACCCTCGCAGTTTCTGGCCATAAAGGAGACCGAGTTGACATAGGTTTGTAGATTAATCCCAATCTGTTTTGAAAAGAGGCTGTTGACCTCCCAAATTGGCCGAAAGGTTAAGGCGTGAACGCTTTGTTGATTCGCACTATGTCTCATCATGTTCGCCCAATCTTTTACTACACTCGTCCCAGTATATAAACTTTGCTCACTTCCTTGAGGTTCCTAGCTGCATGGTCGCACTGGTCATGTGTTATGTTGTTCACCCTCATGTCCCCCCGAACCTCCAACCCCAAGGGCTTTGACACAAGCTCCTCACAGGCAACAAAGTGCATGGAAATGAACTGAGGTCACCAATGAAGACCAACACACCAGGCTACTCGATTCATGAGGCAATTTTTATTATTGCATGATGATCAATTAATGATGAGGAAGATGAATACCTGCTGTGAAGTGAATTTGCGTTGAGACCCTAATGGACCAGTTGTACTCTACACTTACTAAATGTCCTGGCGTCAACCAGCGCCCCAGAGATACAGACCACCTCATGTTTGGTTCGGTAATTTGAAGCAACTCTCAAAATCACATTCGTAAAGAATGAAGCTCAATTCTTGTCCCAATCTCCCACATGAGCCCACAGCACTCTCACTCTGATAGGAGCCACGGACTAAATAAAAAATTCCCATGACTCCTTAGGACCGAACTGGCGACCTTCCAGTCCGTAACCCCCAAAGTGCTAACCACTGCGCCATGGTGGCTGGCGAGTGTCACACCTCAGATAAACTTACCTCCTCTGTTCTGTCAAAGAGTCCCATGCCACCGGCCTTTCACATGACACTTCCATCATGTCCAGTCCCAGTCCAAGGAACACACCCTATGCAAAGCTGAGACAAACCATCTAGTTGTGATGGCTGACGTCTGCTCCCCTTACACAATTTCTGGGATCACTCCCTCAGCGTTTTCCCATGTGGAAACATTGTATCAGTGCCGTGTCTCAAATCATGAAAAAAGAATGCAATTAAGCCATCAGCCAGAGTTATTTTAGCAATTCACTCGCATCGTTTCCCTCGTGCAAGACCTACATGCTCATGTCCCCTGTCTCCCCGTTCATTCTTTTGAATTTGACTACAAGCAGTTCACTGTTGTCCATTCCCTGTGGTACCCCATCGCTGCCTTCAACTGACAGTATCCGCAACTCTGGCCGAACTGCCATCGTCTGAAAATGAATGAATCCTCAACTGTTCATGCTTCAGTATCTCTTCCACTGCTTTCCTATCTGCAAAGGAATAACCAGACAAGACTGTAATCCCCTTAGGATATTTAAGAACTTATAAACCTGTACACCCTCTTTTGTTTGTTTTCAAACTACTTAAATTAAATAAATAAACCAATACATGCTTGCTGTTGATTTTACAAACGCTTTCAACTCTATTCCAAACGACATTTTGTACACATGCATTAAAGCAGCTTTAGGAATTGCACTTATTTTCAGAAATAGATTTCAGTGTTAATGAATTGGATCTGCACGTGCAATAAATCATGGAGGATCATGGATGGATATCAGAATCTTTGAAGTGTCTTGCGAATAAGCAAGGGCGTCCATTCTTTCCATCAGCTTTTGTGCATGGCAGTAGAAATCCTTAGCAATTAAAATCAGAAATTAGCTCAATCATGGACTGAATCTCCCAATGAATGCCCAGGAGCCAAAAAGGTCAACTTAAAAAAAAAAATTGCAGACTACCACCCCTTTTCTATGAGATAAAGAAATTTAGAAGAAACTCAAAAGACCTGTACTCCTTTTCTCTAAGTTATCCAACTAAATTGATACGGTGATCAGTAGAGAATGAAACCACCACTCCAATTTGTGACCAACTTTCAACACTCCTAAAAAAATCAGAAAAATCGTTCCTACACACGTTTGAAACCAATCACTCCTAGCTTGCTAACGCTCTGGGAAAGAAAACTGGAATCAAGATAGATCATTCAAAACAGGAAGCAAGATAATAATTTTGAAAAAAGTGAAACCAATAAAGCATCTAAAAAAGGAATCAAGATAAAGCATCTAACTGAATCAGAGAAACATTCCTAAAACGGTGATCAAGATAAACGTTCTAAAAACGGTGATCAAATAAAGCATTCTAAAACGTGAAGCAAGATAAAGCATTCGAAAAACGTGAACCGAATAGTTCATTCTAAAACGGTGAATCAAAACATCATTCTAAAAACGGTAAATTCAAGATATATCATTCAAAACGGTGAAACAATATACATAATTTTAAAACCACATAGAATCAAAGATAAGCATTCCTAAAACAGGAATCAAGATACTATCATTCTAAATACGGTGAACCAAGAATAAACCTTCTAAACGGTGAATCAAGATAAAGCATACTATCAGGTTGAGAGCTAAAGATGCAAACTGAAAAGATAAGCCTGAAGTTTCTACACTGGAAAATTCCCATAACAAACACCAACCCAATATCATGTTAAACAAAATGAAAGTTAAAGAGACACACACATGTGTCATATTGTAGTTGCTGAAGCGAATACATTGAACCCTTTACCAAGTCCTGCTGTATCAGGATTTGTGAGCTCCAGTGAAGAAAAACTAAATGTACAGAGAACTTAAAGTCCAAATAAACCTTGTCAAAAAGACAGATTTTTCTGTTTGAACTAAGGAACTGACAAGCTTAAAGGAAAAAAGACTACTACATAATTTTTCCTCATATTACCTGGAACAATGTGTATTTATATATGGTTAAAAAAACCGATTCGGTAATCTCTACACATGTTTTTGAAAAAGAATTTGAAATTAGATGGTTATAATATACGCGTTTTGATTAATAATAATAATAAAAATAATTTATATAGCGCTATATTTCAGAGACAAATCAAAGCGCTTGCACTCAACTCATTCTTACAGTCATCACACCAGTGAACAAGCAAATAATAGTTCCTTCAAGTCCACATGTCACACACGCACACACAAACACGCGCGCCACGGCGCGCACGCACACACACAACACACACACAAGGTCACACCGCCCGCAGCATTAAAGAAAAAAAAAAATTTTTTTTCTTTGGCTGTGAAGCAGGAAAAAACTATGAGATGAGGCAGGAGAGAAAATCTAGTTTGAAATAAATATGTCTTGAGACTGGATTAAAAGTGTCATAAAAGGCTTTTGGTGGAGAGAGAGAGGGAGATTCAATTCCACTCATTGACCAGAAATAGAGAAAGAAGTGACGGCGATGTGGATTGGTTGAACCTTGGTACTCTAAGGACAGTATCGCACAGAAAAAAAAAGCGGAAAACGATAGGGAGTGTACAAGTGAAGACATTCACAGAGGTAGGCGGGTGCTGTTTTGTGGAGCATTGTGAACAGAGGGTACTGATCTTATGTTTACTCTGTGGCACAGGCAGCCATTGGAGAGATTGCAAGAGAGGGGTAATATGCTCAGATTTTTTCTTTCTGATGGATTAGACGAGCGCAGAGTTTTGTATACGTTGAAGGGATTGGATTGATGATGTGGCAGACCACCAACAGCGAGTTGCAATAGTCCAACTGAAAGAATGAGAGACGCAATCAAGTTTGGATGTTGCATCTGTGGACAGTACTTTCGAATTACACTAATACGCTGTAATTGATAGTAGCAGGATGGCAGGTCTGAGTGATGAATTTTGCATAGGAGTGTGTTGTCAATAATGACCCTAGATACTTCACAGCAGTGGATAAAGGGACTGATGCATTGCCAAGTTGTATTGAAGCTGTTGTGATGGAAGAGAGTTTGGATTTGGTCCCTACAAGCATGGTTTCTGTTTTATCTGCATTTAGCTGTAATTTGTTCTGATTTTGGATATCTTGAAAGCAGTGGGCCATATTTGTAAAGAGAGAAGGCAGATTTTCAGGAGTGTCGCTGCTTAGAATCTGAGAGTCATCTGCATGAAAATGATGGTTGATCTGATGGCGGTTAATTATATGTGACGTGGGCAGTGTAGAGGGTGAAAAGAACAGGGCCCAGAACAGATCCCTGTGAACTCCACATTCCAATTTGCAGGTACTGACTGAATCTTGTTACTGTGACTGTCTGGAATCGGTCAGTAAGGTGATAACTAAACCAGGTAAGGGCTGTACAGTAACCCAAATGTTTTTTGAAGACGGGAGAGAAGAATAGAGTGGTCAATAGTGTCAAAGGCTGCAGATAAGTCGAGTAGAGTAAGAAGAGAGATTTTCCCTGAGTCAGAAGCGAGTAGAAGTGTGTTTAAGGTATGGGCAAGAGTAGTTTCAGTGCTATGGTTGACGCGATAGGCAGACTGAAACGCAGGAAAGAGACTGTTGGAGAGAAGGTGGTTGTTGAGCTGACAACACGTTAGGGATAGAACCAATGTAGTCAGAGTCACACACAAATGTTGAAACAGGTGGAGGACCAGAAAGCGAGGCAGTGTTGTGGCTGGTAACAGTTGTTGCGGTAGTGACGTCAGAAGTGAGGGGGGAGGCAGATGTCACGCTGCAGTATGCCCCCACGTGTTCCTCTTCTGCTTTTGCGCCGGTGAATTTCAAGATTTACAATGTGCTCTGGAGTCGATTTTGCATATGGTGGAAACCACGTGAGGACAAAGCTTTCAAGTCTGTTGCAGTTAGAGTCATTGCAGTGGAGTAAGGAACACAGAGCAGTGGTGAAGGGGGTGGTTTTGGATCGTGAATCACGTGAAATTTTCAGCTGCAGCAGGTCAGGGTATGAAGGTTGCAAAGCAAGCACAATCCAGTAACACAAATCATCATCATGAAATTTGAAAATAAATATCAAATGAAGAAAATTATAAATTGAAATATATCAAATGTCAAACAATGCCAAAGAAAACTGTTCTAACCGCTCGATTCCGGGTGTTGTAACAAAAACACAGATATAAACATTTCCAGGAAGAACGTTGGAGAAACACACAATCACACACTCAAAAACACAGAGACATGCACCATGCAGCCGCCAGGCGCAAAGGTGAGTAGAGGTGCACACAACATCAACTGCTTCAGAAACATTAGGATTAGACAAGACCTTCACTTAACCCCCCTCCTGCCAACCAAAGCATACACCAAAACGAACATTCACACACACAAGCCACACATTTTGTGGGTGAACACGAGTTTGACTCTACCAAGGGGAGGGGAGAGGGGGATGTTGACGACTTGCATCTTACTATCTGGGCTTTTCTTTTTTGGCTTGTTTTGTTGATATTTGGGTTTTTGTAGGCTTTTTTCTTTTTTTTTCTTATTTGGTAATGTTGTTGTTGGTATTTGTTTGTTTCTCAGTGTTTTTTTTCCACCACCAAAGAAATGAAACGGATACAGCACTCGACAAAAATAAAATTGATAAAAAAGGAGAAAAAAAAGATACTCTCCGATTACTTTGCAACTGAAAGAGAAAAAAGAAAGAAGAGAGATATGAGAAGGGAACTTTGGTATATGACTCAATGTATTCATGGTGTAGAAGTCTGAAAGAGTGTGAGAAGTTGACAGAACAATGGACTTAGCCCAGTCTAAGCAAAGATGCTGAGAGAGAAGAGATGCCTTACTGCAAGGACATGTCCACCTGAAAGAGAGAGCATTCCAACGACTTCATTAACACAGACCCTGCCACACCACACACACTCACACACACACACACATCACACACAACACACACACTACTGCCAGCTCGACAACCCACGCCAGCTCAACCTGCCGCAGAACAAGGTCACAGAAAGGACCATGCATAGACATCCCTGAATGAAGCAGACCACAGACGACTCCCGCTGATCGCAGCCGATGACTGAAGAAGAGCCGTGAACTGAAGCATGAAAGCGCCCCAGAACAGAGACAGAGGCAAAGAAAGAAACGACAACACGAGAGGCAGAAGAGAAAGAGAATAATGCATGCTCAATTATTCGATGCCATCACAATTAGCAGTAGGAAAACAAAAATTCCCTATTCAGAACTCCACAGACTATGCATGTGATTTTTATCACGTCACAGTTGCTGACAGGAAACAACTGAAATCTGAACTCAAAAAAAGAAAAAAAAAGTAAGCTGGTGCAACAAAAGTGAAGCACATCTTTTTTTTTTTTTTTTGGGCTGCCTCAATTCTGTGATGCTCCCATCCCCGCTCCCACGCCGCTCATTCTACTTGACTTTGACTATGCCTCTGGTTCCTTGGGGAACATAGGGCTGCAACAACACCCTCCAAAAAACTCGGTTTGGGAGATCTTCAGCTCGGCCCATGTCATTCCGGCTGCCTTCGTTTCTTCAACACTTCTGCGCCAGGTCTGCTTTGGTCGACCAACTTTCCGCTTCCTTGTGGATTCCAGTCAAGGGCCTGCTGGTGACACTTGACGCAGCTTGCGGTGTATGGCGATCCATCCCCACTTCCTTGTTAATAATGGACTTGGTTGGGGTTTGTCTGGTCCTGTCCCACAGTTGTTTTGGAATGACTTCCGGCCACCTGATGTTGAGGATGTTCCTGAGGCATTTGTTGGTAAAAACTGGATTTGGGGTGTTGGTTTTTGTACCCGCCAGTTTTCTGGGCCATAAAGTAGGACCGATTTGACATTGGTGTTGTAGATCCCAATCTTGTTTTGAAATGAGAAAGATGTTGACCTCCAAATTGGCTGAAGGGTGTTGAAGGCGTGACGGGCTTTGTTGATTCGGCACTTGATGTCTTCATCTGTTCGCCCATCTTTACTGACGACACTGCCCAGGTAAATAAACTTGCTGACTTCCTTGATGGTTTCTTGCTGCAGTCGCACTGGGTCATGTGTTTTGTTGTTCACCCTCATAACCTCCGTCTTCCCGATGTTGATTTGGAGGCCAGTCTTTTCAGCTTCGTCAGCAACACGACAGAGCTCTTGTGTGTCTTGTTGCCTGTGGGAGAGAAGGCTGATACTGTCTGCGAAGTCCAGGTCTTCCAGCTGTTTCATGAGGGTCCACTGTATGCCGGTTTTCCTGCCTGCTGTGGCTTGCCGCATTATCCAGTCAACCACCAACAGGAAGATGGATGCGACAACAGACAGCCCTGATGAACACCGGTCTGTACGGAGAAGGCTTCCGTCAGTTTCCCTTCATGGATGACTTGACAGGTGGCATCTTCATATAGCTGCTGGATGATGGTGATGAACTTTGGTGGAAAGCCATAGTGATGCATCAGTTTCCAAATGACACCTCTGTCGACACTGTCAAATGCCTTCTGGAAGTCGACAAAGACTGAATAGGGGGCTCATTTCTACACTGCATCTCAATCTCCCCACCACAGCCATACCCAGATTTGTTGTCACATCCCCAGGGTCGTAAGTCCACAGGGAGCCTATCAATATCAGGCCACCATGGGCCCACCAGCCAAAGGGGCCCTGCACTGCTGCTGGTCACTTTGGTGGTGTTCAGTTGTGCCTGTTCTGAGCTAACATACACAGGACACCACCTCCTAAGCCTCCGACTAACCTTAGTGTTAGCTCAGTCGCGGAGCCAGACTGAGTGAGTCACCCACCCGAGGTGGCAACCACCACAACGTCCATCCAATGACCGTCCCCCGCAAACCTCCAACCCCAAGGGCTTTGACACAAACTCATCACAGGCACAGCACGGCTGCTCAAAACAGGAAAAACCCAACTCTTTAGTTGGCGGCTCCCCTGTGGGACTCCCGGGGTATGCTTGCAAAGCGAGCATAGCAAGAATAGGATCTCTGCCCTCCAACCAGGCATGTCGTAAAAGGCGACTAAGGTGGAGCCTTCCCCCAGGTAGGGGGTTAGACACAGGGCTAACAACCCTGTGCTGTAAAAAAACAATTGTTACGGAAACAGCAACAAAAGAAATGAACAATACTGGGTGTGACGGGCTTCCAGAGTCATCGGAAGATGCTCGTATGAATGTCAGTGGTGAAAGCCGAAAGGAAGCCACTGACAGGAAGATGGAAGTCTTAAGCGCAAAAATAAGACCAAAGTAGATTCTGGAATGTGAGAACCATTTCGAAACAGGAAAACTAGCGCAAGTTACAGCAGAGATGAGACGCTACAATCTGCATATTCTCGGAATCAGTGAAAGCCGATGGACAGGATCAGCAAATACAGAGCCAGCACAGGAGAGAACAGTGCTGTACAGTGGTAGAGATGACGGCCAACACCATGAGGGAGTAGCAATCATCATGAAGAAAGGAATGGAAAATGCATGATGGAGTGGAAAACCTATCAACAGCAGATGATGAGATAAGAATGAAAGGTAAGCATGCTAATACCACAATCAAACAGTGCTATGCACCAACCAACGACAGTGGAGAAGAAAGCAAAGATACATTTTTATGAACAATTACAGGCTGAAATGGAAAACACACCAAACCATGACATGAGGATAGTGATGGGTGACCTAAATGCAAAAGTCGGAAAAGACAACACAAATCAAGAAAGAGCCATGGGAAAAGAAGGATTGTGCAGCATAAATGACAACGGAGAAAGATTGGTGGAATTCTGACATGACAAACAACCTGGCCATTGAGGACATTATTTGCACACCCTGAGATCCACAAGCTACCTGGTGTTCCCCCAATGGAAAACAAAAACCAGATCGACCACCTGATGATCAATGGGACATGGAGAGATCGCTCCTAGATGTAAGTAAGGAGAGGAGCCGATGTTGGCAGTGATCACCACCTTGTTACTGCAACCCTAAAAGTGAAGCTGAGAAAAAATGGATCTGGGAAACCAAGACAACAACATTTTGATGTGGAAAAGCTGCGCAACACCAAAGTAAAGAGTGCTTTCACCCTCCAGCTCAAAAACAAGTTCCAAGCACTGGTGGATACTGAAAACTACACACCCCTCCTGACACGACTAATATAAACACCATGTGAAACAATCAGGACAGCCTACACACAACCAGCGAAACGTGCTTAGGACAGAGACAGAGGAAGAGAAAAAGTGATTACAGCAGACACCTCAAGCCATTGAGAACAGGAGAGAACTGAAAAGAAAATCTTAGAAACAAAGTCGGAACGGATAAGAGAGAGTACAAACAACAGTACAGAGAAGCAAACCAAACTGTGAAAAGAATGACAAAACAGACAAGCGTACCTAAATGGATGATATTGCAAGACAAGCAGAGAGCTGCCGCAAAGGAGAACAAGGACAGTGTAATAAGATCACTAAGACTGTCAGTGGCAAGTACCGGAGCAACACCGAAACACCAATCCTAGATAAACAAGCCAAATACTTATCCACAGAAGCAGAACAAGATGCAAGATGGCAGAACATTTCACGAATTCTCAACAGAACCACCACCAACTGAAGAGGCAATTACAAGATCCTGATGCGATCTCAATGTGAACAGCTCACCACCAAAGAAGAAGAGATTATAGCAGCAATCAGCTCTCTCAAGAATGGAAAAGCCCGCTGCCCAGGACAACCTCAACGCAGAACTTTTCAAGGCAGATCCAGAATTTGCATCTAAAGTTCTACAGCCACTCTTTGCAGCTATATGGGAGGAGAAACAGCTACCAGCAGATGGACAGAGGAGTCATCGTGAAGATCCCAAAGAAAGGAGCCTGAACAATTGTAACAACTGGAGAGGAATCACTCTGCTATCTGTTCCCAGCAAGATTCTGGCAAAGATCATCATCGGACGGATCTCAGAGGCAGTGGACCAACAACTCAGAAAGGAACAGCAGTTTTAGACCAGAAGAAGATGCATAGACCAGAATCTTCACCCTGCGCAACATCATCGAACAGTGCACAGAATGGCAGAGACAGCTGTATATCAACTTCGTAGATTTTGAAAAAGCCTTTGACAGCATTCATCGAGAAAGTGTATGGCGCATACTCCGAGCATATGGAATTCCACAGGAGATTATCCAAGTCATTAAGAGCTTCTACAACAACTTCACGTGCAGAGTAGGAAACAGCAAAACCAGTTTCAGTGTACAAACCGGCGTCAGACAAGGCTGCCCATGTCAGCCTACTCTTCAACCTGACAATTGATTGGGTGATGAGACAAACAACAGCTGACCAGTCATGGGGCATCAGATGGACCCCCTTCTCAACGCTTGAAGACCTAGATTTTGCCGACGATCTGGCACTGCTCTCACATACCCACCATCACATTCAAGAGAAGACATCCCGTCTCAGCACTTTCGCACAGCAAGTAGGCCTGAAAATCAGTCAGAAGAAGACAGAGGTGATGACACTGAACGTCCAGAACCCCTCACCGGTCACAGTGAATGGGGAAGTTTTACCAACAACTGAAGAGTTCACGTACCTCGGGAGCACTGTTAGGCATGACGGTGGAGCAGGCAGCGACATCAAGAACCGGATTAGCAAAGCAAGAAATGCTTATAGAAATCTGAACAATGTGTGGAAATCATCCCAGTACAGCACCAGAACCAAACTAAGACTATACCAGAGCTGGTGTACTTCCACCCTTTGTACGGCTCGGAGTGCTGGAGGATGACTGAGAGTGACCTCGACAAACTATCCACATTCCACACGAAGAATTCAGAAAGAATCTTGCGCATCTTCTGGCCTGAGACCATCTCCAACCAAGAACTTTTTTCCCGTTGCAGCCAAGAAAGCATGGACAACATCATCATGCATAGGCCATGGGGATGGATAGGGCATATCTGCCGTCGGGAACAGGGAAACATCGCCCGAACAGCCCTCCACTGGACACCAGAGGGAAAACGCAAACGAGGACGACCCAAGAGCACTTGGCGTCGGACTGTTGAGGCAGAGCTGAAGACCTTCCAACATACCTGGGGAACCATTCAGAAGCTGGCCCAGGACAGACAGGAGTGGAGAACTTTTGTTGCTGCCCTACGTGCCAATAAGGCACAAAGGCATTGATGATGATGATTAGTTGGTGGCTGGAACCTTCACTCCGTAACCTAAACACCATCTGGCTGCTATCTAGGCTCCGCGCGGTCAGGGGTCCAAGTCCAGCGTCTCGCGGTGCCAGCACACATTCCTTCTTTGCTGTCCATTAGCGACTGGGCGAATTTTTATTTGAAAGGCTTATTTATCATTCGCTGCTGGATGTCCTACTTGATTTTTACAGTACTCATACTTAAGTGAACAAACCTTTAATACCTGCTTTACTTGTTTGTGGTGACGGTTGTACAGCTACTTTGGTTAACTAATTTTAAACTTTTTTTTACAAACAGTGTTTCCCAAGAAAGGAAGGGCTGAGTGTGTGTGTGTGTGTGTGTGTGTTGGTGTGTGTGTGTGTGTGTTGTGTGTGTGTGTGTGTGTGTGAGTGTGTGTGTGTGGTGTGTGTGTGGGTGAGTAAGTAAGTCAGTCTTCAATTTTAACATCTTTCCACTTAGTGATTCTGACAACCCTAAAATAGGAGACTAATAAGAGAGAGAAAGAGAGGGGGGGGGGGAGGAGAGAGAGAGAGAGGGGGAAGGAGACTACTTTGTGTGAGTGCGTGCGTGTGTGTGTGTGTGTGTGCGTCCCTGCATGCATGCGTGGTGTGTGTTATTGTTTTGTGTGTGGCGGGATGTGAGTGTGAGTGCGTGCATGGGCGCGTGTGTGTGCGGTTGCGCACATGTGTGTGCGTGCGTGTATGCATATGTGCCCGTGTATGCATGTGTGAGCGTGCGTGTGCGTGTGTGTGTGCGTGTGTGTGTGATTGGCCACAGCACCTACATGTGCCAGGTGCTTCCTGGCTGTGTGTCAGTTTCAAGTTGTTAGATTTCTCAAGCACGTGTGCCATGCACATCTTCTTGTAGTTACATGTGTGTGGTGTGCACACGCACCTGTATGAGTGTGCGTGCGCACGTATGTGTGAGTATAGGGTATGCGTACATGTATTTATGCCATTTTGTGTGTGTGTGTATGTTTGTCTGCTTGTGTGTGTGTGTGTGTGTGCACGTGCGCTCATGTGTGTGTGTTTATTTATTTTGCTTATTCTTTTATTTCAAAGATAATGGAATACGCACTCATGTGCTTTTTAAAAAATCTAGTTCCTGTGTATATGCAGTTTTGTAAATTTTGTCATCCGTTTTGTGTGTGTGTGTTTTCTTTCTGCTTTTTTTTTTGGTGTTGCTTTGATGTCAAAGTGTAGGCCTGTGTGCAATTTGTTTTTTTTTACACAACACAGGACTGATAAGTAGATAAACATTTGATCACAACAATTTCTTAACAGGATCAGAAAATGCTTTTTGTATAGTATCAGAAACATCAGTGAAATAAAAATTTGAGCCATTTGTGAGGTATCTTTGTCTGATGACAACAGTAGACTGTGTACGTGCTGTAATGCCTGACCAGCAGGAGTGTTTATAGAGAAGTCAGAAAGCTGACACCAATGACTGCCCCAGATCCTCTCTCCCCACACTCTCCATCACCCTGCCTCTCACGCCGCTGGCTGCTACGGTGTCTTTATTTATGGCCTCGTTCTGCCAACAGGTTCAATGTCGCAGCCCCCCCAAAAGGTTAGTCTGCATGCAGACATATTCAATGTTTTCTCAATGCTTTTAGAGAGAGAGTTAGAAATGTCTGTTTTTTGTGATTGTATTTCTTCCTGCACCTCTCCTGTTTATCTTCATGTCTGTTTGAACTGCTGTCACATCAACCTGTATGAAAGAAAGTACATGGAGTTTGGAGTCAAAAGAAAGCTTGTTTAAAGCTCATTTTAAAGAGTGCTTTGCTTGTCGTTTTTAAACAATTCACTGTGCAAGAGGATGTGTGAAAGTAAAGTAAAGTATGTTCTTTGGAGCCAGAAGGCCCATAGAGCAGGAGCTTAACCCGGTTTCTGTAGCGTTAAGCGAACTGATGGTTTTTCACCACCCCTGTGACAGGATGCTAGTCTGTCGCCAGATACTTCCCCAGCAGAGCTGGTACCCACTTGTACACCTGGGTGGAGTGAGGAAAATAGGAGTAAAGTGTCTTTCCCAAGGACACAACACCGAGCCGAGCGGGGATCGAACCCGCGACCTCTGGATCACGAGTTGACCGCCTAAACCACTCGACCACGGTGCCTCCTTGGATGTGTGAAAGACACAAGGGTAATTTACGGCTGAACACAGCTACAGCTGCAAGCCACTAGTGCTGCCTTTCCTTTTGCCCCGTTTATTTATATCCACGCGCTGCCAGCTGCCCATCATGAACTTTGGCTGGGAAACTAAACGGAGGGAATGAGAAGCAGTGACAGAAGTGCATGGGTAAATCGAATCTGAGGTCACCATGAGACCAGAGCAACCAGGACTACTGAATCAGAGGCAATTTTTATTACTGCATGATGATCAATAATGATGAGGATGATGTAATGACGCTGCTGTGGAAGTGCATTTGCTTTGAGACTAATTGACAGGTTGTACTCTACTCTTACTAAATATCCTGGCGTCAACCAGGCCCCAGAGATACAGACACCTGCAGTGTTGGTCAGGTAATTTGAGCAACTCTCAAAATCACATTCATAAAGTAGATGAAGCTCGATTGTCTGGTCCCAGTCTTCCCACAGAGCCCACAGCACACTCACTCTGAGTAGGAGCCGGACGGACTAAAAAAAAAAATCCCTATGACCCTTATGGGACTCAAACCTGGCGACCTTCCAGTCCGTAACCCAAAGTGCTAACCACTGCGCCATGGTGGCTGGCGAGTGTCACACCTCTGATAAACTTACCTCCTTCTGATCTGTCAAAGTCCATGCCCTGGTCTTTCAAAATACGCAGCATCAGCTTGTTCAGTGCCCGGTCCAAGGCCTCAGCCCTATGCAAAGCAGAGACACCATCTATGTTGTGATGGCTGATGCCTGCTCCCCTGTACACCAGTTCTTCAATGCAGTCCCTCATCAGTTCATCATGGGGGAAACATTCCATCAGTGCCGTGTCTGCAAAACAGTGAAGAAAAGAATGCAATTAACCCATCAGCCAGATTTAGTTTTATCAATGTCACTGCATCGGTTCCTCCTTGCAAGGACCTACATGCTCATGTCCGCTTGTCTCCCCTTTCATTCTTTTGAATCTGACTTCAGCAGTTCTCTGTTGTCTGCCTGTGTCCCCCATCCTGCCTTCAACTGACGTATCCACAACTCTGCTGACTGCCTCGTGCTGAGAATGAATGAATCTCAACTGTTGCATGCCTTCTGTAGTCTCTTCACTGCCTTTCTATCTTGCAAAGAATAACCAGCAAGACTGTATTCCCTTAGGGGATATTTAAGAACTTATAAAGCCTGTACACTCTTTTTCTTTTTGAGCTCTGGGATTTGCTGAAAACAAAGTTGTCATGACGGACGCTAAAAATGAGTGGATAGAGCGTGTGACTTTTATCCCGTGGTCCATGAAGTATTGGGTTCAAAACACGGCAGTAACATCAGGTGAACAGAAGATGGGGATTTCTACTATCTCCTGGGTCATCTTGAAAGTACAAGACCACATTCTCTCTCTCTCTCTCTCTCTCTCTCTCTCTCTCTCTCTCTCTCTCTCTCTCTCTCTCTCTCTCTAAATATATCACGACAAAGAATGGTGAAGGAACACAAGTTCAGGTAACCAGGCAGTACAACTCCATTCGCAAGAATGTTTCCAAAGATTTGAATTAACAAAAAATCAAAAGAACTTTTATTTAAATGCAATAAATGTCAAATTTGGTGACAGCATTGGAGAGCCCTTGTGTCTGCAGTATTGGGTGGGTGGGTGAATGCATGCACATCAAATATGCATATTAAGTCTATGTACTTTCTATCAGCATTAGTGGGTTATGGAAACACGAACAAACTTAGCACGCATGCACCCTGTACCAGGAGAGGATGGGTTCTATCAGGTTCAACTTGCCCAGTGACATGGCCTGAGCATTCAGTGCAGTGCTCAATGACTCCTCAAGGAGTTGAGACAGACAGACAGACGAGAGAGAGAGAGAGAGAGGAAGAGAGAGAGAGAGAGAGAGAAGAGAGAGAGAAGAGAGACAACAGACGACAGACAGACAGACACAGACGACAGGTTATCACCATAGAAAGTTATCTTCTGGTCAGGATAGCAATCCTATTTTTCCCTATTCCAGGACAGGGTTCATACAGACTTTGTGGGGGAAAATTTAGGGCCTTTTAAGGGCTTTTTAGGGGCCCTTATTTCCAAATTTAGGGCCTAGCCGCGGGGCATCAAAGTATCACCCTGTGTACACATTTACTTTGATAAACCAATTTCAAACTCATGTAAGCAAAGTCTCCTTGTCTAAAACTGCATGTTGGTTATTGATTATTGACACAAATTCAACTTCAATTCTAGAATAAAAGTTTTTTTCCA
>CM054156.1:31492969-31546335 GCA_028751875.1 Rapana venosa
AAAAGTGAGTGCTCTGACCACTGAGCTATCCCCTCCCCATATATGTATAATACAGCATTATTAAAACTTACTGAAAGGTAGCTATCCAATATAACAAAAGCCAATTTACTGGAGTTCTTTTTGTTGACTTTGCAAAGGTATTCAATGTCCTTGATCACAACCTCCTCTTAAAGAAACTAGCTATCTATAGCCTATCTTCAAATGCCCTAAAATTTATTTATATTCCTTTCTATCTAACAGACAACAATAAGTTTATCTTAACAATTGCTTTCTAATTGGGGCCTTCCTTCCAAAGTTATTTTTACGGCATTCCTCAGGGATCTGTTCTTGGTCATCTGATATTCTTTCTATAAACAATATCAATGACTTACCTTTATCTATCAAAATATAATGTGAACTTTTTCCTGATGACAACACCATAGACACCACCGATGAGGATCTATAGCAAGTCTTTTGAGTTATGCAAGAAAACCAATATTCTCGTGAAATGGACGTGTATGAATTACATGGCACTCTAATATTCCTAATAAAGCAAAATTGTTGTTTATTTCAGCTCAGCAAAAACATCAAAATCTTAACATAAGTAAATCATCAATCTGTATAATTAATGATATAATAATAGAAGTCATAAACTATTCATAACAAATTATCTTGGTCAGAGCACATCTAAAGTTTATCTAAAACATTGCCTCAAAAAATATTTCAACCTTCTTGTTCTTGATTTATTTGTTTGGTGTTTGGTGTGTTTTCTCTTTTGATCGTTTCCTTTACTCCCTCCCTACCAGCTTTGTATTTTTAAAAAGATATTTGTCAAACATATTACTTTTGCTTTGGTGTTCACATTTTTTTTCTTCTTTTTGTTTTTGTTTTTTGAGGTCTGGAGAAAAAAAGTTATTGTATTAATATAGTATGATTTTGTATTTCGTATTCTGATTCTTTTCTTTAAAATGAAAGTGGATAAAATGACAGTGTTCAGCCTATGTGCACAGATCAGAATCATCAATTCTCAATGAATGCATTTGTTGTTGTCTTATTTCAGGCCATCCAAACATAGCAAGCAGAACTGGAGTGACGGCAGCACACTTGGCAGTAGAAAGCGGCTCAGCCAAGTGTTTGAAAATACTGATAAACTTTGGAGCTGACATCAATGCTACAACAAAGAGGGTCTGCATGAGTGCGGAGGAAGAACACACCAGAAGTATGGCCTTTCAGTCCCCTACTCCTTACAGTGTGGAGTGAACTGTTTCATAGTGTTTTTCTTCTTTTTTGTTCAGCATCATTGTACACAAATATGGCACTATCAAATACTGCTGGCCAGTTTTGTGGGTACTACTATTAAACCACAACCACACAGTCCACTCGTTCACCAACTAAGTTGACACCAATAAATATTGAAATTGATAGTGTAATTTGATCTTGGGTCACCACCATCAAATATGCAAATGCATATATTTCATTTTTATTCACACCCCCAATTAATGAAAAGTCGTGATATTTGTATCGAATTTTCACAACACCGCACATTGTAAAAAATACGTATATTTCTGAGTTCCCCCCACATATCTTTAACAAATGGGTACGAATTTGTACCATGTTCACTTTCCCAAAAATTTTGAAAATGCATGAAATCATTTTATTGTATTCAAATCCCAAAATATTGCAGAACTTTATATTTGCATCGTAGTTCACAACCCCAAGTTTTGAAAATTGAAATTTTCACCCCGGTATACTTTGCAAATACACATTTTGTTACAGTCTATGTTCACACTCCCAAAAACTTTCCCAAAATGCTTGTAAGTTTGGAAAATTCACACAAAAATTTTTACAAATCAACAGAACTTTTATCTTAATTTACACCAACAAATAGTGCAAATGCAATGCACATTTGGTCTGATTTCGCATCAATCATGACTCCAATGCATTACATTTGGGTAGCGGCAAAAAAATTTTTTATTTATTATGGCTTTTTTTTTGTTTTAAAATAAAGATTTATAAAAAGAAACAAAAACACAAAAAAAGTAAGCTGATTTTTAAAATATTTTTTTCGGATATAGCCTTTTTTTTTGACCCTCCCGTGAAGTGCACAAAAATTTGTATGTTGGCCGATTTTGACTCATCAATTTTTTGCAAAAAAAAAAGGCCACCCAAAACATCAAATTACCTCTTTTATTCCCACAGAGAAAAAAGAAAACAAAAAAAAAAAAGAACTGTTGGGGAAAAAAAAAATTTGGAGAAAACCAAAAAAGGGGAAAAAACCATTTACAAATTTTCGAAATTTCACAATGTACCATTTTGGGACCCATCATTTTAAAGTTTTTTCTATAAATTTCTTTTAAATTGTTTTATGTATTCCTCATATATACAGTTTAGCAAATTTTTTTTTGGAATGGTAGGGTCACCCCCTTTTTGCAGCTATTTTGCCTCAAATTGGAGAAAAGGCCAAAAAGCCCAGTGGGGAAAGGGTTCTTTTGGGAAAATTTAAACAAAAATAGTCAAAACTTTTGAAAATGAACCAATTTTTACTTCCAAAATTGGAATAATTTTATTTATATTGTATCTTAGGTTACATTATTGTTAAAAAATTTTGTAAAAGGGGAAAAAAAAAAAATTGGGTTTAATGTTTTTTTTTAACCCAAAATTTTTGGAAAATGATGTGCCCCCGACAGGAACCTGCAACAATTCGGACTACAGGGAATCAAAGTTATTTTTAATAAAAACACTTTTTTTGAATTCATTTCCCTGCAAAATGCCCTGTTTTTTTTGGCTTATTTTGTCTGAAAATATTGTATGAATGATGTGAATGCGGCGTCAGCTGGTGCGTGCTTTGGTGGTGTGCTTGCTTGTTTAAACCAAAAGGGGAAAAAACCCCAAAAACCAAGAATTGGAAAAAAAAAAAAAAAAAAAAGTTCTGAAGTCAAGTATGGCTGCCTTTTTTGATTTTTTAAAACATTATACCAAACACCCAGTGTTTACTTAATCAAAATCTCACGGATTTCCCAGGTGGGGAACAAGCAACAACAACAAATAATAACAAAAACACAAAAAAAAACACAGAACTTCTGTGGCCCCCATTGGTGAAAAATTTAAAACAGCCAAAAATAACAAAAGCACAAAACAAACACAAAAGCCCAAATTTTAAAGCGGGGTAGTGGGACTGATAAAGGCCATTACTATTATTTGCAACCGTTTTGAATCCTCATAAAGTCATATTTTCCTTTCAAGTCTGTTGGCTGTTCAACAAAAAAAGTGCACCAAAAATAAGATGGTGCAAGATTCCAAAAACCAGAAACAATAACTCGGAAGGATTGTGAAAATTCAGGATGTCTTGACCATCTAAACAACTTCTCCTCTAATCAGAACACTGGTTTTTCCAGAAGTTGATGTCTGCTTTGGTCTCATCATTATTTTTGATGACTTCACAAGAAAAAATCATCATCAAAAATAAAACTACTCCCCAAAAATTTTTGAAAATTTGCCAAAATTCGTAGCAAACATCATCCTTTCCAGACCCCGGTTCGAATTTGTTGTTTGTTGACCCACTGGTGCAAGCTAAAAAAAGATCAGTTTTCTTTTTTTCAAATTTTTTTCCAGCTCAAGAAAGTCCTTTGCAGGGTTGAAAATCAAAAATCAAATGATAATCTCTCAAATTAGAGGGAGTTACCCCCATCTCCTTAGAAGATTCCCCTAACCCTTCATCAAAACGGATTCAGTTGAAACCGTCGAATATAATTCTAAAGTGTTGACAGATTTTTTTTTCTGCGCTCTTCCCCTGCTCTCTATCATAGCTTTAATCTGTGTCTGGGGGTCCACCACACAATTTTATGCAAAAACGTTTCAGTTTCAGCCCTTGAACAAAAATGCTTTTTTTAATCAGCAAGGTATCATCCTCTGAAATGTAAAAAAATGCACACTAATAATATAATGCAGTTTGAGTTTTGAAATGAAAGACAAAGTGGTTTTTGGTGCGCGCAGCTGCATGTAGGGAGACATTTTTTAAATCGGTAACTAAACACCAGACTACTGAATCTACTGTAAAACTAAACTGAAAAAAAAAATGAATTGGTTTTGGGGTGTTTTTTTTGTGTCTTGTTTTTTTTAAAGGTACTGTCATTCTTTTTTTGTGTATTTTATTTTTAATGCAAATATTTTTAAGACTTAGTTTGACTTTTCTTTTATATTTTCTATCGATCATTGAATCAAATTCATCATCTGAAATGTCTTAATATTATCACACAACACATGCAGTAATGCACGCCAATGTTTCTAAGCCGCATAACTTTATCTTTACTTTCATTTATCAATGATTCTTGGGCTGAACTGGTCTTAAATTAATAATGATTACACACACACCACGTGCGGCGCGCACGACGCAGCACCCACACACCCTTCTGATCGGATCGCGAGTTCGCAGCAGAGATTTTCCTGAATAACGCGGAGTTTCTTCCCGTAGTAGTGAACAGGTACAGAAAAAAAATAAATTTAAAATACTAAATGAATTAGGCTTATGTAAAAAAAAAATTTGATAAGTATAAAAGGCATTATTTAGCCTGGGAATGATTTTGAAATTGTTTAAATTATGAAGAAGAAAATTAATTTTGATCTAAGTGGGTACCCGTGAAACCCGTAATAATTCAAACCAGTTTCCGGGCTTACGAACTGTTGCCAAACCCCGAACAAAACAAAAAAAAAAAATAATCTAAAACAAGATCAAATAATTAAATTTTGATGCAGAAAAGCTTAGAATTGATTTTATAAGTCTATAAGGGGTTACTTAAACGGTTGTGCCGCAGTTTTCGTCAAATTCGCGCACTTTTGCCATCCCCGAAGCCATTGCCAAAAAATTTGCTCGGTCAAATGGCCAAACGGGGGGTTTTAAAAAGTAGCCAGGGCCCCCCTTTTAAGCCCCGTGGGGTAAAGGTGGTTGTTTTCTTGTAGTGATTGGGTAAGCTTCGACGCTACCCCCCCCCTTGGGTTTTTTTTCAAAGGACGATACGAAGTAAATTTTTCTGAAATTTTTTAAATTTCTTTTTCGATGACGAAAATTTTTTCGCTTTTAGCATGAACATCACTTTAAATGCAAACTTTCAGTTTCTAATCGTTATCAATTAAAAATAAAATTTTTTTGCTGCAAGAGCGAGCCCCGGCGAATTTTACAAAAACGAAATTTCACGGGTCGCGGAGACGCATTTTGGGCCATTTTTCGGGCCTTTTTTTTCCCCGATTTTCGGCGTCGCTTCTTCATACCTCCCCCTCTACATTAAAAAAAGAACAAAGAATGAAAGATCAACTATTCTCTTTTTTCTCATATGCATAAAAATCATAATAGCAGTAAATCGAGTTGAAAACTTTTAAGACGTAACTGAATCAAGTTTTCTAAAGGGGAGGGGGAAATGCGCGGTGCTGCCCACCTAATAAGTCTGTTCTTAAGTTTGCACAAATAATCTGGCAAATTCCTTTTCATGGGATCTAGGGACTTACCAAAAGTGTTGCAATTTTTCACATTGTATTTTAAAATTTACACCCCAAAAAAATGTTTTGGGACCCCTTTAATAGATGGTGCCGTTTTCACCTGACCCCTCTTCTGATACATGGAGGTTTGAAAGGGTTTAGATTGACCGGGGGTGTATTTTCCGTGGTTTTTATAGCAGTTGTAATTTTCCCTTCCCGGACTTTATTTGTCAGTATCTTCTCCAAACGAAATAATGCGCCACACTTTTCTCAAACATTCTTTTACTTTACAGTTTTTCCCCAAATACGTTCAATTAATTTTTAAAATGTTTAAGGATCCATGAAAACAAGGGTTTAGTTGAAAATCTTTTTAAAAAATCATACTTTAACAGTCTTTTATAGACAGTTCCCTCCCTTTCCCCCTTCTCTCTCTCTCTCTCTCTCTTCCTATCTATCTATCTATATATATATCTATATATATATATATAATGGTATTGTTCCTTGGCTGCAGGTGTCATGTTTGAGACCGACTCGAGGGTGTATTCAAGACTCTACCTCTCTTCTATGAATAACATCACGCCTTTACACGTGGCTGCCCAGGAAAACCGCCTGCAGTGTGTGAGATTACTCCTTTACCATGGGGCCAACGTCAATGCGATGGACATCAAGCATCGGACCCCACTGTACCTTGCAGCCCGTTGGGGACATCCAAAGTGCATGATGATGATGCTTCAACACTCTGGTGACTGTCTTGATATCTCCACTCCCACAGACACACGGGGTAAGTGTTTGTACAGTTCTGCACATTTTCTTTTTTCTGTCCAGTTTGTTGACAAGCAGGGTATGTGTGTGTGTTTGTTAAAAGAGATGGTATTCAGGAACTCTGCACATAAAGTCAGTCCTGGAATAGGGAAAAATAGGATTGCTATCCTGACCAGAAGATAACTTTCTATGGTGATAACTTCCTGTCTGTCTGTCTGTCTGTCTGTCTGTCTGTCTGTCTCTCTCTCTCTCTCTCTCATCTCATCTCTCTCTCTCTCTCTCTGTCTGTCTGTCTGTCTGTCTGTCTGTCTCAACTCCTTGAGGAGTCATTGGAGCACTGCACTGAACTGCTCAGGCCATGTCACTTGGGCAAGTTGAACCTGATAGAACCCATCCCTCTCCTGGTACAGGGTGCATGCGTGCTAAGTATGTTCGTGTTTCCATAACCCACCTAATGCTGATAGAAAGTACATAGACTTTAATACGCATATTTGATGTGCATGCATCACCCACCCACCAACACCACTGCAGACACAAGGGCCTCCAATGCTGTCACCCAACTTTGACATTATTGCATTTAAATAAAAGTTCTTTTGATTTTTTGTTAATTCAAATCTTGGAAACATTCTTGCGAATGGAGTTGTACTGCCTGGTTACCTGAACTTGTGTTCCTTCACTATTCTTTGTCGTGATATATTTAGAGAGAGAATGTGGTCTTGTACTTTCAAGATGACCCAGGAGATAGTAGAAATCCCCATCTTCTGTTCACCTGATGTTACTGTCGTGTTTTGAACCCAATACTTCATGGACCACGGGATAAAAGTCACATGCTCTATCCACTCATTTTTAGCGTCCATCATGACATGACAACTTTGTTTTCAGCGAATCCCAGAGCTCAAAAAGAAAAAGAGTGTACAGGCTTTATAAGTTCTTAAATATCCCCTAAGGGAATACAGTCTTGCTGGTTATTCTTTGCAAGATAGAAAGGCAGTGAAGAGACTACAGAAGGCATGCAACAGTTGAGATTCATTCATTCTCAGCACGAGCAGTCAGCAGAGTTGTGGAAACGTCAGTTGAAGCAGATGGGGGTCCCAGGCAAGAGGACAACAGAGAACTGCTGAAGTCAGATTCATAAGAATGAAAGGAGACAAGCGACATGAGCATGTAGGCCTTCAAAGAGGAACCGAGCAGTGAAATTGATAAAACTAAATCTGGCTGATGGCTTAATTGGGGCAAATTCCTTTTTTCCTTCACTGTTTTGCAGACACGGCACTGATGAATGTTTCCCATGTGAAACCGAATGAGGGACTGCATTGAATGAACAGTGTAACAGGGGAGTAGAACGTCAGCCATTACAACATAGATAGTGTCTCTCTTTGCAAAGGGGCCATGCAGGCAGCTCAAGAATGAAAGACCGGGGCTAGGACCTTTGACAGAACAAAGGAGTAAGTTTATCAAGGCGTGACACTCCGCCAGCCACCATGGCGCAGTGGTTAGCATCTTTGGGTTACTGACTGGAAGTGTCCCAGGTTCGAGTCCCATAAGGGACATCGGGATTTTATTTTATATATCCGTCCGGCTCCACTACTCAGATGGAGTTGCTGTGGGCACTGTGGGAAACTGGACCAAGACAATCGACTTTCCACTAACTTTAACGAATGTGATTTGAGAGTTGGCTCAAACTTACCCTGACAACACTGCAGGTGTCATTATCTCTGGTGGCTGGTTGACGCAGGATATTTAGTAAGAAGTAGAGTACAACACATCAAGGTAAGTCTCAAAGCAAATGCACTTCCACAGCAGCAATCATTACAAATCATCCTCATCATTATTGATCATCATGCAGTAATAAAAATGCCTCAGATCAGTAGTCCCTGGTTGCCTGGTCTCCTGGTGACCTCAGATCGAATTTTTACCCCATGCACTTCTTCACTGCTTCTCATTCCCTCCCTTTAGTTTCCACCAAAGTTCATGATGGGCAGCTGGCACGCCGGGATATAAATAACTGGGCAAAAGGAATGCAAGCACTAGCGGCATGCAGCTGTAGCCAGTGTTCAGTTGAGCCGTAAATTACCCCCTAGTGTCTTATCACACCATCCAAGGGAGGCACAGTGGTCGAGTGTTAGGCGGTCAACTCGTGATCCGAGTCGCAGGGTTCGATCCCCGTCTGCTCGGTGTTTGTGTCCTTGGGAACAGACACTTAACTCCTATTTTCCTCACTCCACCCAGGTGTACAAGTGGGTACCTCATCACTTCAGGGGAAGATCTGGGCGACAGAAACTAGCTCCGTCACAGGGGTGGTGAAAAACCATCAGTTGCTTAACGTCTACAGAAACCGGTGTTAAGCTCCATGCTCTAATGGGCCTTCTGGCTCCAAAGAACATACTTTACTTTACTTTCACACATCCTCTTGCACAATGAATTGTTTAAAACGACAAGCAAAGCACTCATTAAAATGAGCTTTAAACAAGCATTCTTTTTTGACTCCAAAACTCCCATGAACTTTCTTTACTTTCATACAGGTTGAAATGTGCAGCAGTTCAAACAGGACCTGAAGATAAACAGTAGAGTGAAGGAAGAACTACCATCACAAAGCATCAAAAAACAGAACTTTTCTAACCTCTCTCTAAAAGCATAGAAAAACTTGAATAGTCTGCATGCCGACAACCTTTTGGGGGGGCAGCGACTTTGAACTGTTGGCCAGAACGAGGCATAAATAACGCACCGTAGCACCCAGCGGTGAGAGGCAGGTGATGGAGAGTGAGGGGAGAGAGGATCAGGGCAGTCATTGGTGTCAGCTTTCTGACTTCTCTATAACCACTCCTGCTGGTCCGGCATACCGCACGTACACAGTCTAGCTGTTGCATCAGCCACAGAACCTCACAAATGGCTCAAATTTTTTAATTTCACTGGATGTTTCTGATACTATTACAAAAACATTTTCTGATTCCTGTTTAAGAAATTGTTGTGATCCAATGTCTATCTACTTATCAGCTGTGTTGTGTAAAAAAAAACAAATTGCACACAGGCCTACCTTTGGACATCAAAGCAAAACACCAAAAAAAAAAAGCAGAAAGAAAACACACACACACAAAACGGCTGACAAAAAATACAAAACTGCATATACACAGAACTAGATTTTTTTAAAAAAGCACATGAGTGCTTATTCCCATTATCTTGAAATAAAAGAAAAAGCAAAATAAATAAACACACACACATGAAGCCACGTGCACCCACACACACACAAGCATACAAACATACACACAACACACAAAATGGCATAAATAACATGACGCATACCTAATACTCACACCTACGTGCGCACTCGCCCTACTCATACACGTGCTGTGCACACCACACCCATGTAACTACATGAAGATGCCACGGCACACGTGCTTGAAAATCTAACAACTTGAAACGGACACACCAGCCCGGAAGTCACCTGGCACATGTAGGTGCGTGCCGATCACAAACAAAAACACGCACAAAAAAATTGAACATCACAACCACACACACGCTCACTAATCATCATACACTGTGCACATATTGCATACACGCACGCACACAACGTGTGCGCAAACGCGCGCCCACACACGCACTCACACTCACAATCCCCCCATACCCATCACACACAATAACACACACACACATGCATCATGCAGGGAACCGCCCAAATACACACACACACACACACTCACACGCACGCACTCACAACAAATAGATCTCCTCCCACCCCCCTCTCTCCCCTCCTCCCCCCCCCCCCCCTCACTCTCTCTCACTTATTAGTCTCCTATTATAGGGTTGTCGGAATCACTAAGTGGAAAGATTTTAAAATAGAAGACTGACTTACTCATCCACACACACACACACACCACACACACACTCACACAACACACACACACACACACACACACACACACACACAACACACACAACACTCACACACACACACACACACACACACACACACACACCTAACACACACACACGACAACACACACACACACACACACACACACACACTCACACACTCACCCTTCCTTTCTGGAAACACTGTTTGTAAAAAAAAGTAAAAATTAGATTTTAACACCAAAGAGCTGTACAACCGTCACCACAAACAAGTAAAGCAGTATTAAAAGTTTTTTTCACTTAAGTATGAGTACTGTAAAAATCAAGTAGGACATCCAGCAGCGAATGATAAATAAGCCGTTGTCACCATAAAAAATTGCCCAGTCCGCTCATAGACAGCAAAGAAGGAATGTGTCTGGCACCGCGAGACGCTGACTTGGAACCACCTGACCCGCCGGAGCCTAATAGCATCCAGATGGTAATAAGGATACGGATTGAAGATTTTACAGCCGCCAACTAATCATCATCAGCAATGCCTTTGTGCCTCATGGCACGTAGGGCAGCAACAAAAAGGTTCTCCCACTCCTTACTGTCCTGGGCCCACTTCTGAAAAAAAAAAAATGGTTCCCCAGTATGTTTGGAAGGTCTTCAGCTCTGCCTCAACATCCGACGCCAAGTGCTCTTGGTTCTCCCTCGTTTGCGTTTTCCCTCTGGTGTCCAAGGGGAGGGCTGTTCGGGCGATGTTTTTCCCCACTGTCCCCGACGGCAGATATGCCCTAATCCATCCCCATCGCCTAGCATGATGATTTGTCCATGCTTCTTGTGCAACGGCAAAAAGTTTCTTGGGTTGGAGATGGTCACAGCAGAAGATGCCAAGAATTCTCGAGATTCTTCGTGTGGAATGTGGATAGTTTGTAGAGGTCACTCTCAGTCATCCCCACACGCCGAGCCGTACAAAAGGGTGGAAAGTACACAGCTCTGGTATAGTCTTAGTTTGGTTTTTCTGGTGCTGTATGGGTTGATTTCCACACATTTTTCAGATTTCTATAAGCATTTCTTTGCTTTGCTAATCCGGTTCTTTGCAAGTCCTGCGCTCCAACCGTCATGCCTAACAGGGCTCCCGAGACGTGAACTCTTCAGGTGTTGGTAAAACTTCCCCATTCAACTGTGACCGGTGAGGGTATTCTGGACGTTCAGTTTGACATCACACTCGGGCCTTCTTCTACTGATTTCCAGGCCTAACTTGCGTCGAAAAGTGCTGAGACGGGATGTCCTTCTCTTAATTGATGGTGGTATGTGAGAGCAGTGGCCAATCGTCGGCAAATTCTAGGTCTTCAAGCGTGAGAAGGGGGTCCATCTGATGCCCCATGACTGTCACTGTTGTCTCATCACCACAATCAATTGTCCAGGTGGTAAGAGTAGGGCTGACATGGGGCAGGCCTTGTCTGACGCCAGTAGAACACTGAAACAGTTTTGCTGTTTCCTACTCTGCACGGAAGTTTTTGTAGAAGCTCTTAAGACTTGATAATCTCCTGTGTAATTTCCATATGCTCGGAGTATGGCGCCATACACTTTCTCGATGAATGCGTCAAGGCTTTTTCAAAATCTACGAAGTTGATATACAGCTGTCCAGCCTTTCTGCGCACTGTTCGATGATGTTTGCGCAGGGTAAGATCTGTTCTAAATGCACCTCTTCCTGGTCTAAAACCTGCCAAGTTCCTTTCTGATTGTTGGTCCACACTGCCTCAGAGATCCGTCCGATATGATCTTTGCCAAATCTTGCTGGAACAGATATCAAGTGAATCTCTTCCATTTGTACAATTGTTCAGGGCTCACTTTCTTTGGGATCCTTCACGATTGACTCCTGCTGTCCAATCTGCGGTTAGCTGTTTCTCCTCCCCCATATACTCAAAGAGTGCTGTAGAACTTTAGATGCAACTTCTGGATCTGCCTTGAAAAAGTCTGCGTTGGGGAGGTTGACCCTGGCCAGGGGCTTTCCATTTACTTTGAGAGAGCTGATTGCGCTATAATCTCTTCCCACCTTTGGTGGTGAGCTGGGGTTCACATTGAATCAGCATCAATCTTGAGTACATCTGCCTTCTTCAGTTAGGTGGTGGTCTGTTGAGAACTTCGCTGAAATGTTCTTCCCATCATGCATCTTGTTCTGCTTCTTGGAAGTATTAGGCCTTGTTTATCAGGATTGGTGTTTCAGTGTTGCGTACTGGTACTTGCCACTACAGACTTAGTGTCTTATACACCTGTCCATGTTCTCCCTTTGGGGCGGCGCCTCCAATCTCTGCTTGTCTTTGCAATATCATCCATGAGGTAACGCTTGTCTGTTTTGTCATTCCCTCTACACAGTTTGGGTTGCTTCTCAGTACTGTTTGTTTGTACTCTCTCTTAATCCGTTCCGACTTTGTCTCTAAGATTACTTCTTCATTCTCTCCTGTACTCATGGCTTGCCAGGTGGTCCCCTTGCAGTAATCCACCTTTTTCCTGCTTCCTCTGGACTCTGTCCTAAGCAACGTTTCGCTGGCTTGTGTGTAGCTGTCCTGACTTTTTCCTACATGGTGTTTATAATTGAGTCGTGTCAGAGTTGAGTAGTTTCAGTATCCACCAGTGCTTGGAACTTGTTTTTGGCTGGGGGTGAAGCACTCTTACTTTGGTGTTGCGCCACTTTTCCCACATTCAAAATGTGTTGTTCTTGGTTTCCCAGATCCATTTTTTCTCACTTCCTTTTAAGGGTTGCAGTAACAAGGTGGTGATCACTGCCAACATCGCTCTCTCCTTACTTTTACATCTAGGACCGATCTCCTCCATGTCCCAACCTCACCACCAACCGCACACCTCCCCCCCCAATTCCATACCCCATGATCATCAGGTGGGTACGATCCTGGTTTTGGACTCTTCATTGGGGAACACCAGGTAAGCTTGTGGATCTCGGGTGGTTGCAAATAATGTCCCCTCCAATGGCCAGGATGTTTGTTTGTCATGCAGAATTCCACCAAACTTTCTCCGTTGTATTTATGCTAGCCACATCCTTCTATTCCCATGGCTCTTTCTTGAATTTTGTTGTCTATTTCCGACTTTTGCATTTTAGGTCACCCATCACTATCCTCAGTCATGGTTTGGTGTGTTTTTCCATTTCAAGACCTGTAATAGTTCAAAAATGTATCTTTGCATTTCTTCACACTGTCGTTGGTTGGTGCATAGCAACTGTTTTGATTGTGGTATTAGCATGGATTACCTTTCATTCTTATCCTCATCATCCTGCTGTTTGATAGGTTTCCACTCCATCAGCTTTTCTCCATTGCTTTTCTTCATGATGATTCTACTGCCTCCAGGTGTTGGCCGTCACCTCTACTACTGTACAGCACTGTTCTCTCGCTGTGCTGGCTCTGTATTTGCCTGATGCCTGTCCATTGGCTTCACTGATTACCGAGAATATGCAGATTGTAGCGCCTCATCTCTGCTGAACATGGGCGCCCAAGTTTTCCTGTTTTCGAACATGGTTCTCACTATACCAAATCCACTTTGGTCTTATTTTTTGGCGCATTAGACTTCCACTCCCTGTCAGTGGTTTCCTATTTCGGCTTTCACCACTGACATTCATATAGCATCTTTCCGATGACTCTGAAGCCCATCACACCCCATATTGATCCATTTCTTTTGTGCTGTTTCCGTAACAATGTTTTTTTACCTAACAGGGTTGTTAGCCCTGTGTCCTAATCCCCTACCTGGGGAATCCTCCTCCTTAGTCGCCATTTAACGACATGCCTGTTGGCGGCAGAGCTCCTATTCTTGCTATGCTCGCCCCACTTTGCAAGCATACCCAGGGAGTCCCACGGGGGAGGCACCGCAACTAAAGAGTTGGGTTTTTCCTGTTTTAGGCATCCGTGCTGTGCCTGTTGATGATTTGTTCAAAGCCCCTTGGGGTGGAAGGTTTGCGGGGGACGGTCATGGATGACGTTGTGGGGTTGCCACCTCGGGTGGTGACTCACTCAGTCTGGCTTCCGCGACTGAGCTAACACAATGGTTTAGTCGGAGGCCTTAGGCAGTGGTGTCACTGTTTATGTTAGCTTCAGAACAGGCACACTGAACACCACCAAAGAGACCAGCAGCAGTGCAGGGCCCCTTTTGGCTGGTGGGCCCATGGTGGCCTGATATTGATAGCTCCCTGTGACTAGAGACAACAAAATCTGGTATGGCTGTGGTGAGGAATGAGATGTGATGTAGAAATAAGTCCCCTATATTCAGTCATTGACGACTTTCCAGAAGGCATATGACAGTGTCGACAGAGGTGTCAATTTGGAAACTGATGCAACACTATAGCTTACCACCAAGTCATCACCATCATCCAGGCACTATATGAAACGCCGTCTGTCAAGTCATCCATGAAGGGAAACTGACGGAAGCCTTCTCTTCTCCGTACAGACCGGTGGTCATCAGGCTGTCTGTTGTTCCAACCATCTTCCCGTTGGTGGTTGACTGGATAATGCGCAAGCCACAGCAGCCGGAGACACCGCATAAACAGTGGACCCACATGAAACAAGCTGGAAGACCTGACTTCGCAGACAGTATCAGCCATCTCTCCCACAGGCCAACAAGACACACAAGAGCTCTGTCGTGTTGCAGACAGAGCGAAAAAGACTGCCTCCAATCAACATCGGGAAGACGGAGGTTATGAGGTGAACAACAAAACACATGACCCAGTGCGACTGCAGAAGACACCATCAAGGAAGAGAGCAAGTTTATTAACCTGGGCCTTGGTCTCTGTAAAGATGGGAACAGATGACGACATCAAGTGCCCGAATCCAAACTAAGCCCGTCACGCCTTCAAACCATCGCCAATTTGGAGGTCCACATACCCTCTCATTTCACAACAAGATTGGATATACCGACACCAAGTCAAATCGGTCCTACTATAATGGCCCAGAATACTTGGCGTGTAACAAAAAGCACAACCACAAACTCCAGTCTTTACCCAACAAATGCCTCAGGAACATCCTCAACAAACAAAGAGGCCAAGAAAAAAGAAGTCATATCACAAACAACGGGGACAGGACCAGACAAACCCCAACCAAGTCCATTATAAAACAAAGGAAGTGGGATGATCGGCCATACACTTCGCAAGCCAGCGACAAATGTCACCAAGACAGGCCCTTGACTGGAATCCCACAAGGGAATCAGAAAGTGTTGACCAAAGCAAACCTGCGCAGAAGTGATGATGAAGAAACGAAGGCAGACCGGAATGACAATGGGCCGAGCTGAAGATCACCCAAAACCGAGTTTTTTGGAGGTGGGTGTTGCAGCCCTATGTTTCCCCAAGGACCAAGAGGCATAAGTCAAAGTCAATAAAATGAGCGGCGTGGGACAGGGGACGGGAGCATCACAGAAGTTGAGGCAGCCCAAAAAAAGAAAAAGGAAATTGTATCACTTTTCTGGTCACCAAGTCTTGCTCTTTTTGAGTTCAGTTTCATTTTGTTTCCTGTCAGCAACTGGACGTGATGAAAAACCCATGCATAGTCTGTGGAGTTCTGAAATAGGGAATTTTTTTTTGTTTTCCTACTGCTATTAGATGGCCATGAAAATCCGAGCATGCATTATTCTCTTTCTCTCTCTGCCTCTCGTTTTGTAGTTTTCCTTTCTTGCCTCTGTTCTCTGGTCCTCCTGGGTGCTTTCATGCCTTCAGCTTCCACGGCTCTTCTTCATCATAATCGCTTTGCTTTCCAGCGGATTCGTCTGCTGGTCTGCTTCGTCAGGGATGTCCTATGCATGGTACCCTTTCTTGACCTTGTTCTGCGGCATGTTGAGCTGGCGTGGGGGGGTCGTGCCTGGCAGTATGTGTGTGTGTGTGTGTGTGTGTGTGTGTGTGTGTGTGTGTGTGTGTGTGTGTGTGGCCAGGGGTCTGTGTTACTAAGTCGTTGGAATGCCTTTCTTTCCAGGTGGAACCATGTCCCTTGGCAGTAAAGGCATCTCCTTCTCCTCCTCAGCATCTTTGCTTAGAATGGGCTAAACTCCATTGTTCGTCAACATTCCTCAACACTCTTTCAGACTTCGAACACCAGTTGAATACATTTAGTTCATATACCAAGGTTCCCTCTCTCAACATCTCTCTATCTTTCTTTTTTTACCTTTCAGTTGCAAGTAATCGGAGAGTATCTTTTTTTCCTCCTTTTTAATTCAATTTATTTTTTGTCGAGTGCTGTATAATCACGTGTTCAATATCTTTGGTGGTGAAAAAAACAACAAGAGAAACCAAACAAAAATACCAACAACAACAATACCAAAAAAGAAAAAAAAAGAAAAAAAACATACAAAATACCCAAAACTACAACAAAAAACAAGCCAAAAAAGAAAAACCCCAGATAGTAAGATGCAAGTCCGTCAACATCCCCCTCTCCCCCCTCCCAGTAAGTCATAACTGTGTTCACCCACAAAATGGTTGGCTTGTGTGGGTGTAATGTTCGTTTTGGTGTATGCTTAGGTTAGCAGAGGGAAAAGTGAAGGTCTTGTCTAATCCTAATGTTCTGAAGCAGTTGATGTTTGTGAACCTCTACTCACCTTTGCGCCTGGCGGCTGCACTCTTGCATGTCTCTGTGTTTTTGAGTGGTGTGATTGGTGTGTTTCTCCCAACTTCTTCCTGAAATTGTTTATATCTTGTTTTTGTTACAACACCCATTCGAGCGGTTTTAGGAACAGTTTCTTTGGCATTGTTTTGACATTTGATAATATTTCAAATTTATAATTTTCTTCATTATATATAAATTTTCAAGATAAAATTTCATTGACTGATTTGTTTTACTGATTGTTGCTTGTCTTGCAACCCTTCATAACCCTGACCCTGCCACAGCCTAAAATTTTCACGTGATTCACGATCAAAACCAACCACCCTCCACCACTGCTCAGTGTTTCCATACTGACTCCACTGCAATGAACTAACTGCAACAGACTTGAAAAGCTTAGTCCCTCACGTGGTTACCACCATATGCAAAATCGACTCCAGAGCACAATGTAAATCATTGGAATTCACCGCCGCAAAACCAAAGAGGAACACGTGGGGGGCATACTGCAGCGTGACATCTGCCTCCCCCCTCACTTCTGCCGTCACTAAACCCGCAACAACTGTTACCAGCCACAACAACAGCCTCGCTTTCTAGTCCTCCACCTTTTTCAAACATTGGTGTGTGACTCTGAATACATAGTTCTATCCCAACGTGTGCCATGATCTGACATGAGACTCCTAAAATCCCTTTCAACTGCTTCAGTTCTTTCACCTTCTTCCACACCTGACTCACGAATTCCAAACTATCTGCCCCTCCACTGTACACATCTCTATCATCACCCTCATCCTGTTCCTCACCGTCTTCTCCAACACTCTCTTCCTCCCTCAAACCTTCTCCATAAGTGTCCTACTAAACTCGCAATCTGTCTGCCCTGATGGCAAAGCTGACTTCATTTCTGATTTTTTATTTCTGAACGCGAACCTAGAACTAACATTCTTTACAGAATTTTTGGCTAAAACCCACTAGGCCACATCGAACAAAAGATAAAACAGCTGACTTCCACCTGGCTACAAAACTCTTCTTAACCCCCGACTCTCCCCGAGGAGGTGGCTTGCCAGCATCTACAAAAGACACTCTGCATCCAACTCTTCTATCTGTCACTCCCTTACCGATTTCACCCGAATCTTTCGATGTCTTGTGAACTCAATCTCACCTTACCTGGCCACACCCGTTACTTCTGTTGGCCTTTACCGGCCCGCCTCCCCAGACCTATAAACTATTTGACATCCTTCATTTCCACTCAAGAGTTTCAGTCACTCCTTGACCATTAAAGCCTCTTCCCAAAAAAAAACTTATCATTCTTGGGGACTTTAACTATCACATTCGACAACCAGTCATCCCTGATGTCAACGTCTTGCTCTTTCCTTGCAATCACACTCTCTTTCCCAATTATAAACAAACCAACACACAAGAACAGGCCCACATATATAGGACGGCTTATTTCCGATATTCCACAGGTCTATCACATCTCAGTCTGTATCAGTCACTGATGAAACTGCTTTCCGATCGAGTTTGCTTCCCTTGCTTGGCGGCCAGCAAGAACGCTTTCTCTCCAGCTCCTGTAAGTTTTTCCTTTCTTTCAAAATTCCTGTTCAAAATAAAAATGCCAGGTTGTGGGGCCTCCCTGTAACCTTGGAGGGCATGTTGATGCAGTGTTTCATGAACAGACGGTGTCTTCCATTTCAAAGTGGATGGGCCGAGAAACAATCAAACGTTGTTGTGATTCGATTGACAAGTAACGCCAGCCAGCCAGTCCCCTGTACTTTACTTTCCAGTTAACAGGCAATGTATCCGCCCAAGAAGTGTCCGTCTCAGGTGAATATAGAGACAAAATAAGAGCAGAAAGGTAGAGAAATAACAACCAGAAGAAAGTGAATGAACAATTTTCATCCCCCACGGGTTTGTTTCTACCCCCCCGCCTAGATTGTGCTGTGCTACAGGCCATGTCCGACAACAACACTGCTACGGACATGTTTGTGTATGAGAACCCACTGCCCTCCCCCCTCCAGCCACTGTCAAAAGGAACAAAGTATTTGACATGATAATGGATGACCACTGACAGACAGACAGTGGACAATTTTCATTTGACAAAAAGTAAGAAATGAATCATGTGTGTAAGATTGTGATGAAGCACAAGAGTGTGGTTGTATTTACATAGAAAAATGGAATCAAAGATTGGTGTCCATGAGAACAGAATTAAGAGGGAGATTGTGAAAATGGGGAAGGAGGGTGTGGAAAATCACAAAAAAGCCCATGTAAGAAAGGTAGGGAATGTGAAGCATGGCAGAAAATACAGAGAATGGCGGCAGAGAGGGAGATGAGGGTGAGGGTGTAAAGGAGCGAGTGGGAAGGGTGTGGGGAGAATGAGAGTGAGAAAAAGTGTGCAGAGAAATGTAACAGTAGCAGAGTGTGGGGTGTTATTGGAAATGGGATAGAAAGCTGCGAAAAGGGAAGAACTGCGTGACACTGGCATATGTAATGGAAAGGTGTGCAGCAAATGACGGAGAAGCCTGAAGATGTCCACTTCATGCTAACGTGACATGAACAGTGCACTGCTATGAACCACTGCCTGTGTTGAAGGGAAATGTTTAACAAAGATGTTTCTTGATTAATGTGTATGTACACATCCGGACTGACTTAACAACATGAAGAAATTGTGTCCGATGAAATGACATTATATGATATAGAACAATGATACGGATCCATGTCATGACGACTGTTTTGGCTGTCATTAATTAAATATGCCTTTTCGTTGATTTCTGGCGTTAGTGCCCAATCCCCATCCCACTGTCCCCCTTGTGAATGGGCGATGGATGCCTTATCACAATAAACTGGTTGTCATTGTCATGTCATCTTGCTTTTCCGATCAATCTGCCATCTTTTCTTTCTCAACAATGCACAGCCTATCAAAACCAAAAAGTGCATTAACCAGTCACAACCTCAAGGCCCTTGATTATTCAAACTATGCCTTTTCCCAAGCGTTGAACGCCTATCACAAACCCCTGAACCATTCTGACCCATCTAAGCACTACAAAAACGTTCCTCAGCCAACTCCTTACTGAGCATGCTCCTCCTTCTGAACCATCTCCCTGCCTATAGGCAAGTCACCAATTGTACAACGGTGACATCCTGGTCGCAAAACGCAAACGCCGCAACTAGAAGTGCAATGGCGAAAAACAAAAAACAAAAAACCGAGAATAAACAAACAGCTTCTTCGTAAACAAATCAACAAAGTTATAACCTTAATTCATTCAGCAATAAACAAAGTACTACTACTCGTCTCAAGTTCTTTGAAGCCACGACTATGAATCTCTCTTTTCCCTCCATCCACGTTTCTTGGATCCTGAGAAGGCTAGTCCTCGGCCGTCTATATCACGACCCCGTCGCTGAACTTCCTAATCTATATTTTCTGCTTTCGGTTCTCTGACAAGTCCACAACATTCGCTCCAGTTTTGGATCAGACCCTTTCCAGCCTGCACTTCTGAGTCCCCCATTCTCTTGCACTATCCTCTCGGGGCTGTCCTTTCATCCCCAACGAGAAAGAATTCGAACTAATCTGGAAAGGAAATTACATAAAAATACATGTATCTGACCCCATACCTCTTCTTCTCTTTTGCACAGTGCCTGCCACAACTTATTCCCACTATTACGAATCTAGAAACTTATCTCTTGTCTTTGGAAATGTCCCTTCATCTCTAAAAACAGCCAATAGACACACCTCAACTAAAAAGCATGACCATGACGACCCAACATTCTGAAGAACTCATAACATGTTTCCCAACGCTACCGTTTATCTCTAAAGTCCTTTGAAAAAGAAGTTCTAAAACAGCTCAACAACCACCTTCTCTCCAACATCCCTCTTTTCCTGAGTTTCAGTTCCAGCCTATCCAGTCTAACCAAAAAGACTGAAACTACCCCTTTAGCCCCATACCTTAAACACACTTCAACTCGCTTCGACTCAGGGAAAATCTTCTCTTCTTACTCTACTCGACTTATCTGCAGCCTTTGACACTATTGACCACTCTATTCTTCTCTCCCGTCTTCAAAAAACAATTGAGTGTTACTGGTACAGATGCCCTTACCATGTTAGTTTCAACCTTACTGACCGATTCCAGAACAGTCACAGTAAACAAGATTCAGTCAGTACCTGCAAGATTGGAATGTGGAGTTCCACAGGATCTGTTCTGGGCCCCTGTTCTTTTTCACCCTCTAACTGCTCCACTGTCACATATAATTAACCGCATCAAGAACAACCATCATTTTCATGCAGATGACTCTCCAGATTCCTACAGCGACACTCCTGAAAATCTGGCCTTCCTCTCTTTAACAAATAATGGCCCCCTGCTTTCAAGATATCCAAAATCAGAACAAAATACCGCTAAAAGGCAGATAAAACAGAAACCATGCTTTTAGGGACCAAACACAAACCTCTCCATCACAACAAAACTGCTTCAATACAACATGGCAAAGCATCATTCCTTTATCCACTGCTGTGAATTTATCTAGGGGTCATTATTGACAACAACAGTCTCATTCAAAAATTCATCACGTCATACCTTGCCAGTCCTGCTACTATCAATTACAGCGTAATAGTGCAATTTCGAAAGTACCTTCCACAGATTGCAAACATCCAAACCTTGTTCTCCTCATTCTTTCACGTCTGGACTATTTCAACTTCTGTGGCTGGTCTGCCAGCATCATCAACCCAATCCCTTCAACGTATACCAAAAACTCTGCAGCTTCAACTAATCCTCAGAAAGAACAAATCTGAGCATATTACCCCTCTCTATATAGCAATCTCTCCACTGTCTGCCTGTGCACAGAGAGTAACACATAAGATCAGTACCCTCATACAAATGTTTCCACAAAACAGCATCCGCCTACCTCTGTGAATGTCTTCACTTGTACACTCCTTCTCGTTCTCTCCGCTCTGCTGCAGATACCTTGTCCTTACGAATACCTAGATTCAACCAATCCACCATCGGCCGTCACTCTTTCTCTATTTCTGGTCCATTGATGTGGAATGATCTCCTCTCTCTCTCCACCAAAGCTTTTATGACACTTTTAAATCCAGTCTCAAGACATATTTATTTCAAACCTAAGATTTTCCTCTCCTGCCTCATCTCATAGTTTTTCCCTGCCTTCAACAGCCAAGATTCTATTGCCCTGCCAGGGTGTGTGACCTCTGTGTGTGTGTGTGTGTGTGTGTGTGCGTGTGTGCACATTTGGACTTGATGGAACTATTGCTTGTCACTGGTTGTATGACTGTAAGAATGAGTTGAGTGCAAGCGCTTTGATTTGTCTCTGCAAGATATAGCGCTATATAAATTCCATTTATTATTATTATTATTAATCCAAACGCATTATATTATAACCATCTAATTTCAAATTCTTTTTCAAAAACCATGTGTAGAGGAATTACCGAATCTGTTTTTTAAAATATACTAAATACACATTTTTCCAGGTAATATGAGGAAATTAATGTAGTTAGTCTTTCTTAAGATTGTCAGTTCCTTAGTTCCAAACAGAATATCTGTTTTTGAAAGGTTTATTTGGACGTTAAGTTCTCTGTACAATAGTTTTTCTTCACTGAGCTTCCACAATCCTGATACAGCAGGACTTTGGTAAAGTGTTCAATGTAATCGACTTCATCACTACAATATGAACATGTGTTTGTCTCTTTAACTTTCATTTTGTTTAACATGATATTGGCTAGGTGTATGTTATGGGATATTTTCCAGTGTAGAACTCTCAGGCTTATCTCTTCAGTTGCATCTTTAGCTCTCAACCAGATAGAATGCTTTATCTTGATTCACCGTTTTAGAATGCTTTATCTTGGTTCACCGTTTTAGAATGATGTATCTTGATTCCCTGTTTTAGAATGCTTTATCTTGATTCACTGTTTTAAAATTATGTATATTGATTCACCGTTTTAGAATGATCTATCTTGATTTACCGTTTTAGAATGATGTATCTTGATTCACCGTTTTAGAATGCTTTATCTTGATTCACCGTTTTAGAATGCTTTATCTTGATTCACCGTTTTAGAATGCTTTATCTTGATTCACCGTTTTAGAACGCTTTATCTTGATTCACCGTTTTAGAATGCTTTATCTTGATTCACCGTTTAGAATGCTTTATCTTGATTCCCTGTTTTAGAATGCTTTATCTTGGTTCCCTTTTTAAAAATTATCTCTCTTGATTCCCTGTTTTAGAATGATCTATCTTGATTCCCAGTTTTCTTTCCCAGAAGCAGCTAGCAGTAGGAGGTGATTGGTTCAACCCGTGTGTTGAAGATTTTTCTGATTTCTTTCTGGGAGGTGTTGAACAAGCTTGCGTCACAAATTGGAGTGGTGGTTTCCACTTCTCCTACTTGAATCCACCGTATCCATTTAGGTTGGAAAACCTTAGAAAGGAACACAGTCTCTCTTGTGTTTCTCTAAATCTTCTTTATCTTATAGAAAAGGGGTGGTGGTGTCTGCAATTTTTTTTTTTTAAGTTGACTTTTTGGCTCTGGGCATTCATTGGGAGTTCAGTACCAATGATTGAGCTATTTCTGATTTTAATTGCTAAGATTTCTACTGCCTGCACAAATGCTGATGGAAAGAATGGACACCCTTGTCTTATTCCGCAAGACACTTCAAAAGATTCTGATATCCATCCATGATCCTCCATGATTTATTGCACTTACAGATCCATTCATTAACACTGAAATCCATTTCTGAAAATAAGTGCCAAATCCTAAAGCTGCTTTAAAAGCATGTAACAAAATGTCGTTTGAAATAGAGTTGAAAGCGTTTGTAAAATCAACAGCAAGCAAGTACTTGGTTTCATTTATTTAATTTAAGTAGTTGAAAACAAAACAAAAAGAGTGTACAGGCTTTATAAGTTCTTAAATATCCCCTAAGGGATTACAGTCTTGCTGGTTATTCTTTGCAAGATAGAAAGGCAGTGAAGAGACTACAGAAGGCATGCAACAGTTGAGATTCATTCATTTTCAGCACGAGGCAGTCGGCAGAGTTGCGGATACGTCAGTTGAAGGCAGGATGGGGGACACAGGCAGACAACAGAGAACTGCTGTAGTCAGATTCAAAAGAATGAAAGGGGAGACAAGGGACATGAGCATGTAGGTCCTTGCAAGGAGGAACCGATGCAGTGACATTGATAAAACTAAATCTGGCTGATGGCTTAATTGCATTCTTTTCTTCACTGTTTTGCAGACACGGCACTGATACAATGTTTCCACCATGGTGAAAAGATGAGGGAGTGCATCAAAGAACTGGTGTACAGGGGAGCAGACGTCAGCCATCACAACATAGATGGTGTCTCTGCTTTGCATAGGGCTGTGTCCTTGGACTGGGACCTGGACATGATGAAGCTGCTCATGTTGAAAGGCCGGGGCATGGACTTTGACAGAACAGAAGGAGGTAAGTTTATCAGAGGTGTGACACTCGCCAGCCACCATGGCGCAGTGGTTAGCACTTTGGGTTACGGACTGGAAGGTCGCCAGGTTCGAGTCCCATAAGAGTCATAGGGATTTTTTTTTTTAGTCCGTCCGGCTCCTACTCAGAGTGAGTGTGCTGTGGGCTCTGTGGGACAATGCACTCGTGGACCAGACAATCGAGCTTCATCTACTTTACGAAGTGTGATTTGAGAGTTGCTCAAATTAACTGACAACTGCTCGGTTGTCTGTATCTCTGGGCTGTTGACGCCAGGATATTTGTAAGAGTAGGTACAACTGTCCATTAGTCTCTAAGCAATCATTCACATCAGCGTCAATTCATCATCCTCTCATTATTGATCATCTGCAATAATAAAATTGCCTCTGGATTCAGTATAGCCCTGGTTGCTCTGGTCTCATGGTGACCTCAGATATCGAATTCATCCCTCAGCACTTCTGCTGCCATGTGATTAGAGCTGTGTCAAAGCCCTTGGGGTTGGAGGTGAGGGTAAACGGAAGACGGTTTTAAGTGGCATGGACGTGTGGTGGTTTCCACTTGCGTCGGCTGAGTGACTCACTCAGTACTGGCTCGCGACTGAGCTAACACTAGGTTAGTCGGAGGCTTAGGAGGTGGTGTCCTGTGTATGGTAGCTCGAAAGGCACAATGTGAACACCACCAAAGTGACCGCAGCAGTTGCAGGACCCTTTGGCTGGTGGCCCATGGTGGCCTGATATGATAGGCTCCCTCGTGTACTTGAGCGTGTGTGGATGTTCAACAACAATCTGGTATGCTGTGGGTGGGGAGATTGGATGAGTGTAGAATTGAGGGCCCAATTCAGTCTATGTCAGACTTCAGAAGGCTTTGACAGTTGTTCGTTACTGGTGGTCATTTGAAATGATGCATTCACATATGGCTTTCCACCAAAGTTCATCCCATCATCCAGCAGTCTATGATGCAGATGCGCCCTGGTTCAAGTCATCCATGAAGGGAAAATTGACGGAAGCCTTCTCCATACAGACCGGTGTTCGTCAGGGCTGTCTGTTGTTGCCAACCATCTTCCTGTTGGTGGTTGACTGGATAATGCGGCAAGCCACAGCAGGCAGGAGAACCGGCATACAGTGGACCCTCATGAAGCAGCTGGAAGACCTGGACTTCGCAGACAACATCAGCCTTCTCTCCCACAGGCAACAAGACACACAAGAGCTCTGTCGTGTTGCTGACGAAGCTGAAAAGACTGGCCTCCAAATCAACATCGGGAAGACGGAGGTCATGAGGGTGAACAACAAAACATGACCAGTCGACTGCAGCAGAAACATAAGGAAGTAAGTTATTTACCTGGGCGTGTCGTCAGTAAAGATGGGCGAACAGATGAAGACATCAAGTGCCGAATCAACAAAGCCCGTCACGCCTTCAACACCTTTCGGCCAATTTGGAGGTCAACAGCCCTCTCATTTCAAAACAAGATTGGGATCTACAACACCAATGTCAAATCGGTCCTACTTTATGGCCCAGAAACCTGGAGGGTAACAAAAACCAACACCCACAAACTCCAGTCTTTTACAAACAAATGCCTCAGGTACATCCTCAACATCAGGTGGCCGGAAGTCATATCCAACAAACAACTGTGGGACAGGACCAGACAAACCCCAACCAAGTCCATTATTAAACAAAGGAAGTGGGGATGGATCGGCCATACACTCCGCAAGCCAGCGTCAAGTGTCACCAGGCAGGCCCTTGACTGGAATCCACAAGGGAAGCGGAAAGTTGGTTGACCAAAACAGACCTGGCGCAGAAGTGTTGATGAAGAAACGAAGGCAGCCAGAATGACATGGGCCGAACTGAAGATCTCCCAAACCAAGTTTTTTGGAGGGGTGTTGTTGCAGCCCTATGTTCCCCAAGGAACCAAGAGGCATAAGTCAAAGTCAAGTAGAAATGAGCGGCGTGGGAGCAGGGGGATGGGAGCATCGCAGAAGTTGAGGCAGCCAAAAAAAAAAAAAAAAAATGTGCATCACTTTTCTGGTTGCACCAGTCTTACTTCTTTTTTCTTTTTTTGAGATCAGATTTCAGTTGTTTCCTGTCAGCAACTGTGACGTGATAAAATCACATGCGTAGTCTGTGGAGTTCTGAATAGGGAATTTTTGTTTTCCTACTGCTATTGTGATGGCCATGAATAATTGAGCATGCATTATTCTCTTTCTCTCTCTGCCTCTCGTGTTTGTAGTTTCCTTTCTTTGCCTCTGTCTTCTGTTCCTGGGGCGCTTTCATGCTTCAGCTTCACGGCTCTTCTTCAGTCATCGGCTGCGATCCAGCGGGAGTCGTCTGCTGGTCTGCTTCGTTCAGGGATGTCTATGCATGGTCCTTTCTGTGACCTTGTTCTGCGGCAGGTTGAGCTGGCGTGGGGTTGTCGAGCCTGGCAGTAGTGTGTGTGTGTGTGTGGTGTGTGTGTGTGTGTGTGGCAGGGTCTGTGTTAATGAAGTCGTTGGAATGCTCTTTCTTTTCAGGTGGACCATGTCCTTGGCAGTAAGGCATCTCTTCTCTCCTCAGCATCTTTGCTTAGACTGGGCTAAACGTCCATTGTTCTGTCAACATTCTCACACTCTTTCAGACTTCTACACCAGTGAATACATTGAGTTCATATACCAAAGTTCCCTCTCTCATCATCTCTCTTTCTTTCTTTTTTTCTCTTTCAGTTGCAAAGTAATCGGAGAGTATCTTTTTTTTCTCCTTTTTATCAATTTTATTTTTGTCGAGTGCTGTATCCGTTTCATTTCTTTGGTGGTGAAAAAACAACATGAGAAACAAACAAATACCAACAACAACATTACCAAATAAGGAAAAAAAAGCACACAAAAAACCCAAAACTATCAACAAAAAACAAGCCAAAGAAGAAAAAGCCCCAGATAGTAAGATGCAAGTCGTCAACATCCCCCCCTCCCCTCCCCTTGGTTGAGTCAAACTCGTGTTCACCCACAAAATGTGTGGCTTGTGTGTGTGAATGTTCATTTTGGTGTATGCTTTGGTTAGCAGGGGGGGGGGGGGGGGTTAAGTGAAGGTCTTGTCTAATCCAAACGCATTATTTTGTAACCATCTAATTTCAAATTCTTTTTCAAAAACCATGTGTAGATGAATTACCGAATCTGTTTTTTTTAAATATACTAAATAAGTTAAGTTCTCTGTACAATAGTTTTTCTTCACTGAGCTTCCTCAATCCTGATACAGCAGGACTTTGGTAAAGTGTTCAATGTAATCGACTTCATCACTACAATATGAACATGTGTTTGTCTCTTTAACTTTCATTTTGTTTAACATGATATTGGCTAGGTGTATGTTATGGGATATTTTCCAGTGTAGAACTCTCAGGCTTATCTCTTCAGTTGCATCTTTAGCTCTCAACCAGATAGAATGCTTTATCTTGATTCACCGTTTTAGAATGCTTTATCTCGATTCACCATTTTAGAATGCCTTATCTTGATTCACCGTTTTAGAATGCTTTATCTTGATTCATCGTTTTAGAATGCTTTATCTTGATTCACCGTTTTAGAATGCTTTATCTTGGTTCCCTTTTTAAAAATTATCTCTCTTGATTCCCTGTTTTAGAATGATCTATCTTGATTCCCAGTTTTCTTTCCCAGAAGCAGCTAGCAGTAGGAGGTGATTGGTTCAACCCGTGTGTTGAAGATTTTTCTGATTTCTTTCTGGGAGGTGTTGAACAAGCTTGCGTCACAAATTGGAGTGGTGGTTTCCACTTCTCCTACTTGAATCCACCGTATCCATTTAGGTTGGAAAACCTTAGAAAGGAATACAGTCTCTCTTGTGTTTCTCTAGGAGGCACCGTGGTCGAGTGGTTTAGGCGGTCAACTCGTGATCCAGAGGTCGCGGGTTCGATCCCCGCTCGGCTCGGTGTTGTGTCCTTGGGAAAGACACTTTACTCCTATTTTCCTCACTCCACCCAGGTGTACAAGTGGGTACCAGCTCTGCTGGGGAAGTATCTGGCGACAGACTAGCGTCCTGTCACAGGGGTGGTGAAAAACCATCAGTTCGCTTAACGCTACAGAAACCGGGATAAGCTCCGGCTCTATGGGCCTTCTGGCTCGAAAGAACATACTTTTTACTTGTGTTTCTCTAAATCTTCTTTATCTCATAGAAAAGGGGTGGTGTTGTCTGCCAATTTTTTTTTTTTAAGTTGACTTTTTGGCTCAGGGCATTCATTGGGAGTTCAGTACCAATGATTGAGCTATTTCTGATTTTAATTGCTAAGATTTCTACTGCTAGCACAAATGCTGATGGAAAGAATGGACACCCTTGTCTTATTCCACAAGACACTTCAAAAGATTCTGATATCCATCCATGATCCTCCATGATTTATTGCACTTACAGATCCATTCATTAACACTGAAATCCATTTCTGAAAATGAGTGCCAAATCCTAAAGCTTTAAAAGCATGTAACAAAATGTCGTTTGAAATAGAGTTGAAAGCGTTTGTAAAATCAACAGCAAGCAAGTACTTGGTTTCATTTATTTAATTTAAGTAGTTGGTGGAGTTATCTATCGATCTTAAGACTGTAGCAATATTTCTACCCTTGAGATAGCCCACTTGATCTTTACTTATTAATTTCTGAATGACTCCACTAAGTCTTTGGGCTAATGCTTTAGCTAATATTTCATAATCAGAGTTTGTTAGAGTTATGGGTCTCCAGTTGTTTAATTCATATTTGTTCAGATCTTTTCCTTTTTGGGTATCAATGTGATTATTCCTTGCTTCTGGGTATTGGATACTTCCCCTGCCTCAAAGGATTCTATTGACGAGTTTGTCAAAGCGTTGGCTATTTTATTCTAAAAGAATTTTTTAAATTCTATCGTTATCTCATCTTACCCGGAGCTGAGCCACTTTTCATTGTTTGTCTGAGCATTATTTGTTTCTTCCACTGTCATGTTTCCTTCACACGTGGTGGCGTCAGTTTCATCTGAACAAGTCACTAGTGAAAGTTTCATTGCTCAGAAACGTAGGATCTGTTGCTGCTTCGACATCCTGCGCTTCTGGCAACTGACCACAGGCTCTTAGAATATGTCACATGTTCTTCTAAAATCTGTCTCTAGTCTGTGATGACCTCTCCTGTGTCTTTACATAGTCTTGTGATGATTTCTTTTTTCCTCTAGCTTTTTCTAAATTACCAAAGTATTTACTGTTGCGTTCCCCTTCTCCTATCCACTTTATTCTCGCTGGCTCTGGAGCTCCTTTGACTTTGGCTGCTGGATGCAGTTCTATTTTCTGTTTAAAGTTATCTATACTTGCTTTGGTACAAGTCACTTATCTATTGAAAGGATCTTGAGCTAATAGCCTCTCTACTTCCAAAATGTTCTGTCTAGATTTTATTTTTTTTATAATATTCTTCTTGTTCATTATTTGTTAACCATATTCAATACTAAACTTTTTCATATCTATTTTGCATAATTCCCACATATATAGGTAGGGGTTTGTGTCTAAAGGGTCATTAAGCCATGCGTCTAGCACTTCATTCATTTTCTGAACAAATAGTGTGTCTTTTAAATAGCTATTGTAAAGTGCCAGTATCCAGGTCCACTTGAAAATTTATTGCCATTAAATTCAATTACTAATCATTTGTGTTATACTCACATGAAACACAATTTTGAATCATCATCATCATCATCATCAGACCCGTGACCTTGGCGGTCGTGGGGGAGACACGAAAGACGATGCCGTGGTAAGCCTCCTCCATCCATCTCGGTCCTCGGCTCTGCGCAGTAGTGCCGAGTCATTCATCCTGGTCCATTCTCTGATGTTGTCCATCCATGACTTGTTCTGTCTTCCCCTCTTTCTGCCACCTTCGAGTGTTCCCTGCAGTACTGTTTTTGGCAGAGTGTTGTGGCGGGTGACGTGACCGAACCATGTCAGCTTTTTCTTCTTGACAATGGTGTGAAGGGCTTCCTGTGGACCTGCCAGCTGTGTTATTTGACTCTTGACAAATTCATTGGTCTTTCATTCTCTCCAGGATATGCCCAGCAGTTTTCTATGGCATTTTGTTTCAAATGACTGGATCGCTTTGCTGTTTCAGCAGTCAATGTCCAGCTTTCACTTCCGTACAGCAGGATAGTCTGAATTAGGGCTTTGTAGAGCTTTAGTTTGATTGGGAACTGATCTCTTTACTTTTCCATATGGTGGTGAGTTTTGTCATGGAAGATGTTGCCATGGCTATTCTGACTTTGATTTCTGTCGTCGATCGCCCGTCCTTTGTGAGTGTAGCGCCAAGGTATTTAAAAGCGTCTACCTCCTCCAGTTGTTGGCCGTTCATGTAAATTTTAGCAGTGGCATTGCTCATGCTGTTCACAAGTACTTTACTTTTCTCCGAGCTCACCTCCATCCCATATGCTCCAGCTCTGTTCTCAAGTCTGGTCGTAAGATCTTGCAGCTCTGTGTTACTTCCGCCCCATGAGGTCAATGTCATCGGCAAACCGCAAGTTGTTGAGGGGTCTGCCGCCAATGGAGATGGCAGAGTGGAAGTCATGGAGGGTCTCTCTCATAATGTTTTCCAAGAACAGATTAAACAGGACTGGAGATAACAGGCACCCTTGTCAGACCCCAACTGTGGTTTTGAAGTAGTCTCCGACCTGATTGTTCAGAAGGACTGCACTGCTTGCGGTGTTGTATAGTGCTTGAATGGTTTGCACTAGTCCTTCTTCAATGCCAAACATTCTGAGGACCTGCCACAGGCCTTCGTGCCATACTCTGTCGAAAGCCTTCTTGAAGTCGATGAAGTTGTGGAACAGGTCTCTCTGATGTTGAAGATGTTTTTCCATCAGGATGTGGCAGTTAAAAATCTGTTTGATTGTGCTCCTGCCTGCCCTGAACCCAGCTTGTTCCTCTGCAAGGTGTTCTTCTGCCTCCTTCTTTCTTCTTCTTCTTATTCCTTATAGCTCCTAGCGGAGCATAGGGCCTCAACAGCGTCCCTCCACCTTCTCCTGTCTCTGGCAAGGGTCTTGGCCTCTTCCCATGTCAGGCTGGAGTCTCTCAGCTCACTATGCAGGCTTCTCCTCCAGGTCTGTTTGGGGCGCCCTCTCTTCCTTTTCCCCTGCGGGTTCCACTCGAGCGCTTGTCTGGTGATGTTGCCAGGCTCCTTCCGTAGGGTGTGGCCGACCCAACGCCACTTTCGCCGCCTTACTTGGACTTCCATAGGCTGTTGGTTCGCCCTCATCCACAGGTCGGTACTTGGCACTCTGTCGAACCATCTGAGATGAAGGATCTGCCGGAGACATCCGTTGATGAAGGTCTGGATCTTGGAGGAGCTGGTGTTGATGACCCGCCAAGTTTCTGACCCGTAGAGAAGCACAGACTTCACGTTGGAGTTGAAGATCCTGAGCTTGGTGGTTGTGGAGATCACATTTGTTCTCCATACAGGTTTCAAGATGGCAAATGCTTGGTGTGCTTTATTCTTGGCTTGATGTCTTCGTCTGTGCCTCCTGTCTGGCTGATCTTACTGCCTAGGTACACAAATTCACTGACATCCTCTACTGCTTTCCCAGAGATGGTGACAGGAGCCTCTTGCTGGTTGTTGGTACGCAGTAGCTTGGTCTTCTCTTGACTGATCCTGAGGCCAACACGTCTAGCTGTGGTATCTAGGGCAGTGACTTTGCTTTGGATGTGCTGCAGGCGGTGGGATAGCAGAGCCAGGTCATCGGCAAAATCGAGATCTTCCAGCTTTGTCATGAGGGTCCATTGGATACCTTTCCCAGAACTTGCGTAGGCTGTCCTTGTCACCCAGTCCAGCACCACAAGGAAGAGGAGTGGAGACAACAAGCAGCCCTGTCTGATGCCAGAAGAGATCCTGAAGCTGTCGGAGAGTCTTCCACCGTGGATGACCTGGCAGGAGAATCCTTCGTAAAGTTGTCTTATGATGCTGACAAACTCTGGTGGCACACCATAGTGGAGAAGAATGTTCCAGATTGCTTGTCTGTCCACGCTGTCAAAAGCCTTCTCAAAATCGATGAAGCAGGTGTAGAGAGGTGACTGCCATTCTATGGACTGTTCCACGATGATTCTGAGGGTCGCAATCTGGTCGGTACAGGAACGTTCTTTTCTGAAGCCTGCCTGTTCATCTCGAAGAGTCTTGTCGAGAGCATCTTTCATTCGGTCCAGGATGACTCTTGTGAGGACTTTGCTGGGGATGGACAACAGGGTGATACCTCGCCACTTTCCATACTGGGAGAGGTCGCCGTGCTTGGGGAGCTTCACAAGCAGGCCCCTCTTCCATTCTGCTGGCATCTCCCCAGTTGTCCAGATCAGGTTGAGCAAGCGGTGTAACTCGTCAACGATGTTACTACCCCCTTCCTTCAAGGCTTCTCCCGGAATGTTGTCAATGCCAGCAGCCTTGCCGTTCTTCAAGCTGCTGATGGCCTTTCGGATCTCTGTCTTGGTGATCTCTCCAATGTTGATGTCGAGAGGGTCCCCTGGCTCCAGCTGAGGTCATTCCTCTGGGGCTGGTCGATTCAAGACCTCCTGAAAATGCTCTTTCCATCTTGTTAGCTGGTCTTCAATAGAGGTGAGAAGCTTCCCTTCCTTGTCTCTGACAGGTCTGTTTGTGTTGCTGCGATGCCCGCTAAGAAGTCTGGTGGTGGCATACAGGGTCTTGAGGTCTCCCTTGCCAGCAGCCTCTTCTGCCTCATCTGCGATGGCATTGATGTGAGCTCGTTTGTCTGCTCGTAGCTCATTCTTGGCTTCTTTGGCAAGTATGGAGTACCTGGCTGTTGCTCGCCGCTTCTGTTGGCGGGTCGTAGCTCCGGTTCAGCTCTTGTTTGGCTAGCCTTCTCTCCTCGACTTTCTTCCAGGTCTCATCCTTGATCCATGGCTTCCTATTCGTCTGTGGTTGTCCCAAAACCTCATCACAGGCTCCCACAATGGCGTCTTTGAAGGTGGTCCATTTGTGTTCCACTGTTTCTGTCTCCTCTGACTGGAGCACTTGGAAGCGGTTGTGAAGTGAGATCTGAAATGCCTGCTTTGTGTCTTCTTGTTTCAATCTTAAAACGTTGAACTTTTTCCTTGGATTCTGCAGAGTCTTTCTCGCAGACAAGCGCATCTTGATCTTGGTGACCACAAGATGGTGGTCTGACCCTATGTCTGCTCCGCGTCTTACTCTCACGTCTTGTAGGGAGCTCCGGTAGCGTTGTCTCACCATGACGTGATCTATCTGGTTCTCTGTCTGGTGGTCGGGGGAGACCCAGGTGGCTTTGTGGCAACGTTGGTGTGGAAAAAGCGTGCCTCCAATCACAAGGCTGTTGGCAGCACAAAAATCAGCAAGCATTTCTCCATTTTCATTTATGTTTCCAAGCCCATGTCGTCCCATCTCCCGCTCTCTATCAGTGTTGTCAGTCCCGACCTTGGTGTTCATGTCCCCCATGAGGATGAGCATGTCCCGTCTCGGGATTTTGTCTACCACTGACTGGAGCTGGGTGTAGAAGTTGTCCTTGTCTTCCTCCTCCGCGGTGTTGGTAGGGGCGTAGCACATGACAAGGGACACCTTCTGGAAGCGCGACTCAAACTTGAGCGGTGATGATGCGGTCTGAAACAGGCTCCCATTCCAGCAGGCTCTTGGCTGCATGTTTGGACAGCAGGAGACCTACTCCAGCTTTGTGACGGTCTTCTTCACTTTTACCGGAGTAGAGCAAAGTTTCTCCTGACTGTAATCTTGTCACTCCGTGACCATTCCACCGTACTTCAGACATGCTCAGGAGTGTGAGGCGATATCTGTTCATCTCCCTCACTGCCTGCGCACACCGTCCGGTTTCCCAGAGGGTCCTCACGTTCCATGTTCCAAGTAGGACCGGCCGACGTGACAACAACCTCGGGGACTTGCATCAGGGGCGTCTCTGGTTGATGAGGGGTCGTCAGCCCTGCAGCTTCCTGACGGGTTTGGCTGCAGCGCGTCAGGTTTCCTTGAAGGATCCCCAGATCTCCCAAAGACTGAGTTGGCATGGGTTAAGCTGTTTAAGGTTTCCGTAACAGGAGATTTTTTACAGAGCAGGGTTGTTAGCCCTGTGTCCAACCCCCTTTACCTAGGGGGAAAGGTGCCTCCTTAGTCGCCTTTTACGACATGCCTGGATGGCGGCAGGGTTCCTATTCTTGCAATGCTCGCTTTGCAAGCATACCCCGGGAGACCCACGGGGTGCCTCCTTCTTTAGTCGATTCAAAATAACTTTGAACCATGTCTTGTGATAAAAAACAATAATCTAGCCTGTGGGCAATAAAAGGGTTAACTCGTGACCAAGAGAAGTCTTTTTTTTAATCTTTATTAAACTCTCTCCATATGTCATCAAGTTGTTGTAAATTATTGATTGTGTTGTTAAAATGCCTGAACTTTGGTGTCACGGTGTGGATTACCGGAGATGATGTCCAGTTCATTTCTAAGGACACAGTTAAAGTCACCCATTAGTGCAAGGTTATGTTCACTTTGACCACTTAGCATTTTTCATAGTTTACAAAAAGCAATTTTGGGGTTGGGTTGTTAGGAGCGTATATATTTGCCAAGCCTAAAGGTATGATTTTCATATTCTACTAGCACTGTTAAAATCCTGTTCTTCCCTTGTACTAAGCTGGTTTTTCCTTCAAAATGTTTTGCTACTAGTATTACTTCACCTGGACTTTTGTTGGTTCCTTCATTATGAAGATTGTATCACCCCGTTGTTTTTTTCCCATGTTGCAATGTCATTTGCAGTTATCCAACTTTTTACGTAATGGAACATTGAATTTCTTTAAAATTTGTTTTAAACCTCTGGCATTGAGTGAACCTATCTGAATTCTGTCCATCAAAAGGTAATACTATTTGAAAATTCTTAACATTGTTATTATTTATAAACACAGAGTGAAAACTCCATTGTTCAAGATCGTGGTCCTAGGTCATAGCGGGTTGGTCATGAGGGGTCAGGTCTGGGTGTGGTCGTGTCTTACCCAAATTCACCGTCTCCCTCGGTGTCTGGCGCTCCATGAGTCTGGTGGACAGTCCGGCCCGTTTGTTGCTTCAGCTGTTTACCTCTTGCTGCCCTCTCTCGAGGACTGCAGTCTTCCATGGAATAAAAGGAGTTCCAGAAAGAAAACAACACAGAACAACGCACGATCAGAAACAATAATTACTTTTTTTTAAAAGATACCTGGTTTGATTTGGACAAAGGCGTCGTTAGATATTTACATATACTCATTACCTCATTTATATTCTTGTTTTACCAAGCGCTAGTATTTCTTTATCAACAACAAACCTGTGAATGACTGGATGGATGGATGAATGACTGGATGGATGGATGAATGACTGGATGGATGGATGAATGACTGGATGGATGGATGAATGACTGGATGGATGGATGAATGACTGGATGGATGGATGAATGACTGGATGGATGGATGAATGACTGGATGGATGGGTGAGTGACGTGCAGTAATTGTCATCTGAATTTTTTTTTCTACACAGAGAGCCCACTTATGACACTGATGAACTGGCAGTTGGTCGACTACTACGATGGCCAAGAAGAGAGCCCCTCCTATTTTGTGGAGAGCAATACCCTACTGTTTCTCAGAATGGGAGCGACACGGAAAGAATTAAAGGGACTGTTGTGGTGTCAGCTGAATCTTCCAAAACCACCTGGTGTTTTGCTCCAGACCCTGATGGATTCCTTCACTTCCTGCCTTCCCTTCTGAAATGGAGGCAAGTGTGCATCAATGCCTGTGCTTAAACCATACCAGGACATCTACTGACCTGCACATGGGTTTGCAGTGGAGTTCTATGGCACTATCTTGAAGAAGAAATGACAGAAGAGCCAGAGACAGAAAGAAGAAAGTCTACAAGTGATCGTTGCTGAAAAGAAAAGTTACTATCATCAACTCGCAGCGGAGAAGTTCCCGTCCTTGGCCACATTGAGTCGTGCAGCATCAGGTCAACCTCCAGGCTGATGTCAGGAAGGTGATCTCTTGGCTGTGCCACAGTTGTGTCAAAGGTACATTCTCTTAGACCACGACCTGTGACATGATCTCTGTGTGCGTATGTTACCCATAGTGTTATGCTTGGGAGAATGCTTCAGCCATAAGATGTTGGAGAACATAACAGCCCCAGTATCACGAACAGACTGCATGTCCTGGTTTGAAGGTGGCTAGGGTTATCAATAGGCCCAGTTCTGTGTTGATAGCCTCAGAAGTGTGTGACGTTCTTTTCTTTGATCACACACACATGAGGCATGTTAGTTTCTTTGTTCCAGGCACTTGTTTTGTGTGTGTATGTGTGTTTGAAATCAAATGTGCTCATTGTTGATTGACTCAGTGTGCAGTGTGTAGGTTCAGGTGTGTGTGAGGGAATCTGTACATAATGTTTATGAATATTGTCATGTAACCCAGTGGGTTTTTTGAAGCAATAAATTCCTATAACTGTTGTGATTCTTTATTCTTGTAATTCATGGCCTTTATAGTTTGCATATAATTTTTGTTATAAGTATGTTTGTGTTGACATGCATGAAAGAGATACTTATTTTCCGTTTTAAACTATTTCATATTCGTATTCACTTGCACACACACATAATGCACATGCGCGCGCACACACAGACGCACACACACAAACGCACACGTACACACACATACAGGATAGTCTAGTGGTTAGAACATTGCGCTCGCAATCTGACGACCTGGGTTCGATTCCCATTCAAGGGGATATTTTTCCCTGGAGTTAACATCAGTGCAGACTCCACTCTCCCCAAAAGTCTTTTCGGATGAAACTATAAACCGAGGCCCCATGTGTGAATGCACGCAGAACATCTTGCGCACATGTTAAATCCTTTCCCGCTTTTTGTAAGAGTAGGCCATTGTGTGCCAGTGGGAACGGATGACAAAATTTACAAAACTGCATACACATGGGGACTGGTTGTGAAAAAGCACATAAATGCTTATTCCATTATCCTCAATATAAAAGAATGAATAAATTTTTTTTTAAATGAATAAAATTTTGTTTGAAACATTCCTAAATCTAAACTCTCTCTCTCTCCTCCTACTCTTCTCCACTTCTCTCTTTCTCTCTCCTCTCCTCTCTCTCCTCTCTGCACACACATAATGGGTGGAATACTGTGTTAGGTGTTGTGCATTACACTCCTGATCTGCTGACCCCCATTCGAATCCGTTCAAGGAGATTTACCCCAATGTGACAATAGTGCAGACTCCAATCCGCCAACAAGTACATGGGTTGAGACAATAAACTGAGGTCCCTGAAGAAAGCAGGTGTTTCCACTATGGATGGAACACTATTAAAATGATTGACAAAATGTACAAAGTAAAGTTAAACACACACACAACCCCAAACAGAAGTGCCGATCTTGATATTCTCCCTTCATCCCCTCATAAAAATATACATTTCCAAAAATAGCTTGAAAAGATGTACTTTCGTGCAAAGTAATTGCTTCCACATTTTTTTTTATTGCAAAAACTGGTTTTAATCTGGACCCATCAAGAGTAAAAAGGTACAGGGATGTCCCATAACCAATAAAGGTCGTAGGGAAGCAAGGCATCAGAGACCTGCTTCTCCAGGCCAGCATATGTGGGTGGCGCCCATCTCTTCCTCGCTGCTTTACCTTCCCTTACCCTAAAGAGGCAGGTACCCATTTTATTTACAGCTGGGGGACTGTACTGAAGCCAAGGCGCTCAAACGGTAACCCATCCAACTGGTAACCACGCTCGATGCTGCTTAACCTTAGCTTGGGGAAAGTGAGTGCTCCGACCACTGAGCTATCCTGTCCCCCAACCAGCTCGGGAAAAAAAAAAGTACTTTCGTGTAATTGCTTCAAGATTTGTGCAATATACACAGCTAGACATACTGACCATATCTGACTTGTGCAATATGCACAGCTAGCATGGCTTCGGTTTTATATGTGTTTAGCTGTAACTTGTATGTATATACTGACCATATCTGACTTATGCAATATACACAGCTAGACATACTGACCATATCTAACTTGTGCAATATGCACAGCTAGCATGGCTTCAGTTTTATATAGCTGTAACTTGTATATATATACTGACCATATCTGACTTATGCAATATACACAGCTAGACATACTGACCATATCTGACTTGTGCAATATGCACAGCTAGCATGGCTTCAGTTTTATATGTGTTTAGCTGTAACTTGTATATATATACTGACCATATCTGACTTATGCAATATACACAGCTAGACATACTGACCATATCTGATTTGTGCAATATGCACAGCTGGACATACTGACCATATCTGACTTGTGCAATATGCACAGCTGGACATACTGACCATATCTGACATGTGCAATATACACAGCTAGACATACTGACCATATCTGATTTGTGCAATATACACAGCTGGACATACTGACCATATCTGACTTGTGCAATATGCACAGCTGGACATACTGACCATATCTGACTTGTGCAATATGCACAGCTGGACATACTGACCATATCTGACTTGTGCAATATGCACAGCTAGACATACTGACCATATCTGACTTGTGCAATATACACAGCTAGACATACTGACCATATCTGACTTGTGCAATATGCACAGCTGGACATACTGACCATATCTGACTTGTGCAATATACACAGCTAGACATACCATATCTGACATGTGCAATATACACAGCTAGACATACTGACCATATCTGACTTGTGCAATATATCCCTCACAGCCGCCCCTACAGGGCAGCAAGGTTGAGACCCCTATGAAGGGAGGCGCCTTAATACCCGCAACATCTCCAAAGGGCACACACACACACACACACACACACATTTTTGGCTAGTGGGGCGGCAGTGAGCCCATATTTTAGTATTGCAAAAGTCAGATCTGGTAAGTATGGAGAGGCTAAAGGGTGGATTTCAGCAACACCTTGACCAGTGTGACATCACAGCTAACAACACTGAGATAAAGAAGTGGGACAGTAACAGAGAGTTTCTGAAGAAGAGTAGGCCATTGTGGTCTGGTAGGAGCGATGATAAAGTAAAACCCCCAGCATGCACACAGGTGTCGTGTTTAGACACCATCCCGGAGGTCGGAACGCGGCCGCCTATATGGAATGGGGGGGGGGGGGGGGGGGGGGGATGGCATGGGCATGGGTCTCACTATTGGTGAGCCTGGGGCTCTTGAGGAGGAACGAAAAAAAGAAAAGCGACACCTAGGGCCTATTACACACCTAGGGCCTATGTTACACACCTAGGGCCTATGTTACACACCTAGGGCCTATGTTACACACCTAGGGCCTATGTTACATGACACCTAGGGCCTATGTTACACGACACCTAGGGCCTATGTTACACGACACCTAGGGCCTATGTTACACGACACCTAGGGCCCATGTTACACACCTACGGCCCATGTTACACACCTAGGGCCTATGTTACACGACACCTAGGACCTATGTTACACGACACCTAGGACCTATGTTGCACGACACCTAGGGCCTATGTTACACACCTAGGGCCCGTGTTACACACCTAGGGCCTATGTTACACGCCTAGGGCCTATGTTACACAACACTTAGGGCCTATGTTACACACCTAGGGCCTATGCTACACAACACTTAGGGCCTATGTTACATGACACCTAGGGCCTATGTTACACGACACCTAGGGCCTATGTTACACATCTAGGGCCTATGTTACACACCTAGGGCCTATGTTACACAACATCTAGGGCCTATGTTACACGACATCTAGGGCCTATGTTACACAACACCTAGGGCCTATGTTACGCATCTAGGGCCTATGTTACACACCTAGGGCCTATGTTACACACCTAGGGCCCATGTTACACACCTAGGGCCTATGTTACACACCTAGGGCCCATGTTACACACCTAGGGCCTATGTTACACGACACCTAGGACCTATGTTACACGACACCTAGGGCCTATGTTACACACCTAGGGTCTATGTTACACAACACTTAGGGTCTATGTTACACACCTAGGGCCTATGTTACACGACACCTAGGACCTATGTTACACAACATCTAGGGCCTATGTTACACACCTAGGGCCTATGTTACACAACACTTAGGGCCTATGTTACACGACACCCAGGGCCTATGTTACACACCTAGGGCCTATGTTACACAACACTTAGGGCCTATGTTACACGACACCCAGGGCCTATGTTACACGACACCCAGGGCCTATTTTACACGATACCTAGGGCCTATGTTACATGACACCTAGGGCCTATGTTACACGACACCTAGGGCCTATGTTACACGACACCTAGGGCCTATGTTACACAACACCTAGGGGCTATGTTACACAACACCTAGGGCCTATGTTACACACCTAAGGCCTATGTTACACAACACCTAGGGCCTATGTTACACACCTAAGGTCTATGTTACACAACACCTAGGGCCTATGTTACACGACACCTAGGGCCTATGTTACACGACACCTAGGGCCTATGTTACACATCTAGGGCCTATGTTACACACCTAGGGCCTATGTTACACACCTAGGGCCTATGTTACACACCTAGGGCCTATGTTACACGACACCTAGGGCCTATGTTACACGACACCTAGGGCCTATGTTACACACCTAGGTCCTATGTTACACGACACCTAGGGCCCGTGTTACACACCTAGGGCCCATGTTACACGACACCTAGGGCCTATGTTACACACCTAGGGCCCGTGTTACACACCTAGGGCCTATGTTGCACGACACCTAGGGCCCGTGTTACACACCTAGGGCCCATGTTACACGACACCTAGGGCCTATGTTACACACCTAGGGCCCGTGTTACACACCTAGGGCCCATGTTACACACCTAGGGCCCATGTTACACACCTAGGGCCCATGTTACACACCTAGGGCCTATGTTACACGACACCTAGGGCCTATGTTACACACCTAGGGCCTATCTCACGATGTTAAGAGCTGTATGCAGAATCGTTCTGGCAACTCCTGCCACAGCCTGGAACCATGTGTATCCCTGTTTACCTTTCCAATGGACCATTCCAGTGATGTGTAGAGAGGTGGGGGGATTCTGCTGCCTGGGTAACAGCTTGCCCTCCATACTTACCCAGGCCCTGCTCTGTGGGGTATAAACACCTAGAGCCCAACTTCATAGATAGTCTTAGGAGACTGAAGGATGCCTACCATCATGATCTGGTGACGTCACAGCTAACAACACTGACATAAGAAGTGATATGTCAGAAACAACATGACCAGGTGACGTCACAGCCAACAACACTAACATAAGAAGTGAGATGTCAGAAACAACATGACCAGGTGATGTCACAGCTAACAACACTGACATAAGTGAGATGTCAGAAACAACATGACCAGGTGATGTCACAGCTAACAACACTGACATAAGAAGTAAGATGTCAGAAACAACATGACCAGGTGACGTCACAGCTAACAACACTGACATAAGAAGTGAGATGTCAGAAACAACATGACCAGGTGACGTCACACTCAGTGATATTAGAGGGGAAAACATCTGTGAAAGTTGAGGTTGTGGTGGAGTCCTATTGAAATGTGTGCAAAGTTTAGGGGTTTTTTTTAAAGAAAAAAGTTTACATAGACCAAAAAGAAACTTTGCAAAGCAAGGAGAACGAGTTAAAACAAATAAACAAACAAAAAAATCATTAAACTTAATGAAGTTATGACAAATGTCCTATTGGACTGTGCCAGAGACCTTTCACAATATCAAATGCCAAATTCATGTTATTGAATATGCTGAGCTTTTGTACACCTGCTTTCAAATATTATTTGAGTATTAGTGATATTCTCATCACACAGGCATTTACCATTTCTGCTGAATCTGGTTATGAATGCATTAAGCTTAATTCTATAAAGCAAGCTATTTATTCTTCTTGCTGTGAAAATATTTGTGCAAGTCTTAGAAAGGTTCAGGACTCTTACATTGTCTGCATTGATTACAGATCTGTTTAAAAATCTCTCTGTTAGGTAATACTTTTCTGTGACCTTTCTCCATGATGTTTGTTCTAATAAGTGGTAGCCCTCTTGTAACGATAAAGGCACATGCAATCCTTGATTCCCGGCTATGCTTTGCACCTCTTTTAGCAGCTCTATCAGCCCACTTATTTGGAAATTATCTAATATGTGAAGGCACCCAACACAAAGTTACACTAATACCCTTTAAAGTTAAAAGGTGTATGACGTGCCTTATCTCTAGTGCAATTTTTGAAGGGGTTTTTTTTTTGGTACCATGGAGATTTTAAAGCATACAATACTGACAATACTGATTTAGAATCCACACAAAGGAGGATTTGAAATATACTGAACGGCAAATCAAGGATATAATTTAGAGCCAAGAAAATTGCTACCAGTCCTGCTGTAAATATGGAGTGATGTTTACCAACGTTAAAGGATTGTTCAACTTTTAATGCTGGTATAACAAAAGCAGAACCTGTAACCAGCCGCCATGGCGCAGTGTTTAGCACCTTGGGTTACGAACTGGAAGGTCGCGGGTTCGATTCCCATATGGATTTTTCGGACTCCAGCCGGCTCCTACCCAGAGTGAGTGTGCTGTGGGCTCAGTGGGAAGACTGGGACCACACAGACGGATGCGAGTTTGAGAGTGTTGCTCAAATTACCTGACCAACACTGCAGGTGTCTGTATTTCTCAGGCCTGGTTGACACCCGGATATAAATGATAGTAAGCGTAGAGTACAACCCTGTCAAGTAGTCTCAAAGCAATATGCACTGCCACAGCAGCACCATAATCTCATCCTCATTGTCACTGATCATCATGCAATAAAATAAAAAATATTGCCTCTGGTTGCTCTGGTCTCATGGTGACCTCAGATTTGGTTTCTTCATACACTTCTGTGCCTGTGGTGAGTTTGTGTCAAAGCTCTTGGGGTTGGAGGTTGTGGGGGAGGGTGGTTGGAGGGATGTCACTCAGTCTGGCTCAGTGACTGAGCTAATACTGTTGTTAGTAGGGGGCTTAGTAGGTGGTGTCCTGCTTATGTTAGCTAGGAACAGGCACCACTGAACACCACCAAAGTGACCCAGCAGCAGTGCACCATCCGATCCCCGGCACCAGAAATGGGATCCTAAACTTATCCTATTTTCTTTAGTATCCCTAAAGAGGATTAGGGCTAGTCTACTAATGGGCTGGGAGTGATAAAGGGGGGATAGGAAGAGGATAGAAGAAAAATAGAAAAGAAATATAAAAGGGAGACAGTAAGTAGTAGTGACAATTATCACCTCAACTCACTCAGCAATCATACTGAAACACTATGAATGTGAGGAACAACATTCATCCAATGTAATTCTTCAAGCCAAGCAAGTTGGGTTCACACATTATCTTATACTATACTACTCAAACTACAATCACACACATCACCAATTGTACTACAGGTACAATTTAAAACACAAACTATTTTGTCCAGTCCTCACTACCAACCAATCATGGATCGTCTCAGATCACAGATCAAAGGATTCACAACTGATCAAAAAAGATAAACGATGAATAGACGTAAAGATGAAGGGGATGTATCGATGAACGAGATGTTACCAATGTTAGATGAACCAATGAACAGATGTTCCTGAAATAAAAGGAACAATCAATAAACCATTTGATCTCTTCATGAAATCACATTCTTATCACAGGATCAAGGATACGAATCATCACAAGACCCACACTTTCAGGAATAACATATTAATGGCAACTTAATATGAATACCCACACAGCAAAAACTGAAACACTTACCAGAGTTTGCCATAATAGAACTATCTATCTGTCCCGTAGTCTGACGACCGTGGGGGCACCCTCAAAGACTCAGCAACCAGTTCCCTCCATTCCTCTCTCTGTTCTGCCTTTCTCAGGGTTTTGTTGAGTTCTAGGCCTGTCCATTCACTGATGTTATCCTCCCAGCTCTTCCTTGGTCTGCCTCTTCTTCTTCGTCCTTGGACAGTGCCTTGCAAAACTGTCTTTGTAATTCCTTGGGATCTTGTGACATGCCCATACCACTTAAGTTTACGCTTTTTCACGATCGATCGTTAGAAGGTTCTCATAGGGTCCAAGGTTTGCTGGATTCTGTTATGCACGCTTTCGTTGCTTATGTGGTCTTTGTAGGAGATGCCAAGGAGTCTCCGAAAGCATCTCATCTTCACTGCCTGTACTCTTCTCTCCAAATCTGCAGTCAGGGTCCATGATTCACAGGCATACAGAAATATGGATATGACAAGGGAGCGCATTAGTCTGATCTTGGAAAGTTTGCAGCACTCACTGTGATAGACTCAGACATAGATACACTGACGAATAGTTTCAATACAGCGGTGACTGAAACAGCAAACGAGCTTCTTGGCAAACGCCGACCAGTCAAAAAACCATGGGTCACACCTAACATCCTACAACTATGCGACAAGCGTTGAGAGTTGAAGAAAAAGAAAATGAAACAAAAGAAAGAGCAGAACAATATAGGGCAGTCAACAAAAGAATCAGGAAGTCCATGACCGAGGCAAAGAGAAATGGATCGGTGAACAGTGCCAAGACATTGAAGAGAACATCAAGAAAAACAATAGCAAGAAAGCATATCAGCTGGTGAAAGACCTGACTAGCACGAAACAGAGAAAAGGTTTAACAATCCAAGACAAAAATGGGAAGTGTCTCACTGACGACCAGGATATTCTGAACAGATGGACAGAATTACTGCTCCGACCTGTATAACTATAGAACCGCAGGGGATCCAGAAGTCCTTAATGTACCCGAAAGCAAAGACACAGACAGTCACCCTATCCTCCGAGAAGAAGTGGAAACAGCAGTCAGATCGCTGAAAAAGGGGAAGTCAGCAGGGGCTGACAACATTCCAGCTGAGTTGGTCCAAGCTGGAGGGGAAGCCATGATCAGCGCCCTACTAAGAATCTGCAACAAGATCTGGCAGACAGGAAAATGGCCAACCCCCTGGACGCAGTCACTCTCATCACCCTCCCCAAGAAAGGAAATCTACAACAATGCCATAATTACCGCACAATCAGCCTCATATGTCACCCAAGCAAGGTCATGCTGCAGATAATATTGAATAGACTGAAGCACACAAGCAAGAGACCATCATTGCTGAGGAACAAGCAGGTTTCAGGCAGGGCGCGCACAACAGAACAGATATTCAACCTCAGAAATATTGAGCGGTACCTTCAACATCAACAAGACCGTTACCATGTATTTATCGATTTTAAGAAGGCATTTGACAGGGTGTGGCATGCAGCTTTGTGGGCAACCATGAATTTGTACAGCATCAATGCAAACCTGATCAGTCATCAAACAGCTGTACAGCGAGGCCACAGTGCAGTGTACTACAACAACAACATTGGAGAATGGTTTCGAACAACAGTTGGAGTAAGGCAGGGCTGTCTACTCTCACCATTCTTTTCAACATCTTCCTTGAGAGAATCATGGCTGATGCACTGGAACATCATGAAGGATCAGTCAGCATTGGTGGCAGAACGATCACAAACCTCCGCTTCGCAGATGACATTGATGGAATAGCAGGATCAGAAAAAGAGCTTGCCAGCTAACAGAACACTTGGATAAGGCCTCCAAAACATACTGCATGGAATCAGTGCAGAGAAGACCAAACTGATGACTAATAACACCAATGGCATTAGCACTGATATCAGGGTTAATGACCAGAAGCTGGAAACAGTTCAAAGCTTCAAGTACCTGGGAGCCATTGTATCGACCAGGATCCAAGCCAGAAGTAGTATGCAGGACTGCACAGACAATAACAGCTTTGTCAAAACTAAACACCATCTGGAGAGATAAGAATATCTCACTTATCCCCAAGATCAGACTAATGCGCTCCAAAATTTAGAACAAATCTTCAAAATGTACTCTCAGTTTTACCCATTTCCCAACTCTTATGAGAATAATTTTTCTTCACAACAATAAAAACCTATCCACTAAAATCACATGTACAATAACTGTCTTACAAAATGTTTCATTTACTTGAGGACAGCTGATGGTCTACCCTATGAAACTGTGTAAAATAATCAATTAATTTAATTCAATGAATCCCCAATGACTTTCCCCAAGTCATTGCACCTGTCTATACATTACTATGTCATTCCTCACAAAAAATTAAATTTTGCATTCTTAATAATAACAATCATTACAAAATATACTAGGCTTTTACACACTATATTATACAGAGTGATAAGCCTTAGTTTATTTCTTCAGCTTTTTTGTTGGCTGAACAATACTCTGCCCAAAATAAAACCCTAGTACAACAAAGACAAATGACTAAGTTCAATTTGCCACTTGCTCTCTTGTTCAAAATAATAACTTCTAAATTCACAAACTTGAAACCTTCAAACACAAAATTAGACAAATACCTCAAAAACCCCTTTCCCAAACCCCTTTTTAAAATTAAGTTGGGTTTTAAGCTTAAAAAGAGCAAAAACACTCTCTATGTAGGACTTGTACAACACAGAAAGAATCTTTTTTCAACAAAAAATGATTTCCCAGTTTCCTTAGAAAATACATATGTTGTTGTCCCTTTTTGACAATATCGTCAGTGTTAGCATCCCATTTTAAATTTTTTCGCCCAAAAATAGTTCCCAGATTTTTGGGTAATTTGAAACGTTTTAACTTCTTGACTGTAAATGATAATAATTATGTTAGAAGTGTGACCCCTTTCTTTTGAAATCGATAGGAAGATCTTTAGTTTTAGAAACATTTAGCTCTAGATATTCTTCATCACACCAATTGACGAATGGGTTTGAGGGCTGGACAATGGTTTTGGACACACCCAGATAAGAGAGACAAAGAGCACTGTATCGCAAATTTTACAAGAAAGGAATTTCATGTACAGAAGGGGTCGAGAGAACGAACCCTGTGGAGAAACCCGTACAGGTAATCAAACCAATGAAGATATTTGATTAGCAAAAAGTCGCAGTGGCTGTTTGTTAAAAATTCATTCAGCCAACCAACAGTTGATAGTCTACGTCAAATTTTGAAAGTATTTTGGAACAAGAACATGAGGCTGCATTGTATTGAAAGCTGAACTAAAGTCAGGAAAAAATATTCTGGCATGAGAGTCGGTGTTTTAAGTGGTTGTACAACTTGTTCAAAATGAAGTTTGGCATCTTCGACACCTCGTCCTGTCCTGTAGGCAAACTGTAGTGGGTCAAGGTCTTTCTCTGTAGCAGAAAGAATGAGAGATTTTATGATCTTTTCTAATGTTTCATCAAATTGATGTGAGGGCTACAGGTCTGAAATTGTTAGGCCGAAAAGGATTTGGTTTTTTTGGAAGAGGTATTTACATTGGAAAGTCTTCCAAAAAAACGGGTATCTGGCTAGTGTCAAGCAAAGCTTGGAACAGGTGCTAAAAGACGCTGGCAAGCTCAATAGCACTGACTTAAGGGTTCTGCTGCATATACCATCGGTCCAGGAGATTTTGTTGTATTTATGGCCTTGAAGTTTTTACAAATAAACTGTTTCATCAACCTGTCCCAAATGGTGTATCCCTTGTTGTGGTGGGATGGCTTGCGTGCTTCAATGACCCCCGAGCTATGTGGGCAGGGGCTTCGGCCTCTGGCAGGTTCAACCATGCTCAACAGGTCTGGAGGAGAGGAGCCAGATAAAACGATGCACCCTGGTCCTCCAGGTTGGGGGTTTTTGCTTTGGGGTAACGACCCATTCACTTAAAAACCACTCTGTTACTGAAACTGCAACGATCCCTCTTCCCAGCGACATGGTTGGGGAAGAGTCCTCTCTGGTAGAGCCTATGCGCGTGTTTGGTGAAAGCCTTCGGGAAGCCAGTGCGCCGACAACTCTTTTAACAACCAATCAACAACCAGGATGGGACTGGAACATCAGAACCTGTATGAAACCGGTAAAACAGCACAGGTGAGTAGAGAAATGCACAGGTAAAAACCTAAAGATCCTTGGCCTGTGCGGACCAGATGGAATGGAAAACCGGGCAGACAAAGCTTGCGAGTGGAGACACTATCATCTACTCTGGACAGGAGAAGGCCAGCCCCACACACATGGAGTAGCGCTGTGATGAGACCTGAAGCAACGCAAGCACTTGCGTCCTGGGAACCAGTGTCACCACGGATCCTCACAGCACGTTTTCAACTCCAAAGGCAGAAAGGTTACCATCGTTTCAGTGCTACGCTCCAACAACCGCCAGAGTTAGAAGATAAAGAAAAACTTCCTTCGAAACAAGTCCAGACCATCATGGACAAAGCACCAAAGAGGGGATCTAAAAAATACTAATGGGAGACCATGAATGCCAAAGTGGGGACAGACAACACAAACAGAGAACCCTGATCATGGGCAGAATGGCACGGAAACAAAATGAAAATGGAGAACTTTTAAACAGAATTTGCATGTTTAACGACCTGGTCATTGGAGCACCAACTTTCTCAAAGAAAGTCCACAAGACCAAAATGGACTTCCCCGAGCAAGACAGAAAACCAGATTGACCACATAAACCATCGGGGAAAGTGGAAAAAGCACCGCATGGTCAGGGTGAAGCGCGAGCAGATGCAGCAAAAGACCATCTCTTGTTGTTGCATCTCAAGACCAAGCTCAAACCCTACATCGACCGGCAGGAAGACCATCACACAAGTTCAAGTCAAACCCTGAAGGAAAGAGAAAAAATAGAAGAATTCAGGCTCGAACTGAGAACAACTTCAGTGTGCTTTCCAGCTGCCAGAGGAAACAGTCGAAGAGCAATGGCAGAGTTACGTGTGAGACCTGGAAGACAACATGCCAAACGTACTGGGAAAGAAACAAGAAAAACAAGGTGTGGCTGACAACAAAAAACATGGCACTGATCCCCGGAGAGAAAACAGCTGAAAGATCAGATCAACCAAACACAAAAAACAAGAAAAGAAACAGGAACTGCAAGCATGCTACTGGGACAAAAACCGGGCAGTTTAAAGAGAAATGCAAGAAGAGACAAGAAAATTCATTGAGGAACTGACTCAGGAAGCAGAGACTGCAGCAGGCCAAAGAAATATGAAGAGACTGTATGAGATCACGAGAACTCTTCAGGAAAAAAACAACAAACCTAGCTGCCCTGTCAAGATAAGAATGGCAATACCATTCCAGGTGAGGAGGACCAGAGAGCAAGATGGGCAGAGCACTTCAAAGAAACGCTCAACAGACCTTTCACCCCCATGGGCCCCTGACATCCCCCCACCTACTGAAATCCTTGGCATCAAACCCCGGCCCCCCTACCAAGAATGAGATCACCAAAGCCATCAAGTCACTCAAATCAGGCAAAGCAGCAGGCCAGACGGTATACCACCTGAAGCATGAAGGGGACATTCAAACTTCCACTGAGATGTTATACCCACTCCTATACAAGATCTGGGAGCAAGAGAGTGTACCAGAAGACTGGAAGAAAGGTCATCTCGTTAAGTGCCAAAGAAAGGGGACCTGTCCTCCTGCAACAAAATGGAGAGGAACATGCTACTGTCGTCCCAGGGAAAGTACTGCCAAAGGATCATGCTAGACAGACTGAAGACAGCAATGGACAAGACACTTCGGGATGAACAGGGGGCTTTTAGGCAAGACAGATCATGCACAGATCAAATCGCCACAATGCGCATCATCATTGAGCAGTCCCTGGAGTGGCAGACCCCCTATATTCAGTCTTTGTCGACTTCCCGAAGGCATTGACAGCGTCGACAGAGATGTCATTTGGAAATGATGCTCACTATGGCTTTCCACCAAAGTTCATCACCATCATTTCCCGCAGCTATATGAAGATGCCACCTGTCAAGTCATCCATGAAGGGAAACTGACGGAAGCCTTCTGAGTACAGACCGGTGTTCGTCAGGGCGTCTGTTGTCGCCAACCCTCTTCCTGTTGGTGGTTGACTGGATAATGCGGCAAGCCACAGCAGGCAGGAGAACTGGCATACAGTGGACCCTCATTTAAGCAGTGGAAGACCGGGGCTTCGCAGATGACATCAGCCTTCTCTCCCACAGGCAACAAGACGCACGAGAAGCTTTGTCGTGTTGCTGACGAAGCTGAAAAGACTGGCCTCCAAATCAACATCGGGAAGACGGAGATCATGAGGTTGAACAACAAAAACACATGACCCAGTGCGACTGCAGCAAGAAACCATCAAAGAAGTCAGCAAGTTTATTTACTGGGCAGTGTCGTCAGTAAAGATTGGGGGGAACAGATGAAGACTCAAGTGCCCCAAACAACAAAGCCCGTCATGCCTTCAACACCTTCGGCCAATTTGGAGGTCAACAGCCTCTCATTTCAAATAAGCTTCGGATCTACAACACCAATGTCAAATCGGTCCTACTTTATGGCTCAGAAACTGGCGGGTAACAAAAACCCAAAACCCCCAAACTCCCGTCTTTTACAACAAATGCCTCAGGTCATCCTCAACATCAGGTGGCCGGAATCATATCCAACAAACAACTGTGGGACAGGGCCAGACAAACCCAATTGAGTCCATCATTAAACAAAGGAAGTGGGGATGATCGGCTATACACTCCGCAAGCCTGCGTCAAATGTCACCAGACAGGCCCTTGACTGGAATCCCAAAGGGAAGCGGAGAGTTGGTCGACCAAAGGACCCGGCGCAGAAGTGTTGATGAAGAAAACGAAGGCAGCCGGAATGACATGGGCCGAGCTGGGAAAAGGGATCTCCCAAACCGAGTTTGTTGGAGGGGGGTTGTTTTCAGCCCTATGTTCCCCCAAAGGAACCAAGGGGGCATAAGTCAAGTAAGTCAAGTTTCATCAACAATGGCCCTATTCTCAAAGGGTAGAGATTTCTTCAGGCCATTTATTTAATGGGAAAAATCTGCTTTTCCAAGTGAGTAAAAAATGCATTAAATGGTTGGTAAGTTGTCACGACCCCTGGAGACTAATCTTCGACCTAAAGTGTGGCAGCTACCATGTTTACTGCTGACATGATCTGAGTGGATGAGAGGTTTTAGGGGAGATTTGCACAGAAGATGACGCACGTTTCTCCCTATGTTGCCAGCAAGGATGCTTGATCCTCCAGCATAGGACAGTGCTGTCTCTAAGGTGGTAGAGCTGCAAGTTGGTGTTCCCCAAAAGAAGTGACGTTGTCTACTTCGTCAGCTAGGAAGGACCCATTGCATTAAATAGCTGACGTTTCATTTCTATTTTTGGATCTGTCACAGTAGTAGCTTTGCTGATGACAAATCATATTAATTTGAGGATTTTTCCTGGCTACTTCTCTAAAAGTAGAGACAAAGCTTTTACCGAGATCACCACGGGATCAGGTTTTATTGTGGATGAAGTTTCAGTCTGCAGGGATTTTTGAAAATTGGAGAGATAAGATGTTTTTTACAACAGACATCAATGTCACATGACTGCCCAAGTCGTTTTCTTTTTACTCCCTTCAGGACTGTCATGCAGAATGGTGACTTGGGGAAAGTGTTCTGCTTGGGATGGGTGTTGACCTTCTTTACTTTTTGACGTCATCATGCCATGATGTCAGAACCAACAGACGTACTTGGCTGGGGTCAGACCTGCCTTTCTGCAAAGCTGTAGGCCTCGGTCCTTGTGGGGGGCCGGGCGTCTCTTCCTGTGTTGGCAGCACTGGCCTGACTGACCTGCCCCCGGAGGGCAGCCAGCAACCTCGGCCTAAGTACGGCTCTGTGGTCCCCCCCCCCCCCCCCCGTCCCTTTGCCTCCCTTTGGTTGCCATGGGAACGCCATTGATCTTGGAAATTTGCTTTTCTTCTTTGGGCCTGGACCAGTGTTTTCTCTAGTGAAGAAACGCCTTTACTCAGATCCGAAATCATTGTCTTCAGGTGGGCAATGAAGCTGGGGCCCATCTGCAGCCTGAGGATGGAGGACCAGTGTTTTCTCTAGTGAAGAAACCCTTCACTCAGATCCGAAATCATTGTCTTCAGGTGGGAAAGGGGCTGTGGGCCCCATCTGAAAGCCTGAGGATGGATGAGCTCGTCGTCTGGCAGTGCGGGCTTCAGGGGCTTTTTGAGCCCAAAGGCCACTTGCTGCTGTCTCCTTTCTTTGGGGTTTTTATTTCATTTAAGAGAAGTGCCGGTGGTGGGGAGCTTTGCTGGTGGCCTGACGGGTTTATGGCATTTAGAGCGCATCTCATGCTGGGCCATTTGCATTGGACACAGGCACCTCCAACTTTTTTCTACGGGGGACAATTCAGCTGCTGAGTGATCCCATTTTGTCAGACTTTTTCCTGTCTTCGTGCGTTCGTGTGCTTTGTGTGAGAGAGAGTGAGAGAGAGAGAGTGAGAGAGAGATTTTAGATTTAACATCATTTTGGAATGTTTCAAAAAACTTTATTCATTGTGGTGTTTAAGTGTGTTGTGTGTGCATGCATCTGTGTGTATGTATGCGTGTGTGTGCGAGTGAATACAAATATGAAATGGAATAGTTTAAAACGGAAATAAGCATCTCTTTCATGCATGTCAACCAAACATACTTATAAAAAAATTATATGCAAGTATAAAGGCCATGAATTACAAGAATAAAGAATCACAACAGTTACAGGAATTTATTGCTTCAAAAAACCCACTGGGTTACATGACAATATCATAAACATTATGTACAGATTCCCTCACACACACCTGAACCTACACACTGCACATTGAGTCAATCAACAATGGACAAATTTTATTTCAAACACACACACAAAACAAGTGCCTGGAACAAAGAAACTAACATGCCTCAAAGTCAAGTCAATGTCAAAGCCAAAGTCAAAAACCTTTAATCTCCCATGAAGGGCAATTACAATATGACAGGCAGATTGATACACATCAAAACCTCAAAGACACAAAAAGCTATATTTCATATGGTTAAAACATTCCAAAATGATTTCAAATAAAAATGTCATGAACACACACAAACACACATGCGCGTATGCGCACACACATATACACACGCATATCTTTTCTTGCCCCCTTTTTTGCAGCTCTGTCAGGCCATCATTTAAAAAAAATTCCTACATGAGAAGGCACCCAACAAAAAGGCACAGGAATACCTTTTAAACTTAGGAGGTGTATGACATATTTAATTTTTAAAAATAATTCTGAGACCTTGTTGAAGTTTGGGGATTTTATACATATCATACTGACTTGGAGTCAACACAAAGCAAGATATGAAGAAGGAAAATGGAAAATCAAGAATATAGTTAAGAGCCCTAAGAACTGCAATAAGTTCAGCTGTAAATATTGAACGATAGTACGATTTCTCAATGAATCAATAGAATGGATGTTCCTTGTCTCTACAGGATGGATACCGAATATTAGAAAAACTTCATGGGGTAAGTTTAAAAAATTTTTTTGGA
>CM054156.1:31546835-31570653 GCA_028751875.1 Rapana venosa
GGGGGGGGCATACGTGGGGCGCGCATGGTTTTGAAATCTGGTAATTTTTTTGGGAAGTTGGCTTTGCTGTAAATGATTGAGTAAAAGCACTTCGATTGTTTTTTTTTTTTTAAAAGTTTTCAGGCTATAAAAATTTTCCATTTATTATTATATTATTTAAAATATAGGAATTTATATAGCGCTGAATTTTGTCAAAGAAACAAATAGAAGGTTTGCATCAAACATTTACACGCATGCAATTTCTCAAAAAACATAAGATATTAAAGTTTATGCGGGCACACACACACACACCCACACAACAACACCAACACACACAACACCACAACCACAACGGGGTTTATGAAGGAGGTGAAGGGATATGTTAAAAAAGTGGAACAGATTTGAAGGGAAAGTGTCAGGAAAGAAATAAGTGTTTTTTGGGGCTGGTTTTGAAGTATAAGTAAAGGGCTTTTGCAAAGTGAAAAAAGGTATTTTCATTCCGGGTGGGGACCAAGAAAGAGCGCGGGCCCCAAAAGAGGTTTGTTTGAAATTGGGTGTTTTGAAAGCACAAAGTATTGCACTGGCGGGAAAGGATGGGTAACAGGTGAAAAAGTTCAAAAGAAAGGGGTGCAGTTTGTGAAAACACTTGAAAAAAAGGGTTTTTGGTTTTACTTCGGCTTGTGGCAGGCACCTGAAGAGATCGCAGAAGAGGGGGAGTGTTAGATTTTTTTTTTTGGGTCAGTCGAGTGCAGAGTTTGTATGCTTGAAGAGAGTGGTTTGGGGATGTGGGAGGCCAGCCAAAAGAGAATTACAGTGTTAAAAGTAAAAAATTGAGAGAGTGACAAATTTTGGGTTGCATCAGTGGGGCAATACTTTCGAATTCCGCTTATGCACCGTAAATTTATGTGCAAGATGGGAGGTCTGGGTGAGAATTCTTTCAAATTTTTGAGGGGTTTGTCCAGAAAAACTAAATATTCCAGGTTTGCCCAAAAAAACTGTCTTTGCCGAATTTATTTAAATTGTTGGAGGAGGAAAGTTTATATTCGGGCCCCATGAGCTGGTTCGGTTTTTCAGCATTAAATTTTAATTGTTTTGGTCACCAGATTTTTTAAAGTCTTGAAGAAGTTGGACTATTTGTCAGGAGGGGAAAGGGGGTTTTCAACAGATCACTGTTGAAGTGAGTATATTGGCATAGAAAAGGTGCCACTTGATGGTGGTTTATTAATTGAGATGGAGCAGTAAAGAGATTGAAGAGAAAGGCCGAAATTCATTAATCTATTCCCCAATCTGTGGGAAAAAAAAATTTGATGACCTCTCTTTCCCTCTCCCTCTCCTTTACCCTTTTCTCTTGTCTCTCCCCCTATTCTTTTCCCCCTTTTACCCCCTTCCCCCCCCCCCTTGCTGTGCCCATTGTTTCACAGAAAGTGCAATTTTAAGGGAAAATTTATTCTTTCTGCTTTGTATTTGGGGGAAAGCCCCGTCTTGGCTCTGTTGATGCCAGATCGAAACCGGTTGTGCACCAGGATGTAGTCAATCTGGTTGTGATGGATCCCATTGGGTGCATGCCATGTCCAGCGTCGGGATGCCTTGTGTTCTCCAAGGGTATTGGCGAGCACCGTGTTGTTGTAGCTGGCAAATTCCAGTAGTCGGAGTCCTCGCTCATTGGTGATCGCATTACAGGAGGGACCGCAGAATTTGCTCCAGTCTTTCAGTGCGTCTCCGCCCACCTTGGCGTTCCAGTCTCCCTGGATGATCAAGATGTCTTTCTTGTTCACCTTATCGATGATGCCCTGTAGTTGGTTGTAGAATTCCTCTACGACTTCATCATCGTGATCCGTAGTTGGTGTGTAGGCTTGAATCACTGTGATGTTGAATGGGGCTGCCCTGAGGCGGGATGGCTATAAGCCCGACTGTTTACTGGGTAGTATCCTATTACCGAGTTCTTGATGTTCTTGTTGACAAGCATGCCTACGCCATTGATATGCTTGTCCTGCTCCCCGCTATAGTAGAGCATATGACCCTCATCAGTATGGTGTTCACCGTGCTCTTTCCATCTGACCTCACAGAGACCTACCAGATGCCAGGTGTACCTGTCCAGCTCGTATAGCAGTTCTTGGAGTTTGCCTGTTTGGGCCAGACTTCTGACGTTGCGATGGTGATGTAGTGCCTTCCTCTGATTTTTGTTGTAGGGGTTCCACCATTAGCACACTTGGCACCTCCGCCCTGGTGGCAGACGGAAGGCGCAGTCCTTGTTGACCCGGGCGGCTACCGATCAGGTATATTCTTTATTGTTGTCCATTCCATATAGCGTGTCTTGGGCAAAAGTAGCCTGGCGGCGCCCATCTCTCTCCAGGCGTGATTTTTGGGTTGGGTTGACTCCCCACATGTCACAGGTGGTACCGGGTTACATGGTTACCGGTAGCAGAGGACACCTCTGACCTGACCTGACACTCCCAGTTGCAGACATGGGCAGCGATCATGACCTCGTGCTCCTGAACTAGTCCGATTGAAGAAGATCAATAAGACAAAGAACACCAGACTCAAGTTCAACCTGGACAAACTGAAGGACCCCACCATCGCTGAGTCCTTCCAAGCAATAATAGGAGGGAAATTCGCACCACTGCTGGCACTTGAAGAAGATGCCGAAACGATGACCACCAGCTTTAACACAGTGATGACTGAGACAGCAAGCATACTCCTTGGCAAACATCGCCGAAAAACACAACCATGGGTCACAGATGAAATCTTGAATATGTGTGACAAAAGACGAGACCTGAAGAAGAGCAAGAGCACTACAGGAGCAGTTGAGTACAGAGAAGTAAACAAGAAGATCAGGAGAGACATGAGGAAGACCAAGGAGGAATGGATAGAGAAACAATGTACAGAAATCGAAGAGAGACTGACAAAGAATAATAGCAGAAGAGCATACCAGATTGTGAAAGAGCTCACCAAACAGAAACAGGCAAGAGTCAGTAACATCCAGGACAAAGAAGGGAATTGCCTAACAGAAAAGAAGGAAATCATTGGCAGATGGACGGAATACTGTTCCAAACTCTACAATCATCAGACGCTAGGCGACCCCAGTGTACTTGCAAGCCAAGCCTCATCAAATAAAGACAACTTCCCAATTCTACGCGAGGAAGTAGAAGTAGCAATTAGATTGCTGAAGAAAGGAAAATCAGCAGGAATCGACAACATCCCAGCAGAGCTGATCCAACAGGAGGGAGAAGCAGTGACAGACATCCTTACAAATATCTGCAACAAGATCTGGCAGACCGGAGAGTGGCCTACACCATGGACCCAATCACTCATCATCACTCTCCCCAAGAAAGGAAATCTCCAGCAGTGCCAAAACTACAGGACAATCAGCCTAAGTCATGCCAGTAAAGTCATGCTGAAAGTGATCCTGAACAGGCTGAAACCACAGGCAGAAGAGATCATCGCCGAAGAGCAGGCCGGTTTCCACCCAAATAGAAGCACCACAGAACAGATATTCAACCTGAGGGTTCTGTGTGAGAAATACAGCCAGCATCAACAAGATATCTTCCACGTCTTCATTGATTTTAAGAAGGCCTTCGATAGAGTATGGCATGACGCTCTGTGGGCCACCATGAACAAATTCAACATGGGCCAGAAGCTGATCCACACCATCAAGAACTCTACTCAAAGGCCACCAGTGCAGTACTCGTACAGGGCACGGTAGGGGAATGGTTCCATACCTCATTTGGGGTCCGACAGGGATGTCTGCTGTTGCCGACACTGTTTAACATTTTCCTCGAACGCATCATGACTGACGCCTTGGAAGACCACACAGGCACAGTCAGCATTGGAGGGCGAACAATCACCAACCTCAGGTTTGCCGATGACATTGACGGTCTGGCAGGAAATGAAGAGGAACTGGCCAACCTAGTGAAGCAGCTGGACAAAATATCCTCATGATACGGCATGGAAATCAGAGCAGAGAAAACCAAGCTCATGTCAAACAGTGCCCAGCCAATCACCACCAAGATCACTCTCAGCGGAAAAGAACTGGAGACAGTTGACCATTTCAAGTACCTTGGAGCCATCATAAGTGAGGAGGGATCGAAGACCGAAATCCTAGCAAGAGCGGCACAAACAGCAGCAGCAATGGCAAGACTGAAGACCATATGGAGAGACAGAAACATCCCTCTCAGAACCAAGGTAAAGTTACTAAACGAGCTAGTCACCTCAATCATGCTTTACGCATGTGAGGCATGGACACTGAACGCAGACCTACAAAGGAGGATCCAAGCAGTAGAAATGAGATGCCTCAGAAGGCTCCTTGGCATCTCATACAAGGACCATGTCACCAACAATGAAGTCCGCAGAATGATCACTCAACAAGTGCGGGACTATGAAGACCTACTGACCACGGCGAAAAAGAGGAAACTCAGATGGTATGGGCACGTAACACGCTCAGAAGGACTTGCAAAGACCATCCTGCAAGGAACAGTCCACGGGAAGAGAAGACGGGGCAGACAGAGGAGAAAGTGTGCCTACGACATCCGTGATTGCACAGGGGCGGACTTCAGTGTCACCCAGGCACTCGCCCACGACCGCGCTAAGTGGAGCCAGCTGGTCCACCGTTCGTCCACCATGCAGCGCCCCTACGACCCTGACGGGTTACGGGACCAGTGAACAGCTTAGTATCTGCCTGTTTGTTTTGTTTCTCTTCCTTGAAAAAATAGCAGAAACTAAGATTTCTGAGGATACTGTAACAAATACGTGTTCCCATTTTTATGAAGGGGGGAGGGGTTGGGGGGGCAATGCCCCTTTTGTTCATTTTAGGGGGCCCTTGGGCCCCTTATTTTGAAATCCTAGAATCAACACTGAATATTTTTTCTTCACTGATACAGCAGGACTTTGGTAACGTGTTCAATGTAATCGACTTCATCACTACAATATGAACATGTGTTTGTTTCATTAACTTTCATTTTGTTTAACATGATATTGGCTGGGTGTATGTTAGGGGATATTTTCCAGTGTAGAACTCTCAGGCTGATCTTTTCAGTTGCATCTTTAGCTCTCGACCAGATAGAATGCTTTATCTTGATTCACCGTTTTAGAATGCTTTATCTTGATTCCCTGTTTTAGAATGCTTTATCTTGATTCCCTGTTTTAGAATGCTTTATCTTGATTCCCTGTTTTAGAATGCTTTATCTTGATTCACCATTTTAGAATGCCTTATCTTGATTCACAGTTTTAGAATGCTTTATCTTGATTCATCGTTTTAGAATGCTTTATCTTGATTCACCGTTTTAGAATGCTTTATCTTGATTCACCGTTTTAGAATGCTTTATCTTGGTTCCCTTTTTAAAAATTATCTCTCTTGATTCCCTGTTTTAGAATGATCTATCTTGATTCCCAGTTTTCTTTCCCAGAAGCAGCTAGCAGTAGGAGGTGATTGGTTCAACCCATGTGTTGAAGATTTTTCTGATTTAATAATAAATAATAATAAATGGAATTTATATAGTGCTATAGGAGGCACCGTGGTCGAGTGGTTTAGGCGGTCAACTCGTGATCCAGAGGTCGCGGGTTCGATCCCCGCTCGGCTCAGTGTTGTGTCCTTGGGAAAGACACTTTACTCCTATTTTCCTCACTCCACCCAGGTGTACAAGTGGGTACCAGCTCTGCTGGGGAAGTATCTGGCGACAGACTAGCGTCCTGTACAGGGGTGGTGAAAAACCATCAGTTCGCTTAACGCTACAGAAACCGGGATAAGCTCCGGCTCTATGGGCCTTCTGGCTCGAAAGAACATACTTTATATAGCGCTATATCTTGTAAAAAAACAACAAATCAAAGCGCTTGCATCCATTCCACTCCTACACATGCAACCAACAATGATTAATAGTTTAACAAGTTCAAGTACACACACACACACACACACACACACACACACACGTACACACACACACGTACACACACACACGTACACACACACACACACACGTACACACACACACGTACACACACACACGTACACACACACACACACACACACAGAGGAGAATATAGGCCACTGAAGGCAAGGACAGATAATTATGAGATGAAACTGTAGGGGGAGGTCTTAGGTTTGAAATAGGTATGTCTTGAGGCTGGATTTAAAAGTGTTGTAGGTAGGCTTTTCGCGAAGGGAGAGAGGGAGGTCATTCCAGATCACTGGACCAGAAACAGAGAAAGAGGGACGGCCAACGGTGGACTGGTTGAATCTAGGTATTTGTAAGAACAGGGTATATGCAGCAGAGCGGAGGGAACGAGAAGGAGTGTACAGGTGAAGACATTCACAGAGGTAGGAAGGTGCTGTTTTATGGAGACATTTGTAACAGAGGGTACAGATCTTGTACTTTACTCTCTGTGGCACAGGCAACCAGTGGAGAGATCGCAAGAGAGGAGTAGTATGCTCAGATTTTTTCTTTTTGAGAACAAGTCGAGCAGCACAGTTTTGAATGCGTTGAAGGGAGTAGATAGATGATGCTGGCAGACCAGCCAAAAGACAATTGCAATAGTCCAGACGTGAAAGAATGAGAGATGTGACAAGTTTGGATGTTGCATCAGTGGACAGGTACTTTCGAATTGCACTAATACGTCGTAATTGATAGTAGCATGACTGACGGTCTGGGTGATGAATTTTTGCATAGAAAGCGTGTTGTCGATAACAACACCAAGATACTTGACTGTGGTGGATAGAGGAACTGTTATATTGCCAAATTCTATTGAAGCTGTTGTCATGGAAGAGAGTTTGTGTTTGGTCCCTACAATCATGGTTTCCGCTTTATCTGCGTTTAGCTGTAATTTGTTTTGTATCATCGAGTTTTGAATATCTTGGAGGAAGTGTGACATATTTGTCAAGAGAGAAGGCAGATTTTCAGGAGTATCACTGCTTTGAATCTGAGAGTCATCAGCGTATAAATGATGGTTGATCTGGTGACGGTTTATTATATGTGACAGTGGAGCAGTGTAGAGAGTGAAAAGAACAGGGCCCAGAATGGATCCCTGCGGGACTCCGCATTCCAGTTTGGCAGGTATTGATTGAATCTTGTTTATTATCGGTCTGTGAGGTATGAGCGAAACCAGGTGATGGCTGCCCCTTTAATACCGAACGTTTTTTGGAGACAGGCGAGAAGAATAGAGTGATCTATAGTGTCAAATGCTGCAGATAAGTCGAGAAGAGTGAGAAGAGAGATTTTCCCTGAGTCAGAAGCGTGTAGAAGCATGTTTAACGTGTGGACTAGGGTGGTTTCAGTGCTGTGGTTGATGCGATAGGCAGACTGAAATGCAGGAAGGAGACTATTTGAATGAAGATGGCTGTTGAGTTGTTTCAGAACGACTTTCGGGGAGGTGTTGAACAAGCTTGTGTCACAAATTGGAGTGGTGGTTTCCACTTCTCCTACTTGAATTCACCGTATCCATTTAGGTTGGAAAACCTTAGAAAGGAATACAGTCTCTCTTGTGTTTCTCTAAATCTTCTTTATTTTATAGAAAAGGGGTGGTGGTGTCTGCAATTTTTTTGTTTTGACTTTTGACTTTTGAAGTTGACTTTTTGGCTCTGGGCATTCATTGGGAGTTCAGTACCAATGATTGAGCTATTTCTGATTTTAATTGCTAAGATTTCTACTGCCAGCACAAATGCTGATGGAGAGAATGGACACCCTTGTCTTATTCCACAAGACACTTCAAAAGATTCTGATATCCATCCATGATCCTCCATGATTTATTGCACTTACAGATCCATTCATTATCACTGAAATCCATTTCTGAAAATGAGTGCCAAATCCTAAAGCTTTAAAAGCATGTAACAAAATGTCATTTGAAATAGAGTTGAAAGCGTTTGTAAAATCAACAGCAAGCAAGTACTTGGTTTCATTTATTTAATTTAAGTAGTTGGTGGAGTCATCTATCGATCTTAAGACTGTAGCAATATTTCTACCCTTGAGATAGCCCGCTTGATCTTTACTTATTAATTTCTGAATGACTCCACTAAGTCTTTGGGCTAATGCTTTAGCTAATATTTTATAATCAGAGTTTGTTAGAGTTATGGGTCTCCAGTTGTTTAATTCATATTTGTTCAGATCTTTTCCTTTTTGGGTATCAATATGATTATTCCTTGCTTCTGGGTATAGGATAGTTCCCCTGTCTCAAAGGATTCTATTAACGAGTTTGTCAAAGCGTTGGCTATTTTATTCCAAAAGAATTTTTAAAATTCTATTGTTATCTCATCTTACCCGGAGCTGAGCCACTTTTCATTGTTTTCTGAGCTTTATTTGTTTCCCTTCCACTGTCATGTTTCCTTCACACGTGTGCATCATTTCACTGAACAAGTCCATTAGTGAAAGTTCGTTGCTCGAAACGTAGGATCTGTTTGCCACCCCCTGCTTCGTACATTCCTCGCTGCTGGCAACTGTCCACAGGGCTCTTAATAGTCACATGTTCTTCTAAAACCTGTCTCTGGTCAGTGATGAACCCTCTCCCTGTGTCCTTTACATAGTCCTTGTGATGATTTCTGTGTCCTCTAGCTTTTTCTAAATTACCAAAGTATTTATGTTGCGTGATTTACCATATCAATTACTAAACTTTCTCAATCTATTTGCATAATTCCCACCTATAAGTTAGGGTTTGGTTCTAAAAGGGTCCATTGAGCCATGCGTCTACACTTCATATCATTTTCTGAACAAATTAGTGTGCTTTCAAATACTAGTTTAATGTGCCAGTATCCCAGTCCACGTGAAAATTTACTGCCATAAATTCAATTACTTAACAATTGTGTTATAACTCCATGAAAACACAATTTTGAAACCATGTCCCTTGTGATAAAAAACAATAATCTAGCCTGTGGGCAAGAAAAAGGGTTAACTCTTGACCAAGAAGTCTTTTTTTAATCTTTATTAAACCTCTCCATATGTCATACAAGTTGTAGTAAATATTCGATTTGTTGTTAAAATGCTGAACTTTGGTGTCAGGTGTGGACAACCGGAGATGACGTCCATTTCATGGTCTAGGACACAGTTAAAGTCGCCATTAGTGCAAGGTATGTTCACTTGACCACTTAGCATTTTTTCAATAGTTTTACAAAAAACAATTTTGGGGTTGGGTTGTTAGGAGCATATATATTTGCCAACCTAAAGGTATGATTTTCATATTCTACTAGCACTGTTAAGATCCTGTTCTTCCCTTGTACTAAGCTGGTTTTTCCTTCAAAATGGTTTGCTATTAGTAGTACTTCACCTGGACTTTTGTTGGTTCCTTCATTATGAAGATTGTATCACCCCGTTGTTTTTTCCCATGTGACTCCATTGTTCAAGATCGTGGTCCTCTGTCATAGCGGGGTTGGTCATGAGGGGTCAGGTCTGGGTGTGGTCGTGTCTTAACCCCAAAATTCCACCGTCCCCCGTGTCTGACGCTCCATGAGTCTGGTGGACATCTGGCCCGTTTGTTGCTTCAGCTGTTTAAACCTCTTGCTGCCCTCTCTCGAGGACTGCATCTTCCAGGAACTTGATCCTTTTGGGTCCCTGATCTACGTCTAGGTGATTTTGGAGTCAGGAAAGAGATTGAAGGGTATCTGGCATTCCCGCCACCTCTTTGTTTGTGGCGCCGGTTTTGGACTTGTGTAACCTTCCTTATGTATGGTGGTGCCTGAACGTGGGTATCACTGCAGATATGAATGTAGAAGGGAATGGTTTGAATGTCTCTCAACGGTGTGATTAGCTGGGGACTTTTTGTGCACATGGTTTGCTGGTTTCCTTTGTTTTCCTTAAAAAAGAGTTCCAGAAGATAAAACCAACACAAACAACCGCACGATCAGAAACAATAATACCTTTAAAAAAAAAAGATACCTGGTTTGATTGGACAAAGGCGCCTTTCGGCGACATTTACATATAACATTACCTCATTTAAATATTCTTTTTAACCAAGCGCGAGTATTTATCAACTACAAACCGGTGAATGAATGGATGGATGGAATGAATACTGATGGATGGTGAATGACTGGATGATGGTTAATGACTGGATGATGGTGAATGACTGGATGGATGGGTGAATAACGTGCATAATTTCATCCATTTTTTTTCTACACAGAGAGCAGCCCACTTATGAACACTATGATGCGGGGCGCGCATTGTTCTCTACTTTCAAGGCCAACGAAGTAATCCAGAGTAGCCCCGTCTATTCTGATGAGAGGAGAGCAAAGCCCTACTGTTTCACAGAATGGGAGCGACACGAAAAGAATTGAAGCACTGAGTGGTGTGAGCTGAATCTTCTAAACCACCTGGTGTTTTGCTCCAGACTCTGATGGATTCCTTCAGCTTCCTAGCCTTCCCTGTCTGAACTGGAGCAGAGTGTGCTCACTGCCTGTGCTGAACCATACAGACACGCCTACTACCCTAGGCACATGGGTTTTTGCAGTGGAGTTCTACGCAACACCTTCTTGAAGAAGAAATGACCAAAGAAGCCAGAAGCAAAAGAAGAAAGTCAAAAAGCGATCGTTCGGAAAAGAAAAGTTACTATGATCAACGCAGCAAGAGGTGCCCTCCTTGGCCCATCTGAGTCGTGCAGCCATCAGGTCCAACCTTCCAGGCGGATGTCGGAATGATCTCTTGGCCTGAGCCACAGCATATCAAAATGTACATTTCCTAGACCACAGACCTGTGATCATGCTCTCCGTGTGCGTATGTTACCCATATGTTAAGCCTTGGAAATGCTTCAGCCATAAGATGTTGGAGAACATAACAGCCCAGTTTCACGAACAACGCATGTCCTGGTTTGAAGGTGGCTAGGTTATCAATAGGCCCGTTCTGTGTTGAAGCCCCGGTCTTTTCTTTGATCACACACACATGAGGCATGTTAGTTTCTTTGTTCCAGCACTTGTTTTTTGTGTGTGTGGTTTGAAATCAAATGTGGCTCATTGTTGAATTGACTTATGTATAAAAGGTTCAGGTGTTGAGGAATCTGTACATAAAGGTTATGAATTTTGTCATGTAACCCAGTGGGTTTTTGAAGCAATAAATTCCTATAACTGTTATGATTCTGTAATTCTTGGAATTCATGGCCTTTATAGCCTTTGTATATAATTTTTTTTTATAAGTAGATTGTGTTGACATGCAGAAAGAGAGCTTATTTTCGTAACAATTTCACTTTCATATTCTATTCACTTGCACACACAAATAACACGTAACATACCACACAGAGACGCATGGCGCACATGTACACACACATTGACGGATAGTCTAGTGGTTAAACATTGCGCTCGCAATCGACGACCTGTTCGATTCCGTTCAAAGGGATATTTTCCAAATCGGTTGCAGACTCCACTCTCCCCAAAAGTCTTTCAGATGAACATAAAACCAGCCTCATGTGCGACCACACCAAACATCTTGCGCACTAAACGTTAAATCTTTTCCACATTTCATAAGGTGAGGCCATTTTGTGCCGTTGGGAACCTGACAAAATTACAAAACCGCATACACAAACAGGAACTGATGTTAAAAAAGCACATATGAATTATTCCATTATTCTGGATGTAAAAGATAAATAAATAAAATAAAATAAAATATGAATAAAGTTTTGTTTGAAACATTCCTAAATCAACTCTCTCTCTCCTCCTCAGTCTCATCTCTCTCAACATCTCTCTCTCGCTCTCTCTCTCTCACACACACACCCACTCACAACAGATGGGTATGGAATAGCCTGGATGTTAGAGTGTGTGTATTATCTCCCGAACTGCTGACAAACCCATTTAATCCCATTGAGAGATTTCCCCCAGAGTAACAATCAGTGCGACCTTCCACTCCCCCCAAAAGTCCGTGGGTGAACTATAAACCGAGGTCCCAGAAGAAAGCAGTGTTCCACTTGAAAGAACAATATTAAAATGAAGATAAACACCAATAAAGTTACCCCACCCCCACCCCCCATAACAGAACGTCCCACTCCAATTCCCCCCCCCCCCCCCCCCCCTAAACAGCTCAGGAAAATGTACTTTCGTGCAAAGTAATTCCTTCATCAACAGTTTTTTTTAATTGCAAAAACTGTTAATGACCCATCAAGAGTAAAAAGGTAAAGGGGTGTCCCATAAACCTATAAATCATAGGGGAAGCACGGCATCAAAGACATCGCTTCTCCCAGGGCCAGCATATTTTGGTGGCGCCCATCTCCTCATCCTCGCTGCTTACCTTCGCTTACCCTAAAGAGGGCATTACCCCATTTTATTTAAGCTGGGGGTCTGTAACTGAATGCAAGGTGCTCAAACGGTCAACCCATCCAACTGGTTAACCTACGCCGATGCTGCTTAACCTTAGCTTTGGGGAAATGAGTGCTCCGACCACTTGAACTATCCTGTCCGCCCAAACACTCGGAAAAATGTAACTTTCGTAAGTGCTTCAAACATTGTTTTTATTGCAGAAAACTGGTTAAATTAATCCCGTCAATATTTTTAATTATATAATAACTCTTAAATGTTTAGCAAATTAACCACATTGATATTGACTTTGCTTATGCGCCTGTGTTTAAAAAGCTCCCATTTTACCCATATATAGGACCTCACTAAAAGTTCAGCCAGTTTGACTCAATCCTGGGTAAATCTGCAATGCCACTGCCACGACAGAGAAGAAAAGTCGGCTGCATGAAACTTGCTGGGGAAAACATGAAAGGAGGATTTTTCCCCAGGTTCTGTCAGCTAGACAACCTGACCTATCTTCTTCTTCGTCGAACGCATCAGACAGCAACTATTGTTGTCTGTTATATGACGAAAATACTCGCGCTGGCCGGAAGCTCCTGACAAATCAGGCCCAAGCAGCAACTTTGGCTCAAGAGAGAATAGTTAGCTTTAAGTTCTTTCTGGACAAAGGCAGGCGAATGGACCAAGAAGGCAGAAAATAGACAAGAAGAGGTGCAGGAAGCAAAGGAACAAGGCAAACAAAGAGAAGTGATAGAAAAGAGAATTTCAGCACAGAATTGGGAGACTGACCTATGACTATGCAATATATATATATATATATATATATATATATATAAAATATATATCCTATATATAATAGGAAGGAAAGACTATATATACAGGTAGTGAAAGCCCAGCTTTGATGGGTTGGTCACGGTGATCCATATGGATACCACAGGCTGCTTAACAAGCTCATTTATGCGAACTGACCTTGGGAAAGCGAACCAGGGCAGACCAGGCAAAAGATCAAGACTTCGTTGAAGTCCAACACAAAACGCTGACATCCCTCCCAAAACAGACTGATCTATTCTAGGGACAGACCAGGCTGCGCGCCCTCACCATTTGGGCGCCATGACAACTTGGAGGAGAAGAGGCCAGCTGTGTGACTGCAGCACAGCTAAAGAAAGAGGCTCAACCACCAACCCTGAACCCCCGGACAGTTTTCCTTGCACCCACTGCAACCTGGCGTCTGCCTTATCAGGGATTGCATACCAGCCATCTCCGTGCCCACATAAGACGAAGACTCAGGCACATGAGAACAGTCTCATCGGATCATGGACGACCAAGGAAGATAACACAACAGACTGACCATGTTATATATAGCTATATATACAGCTAGACAGACCTGACCATGTCTGATTTATGCAGTAATATATATATATATATAATATATCTATATATATATCCTATATATATTACAGCTAAACAGACGGACCATTCGACTTTTATGCAGTATATATATAAAGCCTATTATCGCCGACTGGACCTCAACGTACCTGGCCAATTCATACTTTCTGCTGTCTTTACCGTCACCTCCCAGCCGAAAAACAATCTAACATCTTCAGTTTTCCATCAAGAGTTCCGTCACTTCTGATCACTACAGCTCTCTTCCAAGAAGCTTATCATTCCGGCGACTTAACTTACACTTAGATAACCAGTCTTCCTCCTGATGTCAAGTCCTTTTTCTCTTTGTCTGTCTAAACCACTCTTTCCCGCTGGTGAACGAAACCAACTCACAGATCAGTCAAACTTGAGACTGCTCATTACCCATGCTTCACAAGATCTTGTCACTATGCTTCACAAGATCTTGTCCCATCTGTATCTCACTAATCAACTCTTTCTGACCATTCTGCCATTTTTTCTTTCACAATCATCACAAGGTCCTATCAAAAAGAAAAAGCTGGCACCCGTTTGCAATCTCAGGCCATTGACATTCAAAATGTCTCTCACAAGCTGCTGAACGTCTACACAATCCCTGGACCACACGATCCTTCTAAATGCTATAATATGTTCTCAGCCAATTTCTGATGAACATAGCGCCTCCTACTGACCAACACTTGCCTGATAGCCCTGCGCGCCATGGTACAATCATGATTCTGGTCGAAAAGCGCAAACGCCGACAACTAGAGCAATCGTGGCGAAAAACAAAAACTGAAATAACAAACAGCTCTTGTGAAAACAAATAAAGTCAAAACCTTAATACAGTCTGAAAAGATAAACTATTACTCTGCTAAAGTTGTCGATGCCAAGACCATGAAATCTTTTTTTTCCCTCTCCTCAACTCTCCTGGGATCTGCAAAGGCAACCCCTCTGCCTACAGTTTACAGCCACTCTGAACTTCCTGTTATTTCTCCTCATTTTTCTCTGACAAAGTCCGCAACATTCGCTCCAGACTGGATCAGACTCGTACCACCCTGCGCCTTCTGATCCCCAATTTACTGGCATTCCTCCCCTTTTTCTTTCACCAACAAGCCAGAATGAAATCAAGACAATACTTCTTTCAGGAACTTTCCTAACAGCTCTCAAAACTGCAATAGTTAAACCCCTACACAAAATAATGACCTCGACCCTAACACTCTGAAAAATTTATAGACCTGTACTAACCTACCATTCATTTCTAAAGTCCTTGAAAAAGTTGTTCTGAAACACTCTAACAGCCATCTTCATCCAATAATCTTCCCCCTTTTCAGTCTGCATATTGTGCCAACCACAGTACGGAAACCACCCTATCCACACGTTAAAACACGTTTCTGACTCGGGAAAAAATCTCCCTCCCACTCTTCTTGACTTATTGCAGCCTTCGACACTAAAGACCATTCAATTTTTCCTCTCCGTCTTCAAAAAACGTTGGTATACAGGCACATCCTTCACCTGGTTTTATTCATACCTCACAAACTATTCCAAACAGTTGCAGTAAACAAGATTCAATCATCACCTGTCAAACTGGAATGTGGAGTGCCACAGGGATCAGTTTTTTGGGCCCTGTTCTTTTCACTCTCTACACTGCCCAGTTTCACATATAATAAATCATAATCGGATCAGCCATCATTTTATGCAGATGACTCTCAGATTCTTAGCAGTGATACTCCTGAAAATCTGCCTTCTCTCTTGATTAAATATGTCTACGATCTTCAAGATATCCAAAAATTGGATGATACAGAACAAGTTACTGCTAAATGCAGATTAAAAAATGAAGCCATGCTTTGGTACGAAACACAAACTGTCTTCCATCCAACTACTTATTTTAGAGTTCGGCAATATGTCTGTCCCTTAGCCACTGCTGTGAAATATCTGGGAGTCTTTATTGACACACATCCCCCCTGCAAAAATTCATCACCAAGACCCGCCAGTCCCTGCTACTATGAATTACAGAGTATTAGTGCAGTCGAAAGTACCTGTCCACTGATGCAACATCCAAACTAATCACGTCTCTCATGTCTGGGTTTTTGCAATTCTCTTCTGGCTGGTCTGCCATCATCATCTATCCACTCCCTTCAACATATACAAAACTGTGCTGCTCCACTAGTCCTCGAAAGACAAAAATATGAGCACATTACTCCTCTCTTGTGATTCTCCACTGGCTGCCGTGTCACAGAGAGTAAACTATAAGATCAGACCCCTGTTACAAATGTCTCCACAAAACAGCACCTACCTACCTCTGTGAATGTCTTCATCTGTTACACTCCTCGATCCCCCCGCTCTGCTGTTTTTAACTTGTCAATCCCAGTCGGGCCGTCCCTCTATCTGTATTTCTGGTCCAGTGATCTGGAATTACCTCCCTCTCTCCCTTCGTCAAAAGCCTACTTATGACACTTGAATCCAGCCTCAAAACACATTATTTCAAAGCTAAGACTTCCCTCTTTTTTTCTTCTCATTCTGTCCTTCCCTCAACAGCCAGCCCCCCACCACTTGCCAAAGTACATAACCGTGTGGGGGTGTGTGTGTGTGTGTTGTTTGTGCGGTGTGAGGTGTGTGTGTGTGTGTGTGTGTGTGTGCGTGTTTGTGGCGTGGTGGTGTATGTGTGTGTGGCGTGGGCGTGCTGTGTGTGGGTGCCCGTATAAATTTTTAAATTTGAAAAATATTAATTGTAACTTGTTGATGTGTTGAGTGGTGATGCAAGGCTTTGTTTTTTTTTTTGCAAAATAAGATTTATAATTCCTTTCCTTCTTCTTCTTATTAAAAAGCAAGACATACTGACCATAAGTATGCATTATATTATATTTTTTATATTTATATATTAATATATATATATATTTTATTATATATATATATTTTATGTTTTCACATACTGACCTGCCCGACATTTCAATATATACAGATGACATCTATACTATAATAATAACAAAAAAGGTTTTTAAGGGTTGCATACAAACACCCTATAATACAAAACCAAAACCCAAATTTAAAAGAGTTCACAAATTCAAATGTACAAGGCTGCCCCCCCCCCCCCCCCCCCCCCCCCCCCCCCCCACACACACATGCAGCACACACACACACACACACACACACATGCAGGTTATACACTTTGGAAGGGTGGTGGTGATTTCAGCTGTTGAAGGCAGGGACAACTTTGAGATGAAACAGGAGGGAAAAATCTTAGGTTTGGAATAAATATTTCTTGAGGCTGGATTTAAAAGTGTCATAAGTAGGCTTTTGGCGAAGGGATAGGGGGAGGTAATTCCAGATCACTGGACCAGAAACAGAGAAAGAGCAACAGCCAATTGTGGATTGGTTGAATCTCTGTATTGGTAAGCACAGGGTATCTGCAGCAGAGCAAAGGGAACGAGGGGTGTATAGGTGAACACAGTCACAGGTAGGAGGGAGCTGTTTTGTGGAGACACTTGTAACAGAGGGTACTGACCTTAAAGCTTCCTCTTTGTGGCACATGCAGCCAGTGGAGAGATCCCAAGAGACGGGTGATGTGCTCAGATTTTGTTCTTCCTGAGGACTAGTCGAGCTGCAGAGTTTTCTATATATTGAAGGGAGTGGATTGATGATGCTGGCAGACCAGCCAGAAGAGAACTGCAATAGTCCAGGGTGAAAGAATGAGAGACTGACTAGTTTGGATGTTGCATCAGTGGACAGGTACTTTCGAATTGCACTAATTTGCAGTAATTAATAGTAGCATGACTGGCAGGTCTGGGTGATGAACTTTTGTATCCAGAGTTTTCTTCTTCTTTCTTTCCTGTGCCCTTCCCCGTCGCGGGAGACACAGACGTCTGTCTGCAGCAAGGCGGGAGGCTTGATGTAGTGACAGGTCATGGCTGACAGGTGTCAGCCACGGAGTCGCTCCATCATCTCCTTGTCTACCTCTGCTTTCCAGCCATTGTGTTTGGTGGTGTATGTCAGTAGGGCTGGTTGGTTGGGCGGCATTCTAGTGAGGTGACCAAACCACCTGATCCTTTGTTGTTCGATATGGTGGAGAATTGGTTGTTAGTCGACCATGTCTCTGATCACCTCATTCTTGATCTTGTCGCGTCTGGTCTTGTTGACAGCTTTTCTCAGGCAGCGCATTTCACATGTGACCAATTTTCTCTCTAAGGCTTTTGTTAGGGCCCATGTCTGACACTGGTATGTGAGTGTTGGAACGAAGATGGCGTTGATGAGTTTTGCCTTGGTGCTCATTGGGATGCTGGAATGTTTTAGAAGGGGGGCGAGTTGGTAACTGACTGCGTTCGCTTTCTGGCATCTTGTTTCTAATCTCTCTGTCCAATTTTCCATCTTCAGTGAAGAGGCTGCCAAGGTATTAAAATTATTTGGTCTGTTTCAGCTGGGTGCCGTTGATGTTGATGTCCAGCTTTCCTGGATTTCTGCTGACAGACATAACTTCTGTTTTGGTGATACTGATCTTCATGTCATACCTCTCGCAGCTTGTGTGAAGTTGGTCTGTGTGTTCTTGAAGAGCTGTTTTGTTCTGATTCATCAAGGACTGGTCGTCAGCAAATAATAGTTCGTTCAGGGCCTCAAGATCTGGGTTGGCTTCCTTTGTAATCTGGTCCATGTAGATCACAAAGAGAAGGGGAGAGAGAGTACGCAGCCTATGCCTGACCCCTGATGTAACCGGGAACCAGTCGGATGTTCCACTGGCTCTTCGGACTTCGCTCATACTGTTGGCATAGATTGCTCTGATGTTATCAAGCAACTGCCCCTTCACGTCGTACTGCTCCAGGATCTTCCAGAGCTTGTCTCTGTTGACTTGGTCGAAAGCTTTTTCTTGATCAGCAATACTGTATGCAGGTCTTGGTTGTATCTGATGGCTCTTTCACACAGCTGTCAGAGTGTGAAAATGGCATCTGTGCACCCTCTTCCTTTCCGAAAGCCAAACTGGGCATTGCTCAGTAGGTGTTCTGCTTTGGCTCTTGTGCGCTGTTCCAGAATCTTTGCATACATTTTCCCTACATGGCTGAGAAGTGAAATGCCTCTGTATGTGCTGCAGTCTCTCTTGCTGCCCTTCTTCTTCCAAATTGGCACCACTATTGCATTTTTCCAGTCCATTGGTACTTTCCTCTCTTCCCATGCTTTCTGGAAGATGATGGTGAGCCACTTAACTCCCGTTTCTCCGCATGCAAGGATGGCTTCAGTTGTTATGCCGTCATCACCTGCCGCTTTGCCCTTTGGGCTGGTCTTAATTGCTTTTCTTGTTTCAGCTTCAAGGATTTGGGGCTCTAACTGGTCTTTATAGCGTGGTGAGAACTGAGAGCTGGAAGCTTGTACTCCAGATGGGTTTAAAAGATCTTTAAATAGTCTTCCCATCGTTTCAGAATTTCCTCTTCTTTGTGCAGTGCCTCTCCATTTGCATCATTCACTACTGTTGTTGGATTGAATGGCTCATCTCTTACTCTCATCGTCTTCACACTTTGAAAAATTCTCTTGGGGAGTTCTTGCAAATTTCACTTAACTTCTCTCCATAAGTCTCCCAAGATTTTTCTTTGGAGGCTTTCACAACACGATTACTATGTCTTCTTGCGATTTTGTACTTGATGTAGTCCTCTTCTGTCTTGGTCTTGACCCAAGCTTTATATAGCTGCTTTTTTTCTTGATGGCTTCCTTCACCTCTTGGTTCCACCAAGCTGTAGCTTTCCTGTTTTTACCTCCACATGTCTTTGTCCCCCAAACTTCCTTTAAGGTGTTCAAGAGAGCTGGCTTGAAGGTGTCCCAGACTTGCTCCATGTTGAGAGGTGTTGTATCAATGGAGTCAAGTTTCACCTTGATAGCACTATGAATCTGTTCTTGCACTTCTTTCTCTTCCAGTTTGAGGAGGTTGATCTTTTCAGGCTGGTTCTTCCTAGCAGTTGTTATTTTCTTCTTCTGAATACTGGAGGCTAGAATGACAGGCCTTGGTCAGTGTCAAAGTTGGCATTGGGGATGGCTTTGAGCCTTTGATGGCGTAACGTGTTCTAGATCTTGGAGAAGTGTAAAGTCGATTTGAGACGAGATGTTGAGATCATTCCATTTGTACAGGTGTAAATTTGGGAGGCTCGGTGTTGGAAAAAGGTGTTGGTGATGATCAGATCATGCTTGCACATAGTTCCAGCACGTGGTTCCCGTTGTAATTGCAAGGTGTTCTGTGGTCACTGTGGGGTCCAAGATGTTTTGTCCACGGGTTTCTTCTCTCACCAACTCTGCCGTTGAAATCACCCATGACATACAGGTCCTCTTTGTCAGGGGTGCTGTTGATGAGGTCGGAGAGCTCTTGATAGAATGAGTCTTTCTCCTCTTCTGAGTACGAATTGTTACACGGTGCATATGCTTGGATATAGTAGACAGTTTTGTTGGACTTTCTTACAACGATTTTAATCAGTCTTTCTGATATGTGTTCTGTACTCATGAGATTCTTTGCCATGTCTGGGTGTAGGATGAATCCCACACCATGCGTTGCTCTCTGGTCGTTCCTGACTCCACTCCAGATGAGAACAAAGTTTGAATGGATTTCTTTCGTTCCTTCTCCTTTCTTCCTAGTGTCTGAAATGCCCATGATGGAGATCTTTCTTTTGGTTATGAATTCCACAATTTCTGGTTCCTTGTTTGTTAGGTCGAAGATGTTCCATGTTCCAATGTAGTCACTGTTCCTATCTCGATGTCCGTTTTCATTGCGAGGTCGTTTTCCGTTGGTATCTGTCCGTTTGTGTCTCTTTTCAGTTTTCTTAGCAGTTGAGAAATCCACTGTCGGCTTGCTAGGCCAGTCACAGCTTCACCAGAGCCCTGTTAGCCAGCTTGACCTGTTTCCGTTTCCCACGACGTGGACGAGGGGTTGGACTTTGGGAAGAGTGTGTTATCTATAAAGCAATGTGACTCCAAGATACTTCCAGCAGTGGATAGAGGAATTGATGTATTGCCGATTCTATTGAAGCTGTTTGATGGAGAAAAGTTTGTGTTGGGTCCCTACAGCATGGCTTCGTTTTTATCTGTGTTTACGGTGAACGTTGTATGTTATTAATACTGACCTTAAATCTTACTATGCAAAAATATACCACACTGGCATACTGACATATCTGTTGTGCAATATGACAGCTAGCCCCCTTTTTTTACAGAAAACTGACCATATCTGACTTTGCAATATACACACTGGACATACTGACCATATCTGACTTGTGCAATATGAAACAGCTAGCCATGGCTTCAGTTTTATCTATTGTTTAAGGCTGTAAAAGTCTTGTTTGGTAAAAAACTGACCATATCTGACTATCAATATACACAGCTTGGACAACTGACCATATCTGACTTGGGGTGCAATAACACAGGCGGAGACAATAACCATATCTGATTTTGCATAAGCACACTGGAAATACGACATATCTGATTGTGCAATTGCACACTGACATACTGACCATATGACTTGTGCAATATGCACAGCAGACATAACGACCATATCTGACATGTGCAATTATATCCTTCACACCGCCCCTACAGCGCACAAGGTGTAAGGAGGGTAAGTAAAGGGATCCCTAACCTAAAAGGGTCGTGGGGGACGAGGCATCAAGACCTCACTTCTCTAGGCCACATATTGGGGCGGCGCCATCTCTCTCCCCGCTGCTTAAACTTCCTGACCCTAAAGAGCATACCATTTACACTGGGTGAACTGGGAACTGTACTGAGCAAGGCGCGCAAAGTCACCCATCCAACGGTAACCCCCGCTCGACGCTGTTTAAAACTTGGCTGGGGGAAAGCGAGGTGCTCCGACCACTGAGCTATCCATTCCCCAAGTGTAACTCCTTAATACCCGCAACATCTCCAAAGGCACACACACACACACACATTTTTGGCTAGGGGGGCGCAGTGACCCATTTTTTAGTATATGCAAAAGTCAGATCTGGTAAGTATGGAGAGCTAAAGGGTGGATTTCAGCAACCCCTTTGACCATGTGACATCACAGCAAACAACACTGAGATAAAGAAAGTGGGACAGTAACAGAGAGTTTCTGAAGAAGAGTAGGCCATTGTGGTCGGGTGGGAGCGATGATAAAGTAAAACCCCAGCATGCCACAGGTTTTCGTGTTTAGACACCATCCCGGAGGTCGGAAACGCGCCGCCTATATGGAATGGGGGGGGGCATAGGCATGGTCTCACTATTGGTGAGCCTGGGGCTCTTGAGGAGGAACGAAAAAAGAAAAGCAACACCTAGGCCTATGTTACACACCTAGGGCCTATTACACATCTAGGGCCTATGTTACACACCTAAGGGCCTATTACACACCTAGGCCATGTTACACACCTAGGCCTATGTTACACACCCAGGCCTATGTTACACGCCTAGGCCCATGTTACACGACACCTAAGGCCTATGTTACACACCCAAGGCCCATGTTACACACATTAGGCCTAGTCACACACACCTAGGGCCTATGTTACAAGACACCTAGGCCTATGTTACACGCCTAGGGCCTATGTTACACACCTAGGCCTATGTTACACACCTAGGCCTATGTTACACACCTAGGGCTCATGTTACACACCTAGGGCCTATGTTTACACACCTAGGCCATGTTACACACCTAGGCCTATGTTACACACCCAAGGCCAGGGCCTATGTTACACAACCGGGGCCCATGTTACACGACCCCTAGGGCCTATGTTACACGGGACCGGCACCTAGGCCTATTTACACACCTAGGACCTATGTTACACGGGACCTAGGGCCTATGTTATACAACTAAGGCCTATGTTACACCCTAAGGCCTATGTTACACGACACCTAGGGCCTATGTTACACGACACCTAGGCCTATGTTACAAAGAACCCAGGGCCTATGTTACCACGACACCTAGGGCCTATGTTTTCACACTTAGGCCTATGTACACACATAGGGCCTATGTTACACATCAGGCCTATGTTACACGACACCTATGGCCTATGTTTCACACCCTAGGACTATGTTACACGACACCTAGGCCTATGTTACCGGCACCTAGGCCTATGTTAAAACGACATCTAGGGCCTATGTTACACACCTAGGGCCCATGTTTACACACCTACGCCCCATGTTACACACCTAGGCCCGTGTTAACACACCTAGGGCCCATGTTACACACCTAGGGCCCATCTCACGATGTTAAGAGCTTTATGGGAGAATCATTCTGGCAACTCTACCAAGCTCTGGAAAACCATTTTGTATCCCGTTTACTTTCCAATGACCATTCAGCGATGTGGAAGGGTGGGGGGTTCCTGCCTGGGTAACAGTTCCCCCATACTTACCAGGGCCGCCTGTGGGTAAAAACAGAGCCAACTCCATAGATAGTCTAGAAAATGATGTAGGGGGGGGGATGGGGCGGATTACTTTGATCTGGGAGTAATAACAACACTGACATAAGAAGTGAAGTCAAAACAACTACTAGGAGACGTCACAGCTAACAAAACGACATAAGAAGTGAGATTCAAAACAAAATGACAAGTAGACGTCACATAAAAATAAGTCTTGAGACTTGATTTTAAAGTACATAAAGAACTTTTGGGAAGAGGGAGGAGTCATTCCAATCACTTACCAGATATAGAGAAAAGCAATGCTGATGTAGATTGGTTAATCTAGTATTCGTAAGTGTTATGTTTGTTGTGTTTAGTAACTCATTAAAATAACTTGAACATTGAAAGATGCTGGTAACAATCTCCCATCAGTTCTCATAGCCTCCTTATAGAAAACTCCCTAAAGCCTAACTATCAATGGGCAATATTCATACCAATTATCTACTCCCCGGTTTTAATTATTGAAAGTTAAAATCTCTTTCAACTGAAAACTTAAATCAAAATTAAAGAACTCTCGCACCCTCCCAAAACGTCCTTTGAAATCAGTCCATTCAGTCTTCAACCACTTTATTTGTTTTTCTGTTACACATCACAAAACACTTAAACACTTTTCTCCTTTTTACATCAGGGAGCACTAATGCGTGTTTTTTAAAATTTTTTGACAGTTTACACAATCTTCCTACCCCTTTATATGTGCCAGACTGCAACTGTTCATCAGATGTGCTGGGCATCAGCTGATCAACTGAGTAGGTTTAAACTCACAGATCTGGTTCAGGCCCTCCTAGTACAAACCTGCCCTGCGGTCCTGGAAGGGTGTTTTAGGGACATCCTCTTGAATTGCTGCTACTCCATGACACAATGAGACCGATTTTTCCCC
>CM054156.1:31571153-31621229 GCA_028751875.1 Rapana venosa
CAGAAAATAGCAAGAAGGAGGTGACAGGAAGCAAAGGAACAAGGCAGAAACAAAGAGAGTGATAGAAAAGAGGAAATTTCTAGCACAGAATGTGGGGAGACTGACCTATGACTTATGCAATATATATAATATATATATATATATATATAAAAAATATATACCTATATATATAGAGAGAGAGACTATATATACAGGTAGTGAAAGCCCAGCTTTGATGGGTTGGTCACGTGATCCAGATGGATGACCACAGGCTGCTTAAGCAGCTCATGTATGGCGAACTGACCTTGGAAAGCGGAACCAGGGCAGACCAGGCAAAAGATTCAAGGACTGCGTGAAGTCCAACATCAAACACGCTGACATCCCTCCCAAACAGCTGGAGCTGTATGCTAGGGACAGACCAGGCTGGCGCGCCCTCACCATTTGGGCGCATGACAACTTGGAGGAGAAGAGGCCAGCTGATGTGACTGCAGCACCAGCTAGAAGAAAGGCGTCAACCACCAACCCTGAACCCCCGGACAGTTTCCTTGCCCCCACTGCACCCGCGTCTGCCTATCAGGGGATTGGCTTAACCAGCCATCTCCGTGCCCACATAAGACGAAGACTCAGCACATGAGGACAGTCATCATCGGATCGATGGACGACCAAGAAGATACAGCTAGACAGACTGACCATGTATATATATAGCCTATATATACAGCTAGACAGACTGACCATGTCTGATTTATGCAGTATATATATATATATATATATATATATATCCTATATATACAGCTAAACAGACTGACCATGTCTGACTTATGCAGTATATATATAAAGCCTATATATCGCCTACTGGACCTCAACTTACCTGGCCATTCTATTACTTTCTGCTGTCTTTACCGTCCACCTCCCAGCCGTAAAAACAATCTAACATCTTCAGTTTTTCCATCAAGAGTTTCAGTCACTTCTGGATCACTACAGCCTCTCTTCCAAGAAGCTTATCATTCTCGGCGACTTAACTTACACTTCGATAACCAGTCTTCTCCTGATGTCAAGCGTCTTTCTCTTTGTCTGTCTAACCACTCTTTCCCAGCTGGTGAACGAACCAACTCACAGATCAGGTCATATCTTAGACTGGCTCATTACCCATGCTTCACAAGATCTTGTCACGATGCTTCACAAGATCTTGTCACATCTGTATCTCACTAATCAACTGCTTTCTGACCATTCTGCCATTTTTTCTTTCTCAATATCACAAGGCCTATCAAAAAGAAAAAGCGTGTCACCCGTTGCAATCTCAAGGCCATTGACATTCAAAATGTCTCTTCACAAGCTGCTGAACGTCTATCACAAATCCCTGACCACACTGATCCTTCTAAATGCTATAATGATGTTCTCAGCCAATTTCTTGATGAACATGCGCCTCCTACTGACCATCTCTGCTGATAGGCCCTGCGCTCCATGGTACACTCATGATGTCTGGTCGAAAAGCGCAAACGCCGACAACTAGAGCAATCGTGGCGAAAAACAAAAACTGAAATAAACAAACAGCTCTGTGAAAACAAATAAAGTCAAACCTTAATACAGTCTGCAAAGATAAACTATTACTCTGCTCAAGTTGTCGATGCCAAGACCATGAAATCTCTTTTTTTCCCTCTCCTCAACTCTCCTGGGATCTGCAAAGGCAAGCCCTCTGCCTACAGTTTACAGCCACTCTGAACTTCCTGTTATTCTCCTCATTCTTCTCTGACAAAGTCCGCAACATTCGCTCCAGACTGGATCAGACTTCGTACCACCCGCGCCTTCTGATCCCCAATTTACTGCATTCCTCTCCTTTTCTTTCACCCAACAAGCCAGAATGAAATCAAGACAATACTTCTTTCAGGAACTTTCCTAACAGCTCTCAAAACTGCAATAGTTAAACCCCTACACAAAATGCATGACCTCGACCCTAACACTCTGAAGAATTATAGACCTGTACTAACCTACCATTCATTTCTAAAGTCCTTGAAAAAGTTGTTCTGAAACAACTCTAACAGCCATCTTCATCCAATAATCTTCTCCCTTTTCAGTCTGCATATTGTGCCAACCACAGTACGGAAACCACCCTAGTCCACACGTTAAACACGCTTCTGACTCGGGAAAAATCTCCCTCCTCACTCTTCTTGACTTATCTGCAGCCTTCGACACTAAAGACCATTCAATTTTTCTCTCCCGTCTTCAAAAAACGTTTGGTATTACAGGCACATCCTTCACCTGGTTTAGTTCATACCTCACAAACTGATTCCAAACAGTTGCAGTAAACAAGATTCAATCATCACCTGTCAAACTGGAATGTGGAGTGCCACAGGGATCAGTTCTTGGCCCTGTTCTTTTCACTCTCTACACTGCTCCAGTTTCACATATAATAAATCATAATCGGATCAGCCATCATTTTTATGCAGATGACTCTCAGATTCTTAGCAGTGATACTCCTGAAAATCTGCCTTCTCTTTGTTATATGTCTACGATCTTCAAGATATCCAAAATTGGATGATACAGAAACAAGTTACTGCTAAATGCAGATAAAACTGAAGCCATGCTTGTAGTACGAAACACAAACTGTCTTCCATCACAACTACTTATATAGAGTTCGGCAATATGTCTGTCCCTCTAGCCACTGCTGTGAAATATCTGGGAGTCTTTATTGACAACACACTCCCCATGCAAAAATTCATCACCAAGACCTGCCAGTCATGCTACTATGAATTACAGAGTATTAGTGCAGTTCGAAAGTACCTGTCCACTGATGCAACATCCAAAACTAATCACGTCTCTCATGCTGGATTTTGCAATTCTCTTCTGGCTGGTCATGCCATCATCATCTATCCACCTCCTTCAACATAATACAAAACTGTGCTGCTCCACTAGTCCTCAGAAAGACAAAATATGAGCACATTACTCCTCTCTTGTGATCTCTCCACTGGCTGCTGTGTCACAGAGAGTAAACTATAAAAGATCAGTACCCTCTGTTACAAATGTCTCCACAAAACAGCACCTACCTACCTCTGTGAATGTCTTCATCTGTACACTCCTCGATCCCTCCGCTCTGCTGTATATACCTTGTCAATCCACAGTCGGCCGTCCCTCTATCTGTATTTCTGGTCCAGTGAATCTGGAATTACCTCCCTCTCTCCCTTCGTCAAAAGCCTACTTATGACACTTGAATCCAGCCTCAAAACACATTTATTTCAAAGCTAAGACTTTCCCTCTTGTTTCATCTCATTTCTGTCCTTACCCTCAACAGCCAGCCCCCACCACCTTGCCAAAGTACATAACCTGTGTGGTTGTGTGTGTGTGTGTGTGTGTGTGTGCGTGTGAGTGTGTGTGTGTGTGTGTGTGTGTGTGTGTGCGTGTGTGTGCGTGCGTGCGTGTATGTGTGTGTGGCGTGCGTGCGTGCGTGTGTGTGTGTGTGCCCTGTATCAATTTGAATTTGTAAAAAACTATTAATTGTAACTTGTTGCATGTGTTAGAGTAGGATGAATGCAAGGCTTTGATTTGTTTTTGCAAGATATAGCACTTATAAATTCCATTTCTTCTTCTTCTTCTTATAAACAGCAAGACTACTGACTATAACGTATGCAGTATATATATATATAATATATATATATATATATATATATATATTATATATTATATATATATATATATATATATATAGTTACACATACTGACCATGCCTGACATGCAATATATACAGATAGACATACTACTACTACTAATAATAACAAAAGGAATTTATAAGGATTGCATACAACACCCATATACATACAACCAATACCAATTAACAGAGTTCACAAATTCAAATGTACACAGGCTGCCCCCCCCCCCCCCCCCCCACACACACATGCAGCACACACACACACACACAACACAACACATGCAGGTTATACACTTGGAAGGGTGGTGGTGATTTCAGCTGTTGAAGCAGGGACAACTTTGAGATGAAACAGAGGGAAAAATCTTAGGTTTGGAATAAATATTCTTGAGGCTGGATTTAAAAGTGTCATAAGTAGGCTTTTGGCGAAGGGATAGGGGGAGGTAATTCCAGATCACTGGACCAGAAACAGAGAAAGAGCAACAGCCAATGTGGATTGGTTGAATCTCTGTATTGGTAAGCACAGGGTATCTGCAGCAGAGCAAAGGGAACGAGGGGTGTATAGGTGAACACAGTCACAGGTAGGAGGGAGCTGTTTTGTGGAGACACTTGTAACAGAGGGTACTGACCTTAAAGCTTCCTCTTTGTGGCACATGCAGCCAGTGGAGAGATCCCAAGAGACGGGTGATGTGCTCAGATTTTGTTCTTCCTGAGGACTAGTCGAGCTGCAGAGTTTTCTATATATTGAAGGGAGTGGATTGATGATGCTGGCAGACCAGCCAGAAGAGAACTGCAATAGTCCAGAGGTGAAAGAATGAGAGACTGACTAGTTTGGATGTTGCATCAGTGGACAGGTACTTTCGAATTGCACTAATTTGCAGTAATTAATAGTAGCATGACTGGCAGGTCTGGGTGATGAACTTTTGTATCCAGAGTTTTCTTCTTCTTTCTTTCCTGTGCCCTTCCCCGTCGCGGGGAGACACAGACGTCTGTCTGCAGCAAGGCGGGAGGCTTGATGTAGTGACAGGTCATGGGCTGACAGGGTGTCAGCCACGGAGTCGCTCCATCATCTCCTTGGTCTACCTCTGGCTTTCCAGCCATTGTGTTTGGTGGTGTATGTCAGTAGGGCTGGTTGGTTGGGCGGCATTCTAGTGAGGTGACCAAACCACCTGATCCTTTGTTGTTCGATATGGTGGAGAATTGGTGTTAGTCCGACCATGTCTCTGATCACCTCATTCTTGATCTTGTCGCGTCTGGTCTTGTTGACAGCTTTTCTCAGGCAGCGCATTTCACATGTGACCAATTTCTCTCTAAGGCTTTTGGTTAGGGCCCATGTCTGACACTGGTATGTGAGTGTTGGAACGAAGATGGCGTTGATGAGTTTTGCCTTGGTGCTCATTGGGATGCTGGAATGTTTTAGAAGGGGGCGAGTTGGTAACTGACTGCGTTCGCTTTCTGGCATCTTGTTTCTATCTCTCTGTCCAATTTTCCATCTTCAGTGAAGAGGCTGCCAAGGTATTAAAATTATTTGGTCTGTTTCAGCTGGGTGCCGTTGATGTTGATGTCCAGCTTTCCTGGATTTCTGCTGACAGACATAACTTCTGTTTTGGTGATACTGATCTTCATGTCATACCTCTCGCAGCTTGTGTGAAGTTGGTCTGTGTGTTCTTGAAGAGCTGTTTTGTTCTGATTCATCAAGGACTGGTCGTCAGCAAATAATAGTTCGTTCAGGGCCTCAAGATCTGGGTTGGCTTCCTTTGTAATCTGGTCCATGTAGATCACAAAGAGAAGGGGAGAGAGTACGCAGCCTTGCCTGACCCCTGATGTAACCGGGAACCAGTCGGATGTTCCACTGGCTCTTCGGACTTCGCTCATACTGTTGGCATAGATTGCTCTGATGTTATCAAGCAACTGCCCCTTCACGTCGTACTGCTCCAGGATCTTCCAGAGCTTGTCTCTGTTGACTTGGTCGAAAGCTTTTTCTTGATCAGCAATACTGTATGCAGGTCTTGGTTGTATCTGATGGCTCTTTCACACAGCTGTCAGAGTGTGAAAATGGCATCTGTGCACCCTCTTCCTTTCCGAAAGCCAAACTGGGCATTGCTCAGTAGGTGTTCTGCTTTGGCTCTTGTGCGCTGTTCCAGAATCTTTGCATACATTTTCCCTACATGGCTGAGAAGTGAAATGCCTCTGTATGTGCTGCAGTCTCTCTTGCTGCCCTTCTTCTTCCAAATTGGCACCACTATTGCATTTTTCCAGTCCATTGGTACTTTCCTCTCTTCCCATGCTTTCTGGAAGATGATGGTGAGCCACTTAACTCCCGTTTCTCCGCATGCAAGGATGGCTTCAGTTGTTATGCCGTCATCACCTGCCGCTTTGCCCTTTGGGCTGGTCTTAATTTGCTTTTCTTGTTTCAGCTTCAAGGATTTGGGGCTCTAACTGGTCTTTATAGCGTGGTGAGAACTGAGAGCTGGAAGCTTGTACTCCAGATGGGTTTAAAAGATCTTTAAAATAGTCTTCCCATCGTTTCAGAATTTCCTCTTCTTTGTGCAGTGCCTCTCCATTTGCATCATTCACTACTGTTGTTGGATTGAATGGCTCATCTCTTACTCTCATCGTCTTCACACTTTTGAAAAATTCTCTTGGGGAGTTCTTGCAAATTTCACTTAACTTCTCTCCATAAGTCTCCCAAGATTTTTCTTTGGAGGCTTTCACAACACGATTACTATGTCTTCTTGCGATTTTGTACTTGATGTAGTCCTCTTCTGTCTTGGTCTTGACCCAAGCTTTATATAGCTGCTTTTTTTTTCTTGATGGCTTCCTTCACCTCTTGGTTCCACAAGCTGTAGCTTCCTGTTTTTACCTCCACATGTCTTTGTCCCCCAAACTTCCTTTAAGGTGTTCAAGAGAGCTGGCTTGAAGGTGTCCCAGACTTGCTCCATGTTGAGAGGTGTTGTATCAATGGAGTCAAGTTTCACCTTGATAGCACTATGAATCTGTTCTTGCACTTCTTTCTCTTCCAGTTTGAGGAGGTTGATCTTTTCAGGCTGGTTCTTCCTAGCAGTTGTTATTTTCTTCTTCTGAATACTGGAGGCTAGAATGACAGGCCTGTGGTCAGTGTCAAAGTTGGCATTGGGGATGGCTTTTGAGCCTTTGATGGCGTAACGTGTTCTAGATCTTGGAAGTGTAAAGTCGATTTGAGACGAGATGTTGAGATCATTCCATTTGTACCAGGTGTAAATTTGGGAGGCTCGGTGTTGGAAAAAGGTGTTGGTGATGATCAGATCATGCTCTGCACATAGTTCCAGCACGTGGTTCCCGTTGTAATTGCAAGGTGTTCTGTGGTCACTGTGGGGTCCAAGATGTTTTGTCCACGGGTTTCTTCTCTCACCAACTCTGCCGTTGAAATCACCCATGACATACAGGTCCTCTTTGTCAGGGGTGCTGTTGATGAGGTCGGAGAGCTCTTGATAGAATGAGTCTTTCTCCTCTTCTGAGTACGAATTGTTACACGGTGCATATGCTTGGATATAGTAGACAGTTTTGTTGGACTTTCTTACAACGATTTTAATCAGTCTTTCTGATATGTGTTCTGTACTCATGAGATTCTTTGCCATGTCTGGGTGTAGGATGAATCCCACACCATGCGTTGCTCTCTGGTCGTTCCTGACTCCACTCCAGATGAGAACAAAGTTTGAATGGATTTCTTTCGTTCCTTCTCCTTTCTTCCTAGTGTCTGAAATGCCCATGATGGAGATCTTTCTTTTGGTTATGAATTCCACAATTTCTGGTTCCTTGTTTGTTAGGTCGAAGATGTTCCATGTTCCAATGTAGTCACTGTTCCTATCTCGATGTCCGTTTTCATTGCGAGGTCGTTTTCCGTTGGTATCTGTCCGTTTGTGTCTCTTTTCAGTTTTCTTAGCAGTTGAGAAATCCACTGTCGGCTTGCTAGGCCAGTCACAGCTTCACCAGAGCCCTGTTAGCCAGCTTGACCTGTTTCCGTTTCCCACGACGTGGACGAGGGGTTGGACTTTGGGAAGAGTGTGTTATCTATAATGACTCCAAGATACTTCACAGCAGTGGATAGAGGAATTGATGTATTGCCGAATTCTATTGAAGCTGTTGTGATGGGAGAGAGTTTGTGTTTGGTCCCTACGAGCATGGCTTCGGTTTTATCTGTGTTTAGCTGTAACTTGTATGTATATACTGACCATATCTGACTTATGCAATATACACAGCTGGACATACTGACCATATCTGACTTGTGCAATATGCACAGCTGGACATACTGACCATATCTGACTTGTGCAATATGCACAGCTGGACATACTGACCATATCTGACTTGTGCAATATGCACAGCTAGCATGGCTTCAGTTTTATATGTGTTTAGCTGTACCTTGTATGTATATACTGACCATATCTGACTTATGCAATATACACAGCTGGACATACTGACCATATCTGACTTGTGCAATATACACAGCTAGACATACTGACCATATCTGATTTGGCAATATCACAGCTGAAATAACTGACCATATCTGATTTGTGCAATATGCACAGCTGGACATACTGACCATATCTGACTTGTGCAATAGCACAGCTAGACATACTGACCATAATCTGACAGTGCAATATATCCTCACACCCGCCCTACAGCGCAGCAAGGTGTAAGGAGGGTAAGTAAAGGAGTCCCAAAACCTAAAGGCCCGTAGGGACGAGGCATCAGAGACCCACTTCTCTGGGGCCAGCAAAATTGAGGCGGCGCCCATCTCCTCCCCTCGCTGCTTTCCCTTCCCTGACCCTAAAGAGGGCAGGTACCCATTTACAGCTGGGTGAACGGGGGAACTGTACTGAAGCCAAGGGGCGCAAAAGGTCACCCATCCAACTGGTAACCACCTCGACGCTGCTTAACTTGGCTGGGGGAAAGCGAGTGCTCCGACCACTGACTATCCCATTCCCCAAGGTGAACTCCTTAATCCCGCAACATCTCCAAAGGGCACACACACACACACACATTTTTGGCTAGTGGGCGGCAGTGACCCATATTTTAGTATTGCAAAAGTCAGATCTGGTAAGTATGGAGAGCTAAAGGGTGATTTCAGCAACGCCTTGACCATGTGACATCACAGCTAACAACACTGAGATAAAGAATGGGACAGTAACAGAGAGTTTCTAAGAAGATAGGGCCCTTTTGGTCTGGTAGGAGCGATGATAAAGAAACCCCAGCATGCACACAGGTGTCGTTTTAGACACCATCCCGGAGGTCGGAACGCGCCGCCTATAAGGAATGGGGGGGGGGATAGGCATGGGTCTCACTATTGGGAGCCTGGGGCTCTTGAGAGGGAAAGAAAAAAAAAAAAGCAACACCTAGGCCTATGTTACCACCTAGGCCTATTACACATCTAGGCCTATGTTACACACCTAGGGGCCCATTACACACCTAGGCCTATGTTACACACCTAGGGCCTATGTTAAAACACCCAGGCCTTTTTTACACGCCTAGGGCCTATGTTAAAAACGACCCTAAGGGCCCATGTTACACACCCAAGGCCCTTTTACACACATTAGGCCTATTTACCAACACCCCCTAGGGCCTATGTTAAAAAGACACCTAGGGCCTATGTTACACGCCTAGGGCCTATGTTACACACCTAGGCCTATTACACACCAAAGGGCCTATGTTACACACCTAGGGCTCATGTTACAACACCTAGGCCTATGTTACACCCCCTAGGCCTATGTTACACACCTAGGCCTATTTAAACAAAACCCAAGGCCAGGGCCTATGTTACACAACCAGGCCTATTACACAGCACCTGGGGCCTATGTTACAACGGCACCGGCACCTAGGGCCTAGTTAAAACACCTAGGACCTATGTTACAACGGCACCTAGGGCCTATGTTATAAAAACTAGGGCCTATGTTAAACACCTAAGGCCTATGTTAAAACGACACCTAGGGCCTATGTTACACACACCTAGGCCTATTTACACGACACCTAGGGCCTATGTTACACGACACCTAGGGCCTATGTTACACACTTAGGCCTATGTTACACACATAGGCCTATTTTTACACATCTAGGGCCATATTTACACGACACCTATGCCTAGTTTCACACCCTAGGGACTGTTACACGACACCTAGGGCCTATGTACCGCACCTAGGGCCTAAGTTACACGACACTCTAGGGCCAAATGTTACACACCTAGGGCCCTTGTTACAAAAACCAAAGCGCCCATGTTACACACCTAGGGCCCGTGTTACACACCTAGGGCCCATGTTACACACCTAGGGCCCATCTCACGATGTTAAGAGCTTTATGCAGAATCATTCTGGCAACTCCTACCAAGGCTCTGGAACCATATGTATCCCTGTTTACCTTTCCAATGGACCATTCCAGCGATGTGGAGAGGGGTTGGGGGATTCTGCTGCCTGGGTAACAGCTTGCCCTCCATACTACCCAGGCCCTGCTCTGTGGGGGATAAACACCTAGACCCAAAATCCATAGATAGTCTTAGAGCCCGAGGATGCCTACCATCATATCTGGTGACGTCACAGCAACAAACCTGACATAAGAAGTGAGATGTCAGAAACAACATACTAAGTGACGTCACAGCTAACACCACATGACATAAAAGTGAGATTCAGAAACAACATGACAAGTGACGTCACAGCTAAATAAGTCTTGAGACTGGATTTTAAAGTGACATAAAAAAAGCTTTGGGAAGAGAGGGAGGAGGTCATTCCAGATCAAATGGACCAATATAGAGAAAGACCCAAAGGGTGACTGTAGATTGGTTGAATCTAGGTATTCGTAAGTGTTAGTTTGTTTGTGGTTTATGTAACTCATTAAAATAGACTTAGAGACATTGAGAAGATGCTGGTAACAATCTCCCAGTGCATTCCTCAGTAGCCTCCCTTGCATAAGAAGTACCCCTAATGCCTACTATCTGATGGGTCAATAATGCTACCATTATTCTACATCCCCGTTTACAGATTATTTAAAAGTTTAAAAATCTCTTTTCAAACTGATAAACATTAAAATCAAATTATTGGTATTCTCTCGCACATCCCAATATACTGTCCTTTGAAATTTCCTTTTCTCAGTCTTTTCATAGTTGATGAGGGTACGAGAGCAAACTGCTGATAGAATGAGTCTTCCTCCTCAGTTCTTATCTGAGTACGAATAGTTCACATCGTGCATATGCTTAGCATATAGTAGTACAGGTTTTGTTGGACAATCTCTTACAACGATTTATCCAGATCTTTTCTGATATTGTTCTGTTCTACATGAGATTCTTCTGCCAATGTCCTGGGTGTAGGATGAATCCCTACACTCATGCGTTCTACCGCTCTCCTGTACCTGTCATCCTGAGACTAATTACCACTACCAGACTCTAGAACAAACGTTTGAAATGGATTTTTCTTTCGTACTCACTTCTCCGTTTCTCAATCCTAGTGTCTTGAACCTGCATGATGTAAGATCTCTTCTTCTTTGGTTATAGAATTCCACAATTTCATGGGTTCCAACTGTTTGTTCTAGGAGGTCTAACGATTGTCTTCATGTTCTCAAATGTAGTCACTGTCCTATGCTGATGTCACGCTTTTCACTTGCCGAGTTTTCGTTTTCCGTTGTATCGATCCGTGTGGTGTCCTCATTCCAGCCTATATCTTAGCAGTTGAAACATCAACTGTCGCTTGCTAGGCCAGTCACAGCTTCAACAAGCCCTGTTAGCTCCATACAGGTAAGGTGAGCTTGTGTAGAGTGCTGTCTTATAATCGGACGTTTGGCACTTTGGAAATAGTGTGCTATGCTATTAACCTCCAAATATTCAACAAGCAGTGGATGAGATGGAATTCCGATGTAATGACACCGAATTTCTAATTGAAACTTGTTGTGATGGGAGAGAGCGTTTTGTAGTTTGGTCCCTACTACATGGCTTCGAGGTTTTATCTGTGTTACTGTAAAACTTCGATATGTATATACTGACCATCTAATCTGACTATGGCATATACATCAGCTGACATACGTGGACCATTTTATCATGAGCTTGTGCAATATGACAGCACTAGGACTTAAACTGATCCAATACATCTGACTGCTGCAATATACACAACTGGTGACAATAACTGACTCATCTATCTGACTTGTAGCAACAATACACAGCTAGCATGTGCTTCAGTTTAAATATGCTGGTTTAGCGTGTAGCCTTGTACTGTATAGACTGACCATATACTGACTTCATGCATATACACAAGCTGGACATACGCGACCAAATCTGACTTGTCAATATACAGCAGGTAGTTGTGTTTTTTTTAAACTAACATATGACGCATAACTCGATTTGTGCACTTAGGCACGGCAAGTAGCTGAGGAAATACGACCATATCTGATTTGTCGTCAATTTGGCGAAACAGCTGACATACTGCGAACAGTATCTGACTGGTGCCATATGCAACAGCGTAGCACATACATGCGACCATATCGACATGTGCAATATATCCTAACTATCATAAAAACCATACCCTGCTCCACAGCGCATCAAAGTGGTAACGGAGGTAAAGTAAAGGAGTCCCCATGACCTATGACAAGGACCTCGCGTAGGGAGCTTCTACGATTGACTGGTTGTTTCTCTCTCTATCTCTTCTAGTTCGTGGTAGAGTGGGTAGTTAGTGGGGGCTTAGTTAGTGGAGTTGATTATTGGAGGAACGTACATAGGAAAAGGGTCAGACTTGGATAATATGAGAGGTAAAGTAAAGTAATACGTATTGAGGTTAAAAATTTTTAAGTTGAGAATGGGGTGTAGTGGAAGAATACTTAGAGATATTGGTATAATACATAAAATAAATATGTAAAATAATAGTAAAGATGCTTTACTGATGGGTTTGCGTGTTATAAGTAACAGACAATTTAAATGACACAAAAGGGTATAGACTACCTTTAATACCACGCAACCTTCTCCAAAGCATCAACACACACACACATTTTTTGCTATGGGGCGCAGTGAGCCCCTAATATATTTATGTAATTGAAAAGTCAGGATCTGTAAGTAACTAGGAACACGCTAAAGCGTAGGATTCCACGCACCAGCCTTGTCCATTGACATCACAGCTACAACAACTGAATAAACGAAGTCTGGGACATGTAACCTAGAATTTCTGAACACCGAAGAGTAGGCATTTGTGGTCGTAGGTAGCGATGCATAAAGAATACAACCCCAGCATAGCACACAGGTGTCTGTGTATCTATAGAACAGCCTTCCCGGAGTCCGGCAACGCGCCTGACTATATGGAATTTAGCGGGGGGCACACAGCATGGTCCTCTCACTATTGGTGAGCCTGGGGTACGCTCTGTAGGAGAACTCGCAAAAAAGCGCAAAAACACACACGCTAGGCCTCTTATAGTAACAACAAAACACCTAGGACTCATACAGCATCTAGGGCTCTATGCTTTACACACCTAGGCGGCCTATTACACACCCTAGGCCTATGTCTAACACACCTAGCGGTCCTAATGTTACACAAACACCCAAGGGCCTATGTACAACGCTAGGGCGCCTATGTTAACACGAACCACCTAAGGCCTATGCTTACACACACCCAAGACGTCCCATGTCTACACACAATACCTACGTACTAATCATAATCACCCACCTAGGGCCGATGTCAACAAACACCTAGCTATAGTTTACACAGCCTAATGTCCTACTGTATTACCACACCTAGGGCCAGTGCTTTCACACACCTAGGGCCTATGTTGACACACCTAGGCATCATGTATACACACATAGGGTCCTGATGTTAACACACGCTAGTCCTATGTTACAAAAAACACCTAGGGCCTATGTACACGACCCAAAGCCGCCAATGGCCAGAATGTTACACCCAACCCGGGCATATGTTATACACACACCGACACTAGGCCATGTTAACACCAACGGCACCTAGGCACTATGACACTAGCACACTAGGACTATAGTTACACGTCACCCCTAGGGCCGTATATTATATCAACTAGGGACGTATGTTACACCACACTAAGGCCTGCATGTACTACGACACCTAGGGCACCTTGTTTACACGACACTCTTAAGGGCCTCATGTTACAACCGTACACCCTAGGGCTACATGATACACGATCACCTAGGGCCTATTTTCTAACCACAACTTAGGAGCCCTATGTACACACATAGGAGCGCTATGTACACACTAAGGCCTATGATTAACATCCGACAGCTAACCATGGCCCATATGCTTCACAACCTATTGGGACTTATGATTACATCGACAACCTAGGGCCTATGTAACTACCTGGCATCCATAGGGCCTATGTTACCAATGACATACTACAGGCCTATGTTACACAACCTAGGCCCCATGTTACACACTAAGCCCACATATACAACACCTAGGAGGTCCGTTTTACAACACCATAGGGCACCCATGTATACACACCTAGGCGCCCATCTCACGATGTTAAGAGCTTATGCATGCAGAATCATTCTGCACTCCTACCAAGGCGAGGCTTCTGGAACCATATGAGAGTACTCCCTGCTTTACCTTTCCAATGGATCCATCCATGCGATTGTGGAGAGCGGTGGACGATTCTGCTGCCTGAGGGGTAACCAGCCTTAGCCCTCCATACTTACCACAGGTCCTGCTCTGCGTGGGGTATAAACCCCGTATGAGCCCAACTCATAGATAGTCTAGAGGAGACTCGCAGGATGCCAACCATCAATCTGCGTGACGTTCACAGCTACTACACACTGACATAACGAAGTCTGAGCATTAGTCAGAAACAACATGACTAGGTGAACCGTCCACAGCTAACCAACACTGACAAATCCAGAAAGGAGAGGATCCGGAAACAACATGACAAGATGACGTCACAGCTCAATAAGGTCATTGCTGATCGACTGATTTTAAAGTACTGTACACAAGAAGTACACTTCTTCGGGAAGACGAGGCAGGGAGGTCATTCCAGAACACATGGATTCCAGACTCTACCTAGAGAAAAGGCATGGCTGACCCGTCAATGTATTGAACTCAACTAGGTATTCGTAAGTCTGTTACTGTTGGTTGTGGCGAGTATAGTAACTATCACTAAAAACTCAGAACTTAGACGCACATTGCAGAAGGATGCTGTAACAATTCTCCGCAGTGCAGTCTCATAGCCTCCCTTGCCATTGCAGAAAGGTACCTTACTAAAATGCTAACTATCAGATGGGCTCAATTATATGCATACCCAATTATTCTACATCCCACACATATTAACAGATTCATTGAAAGTTTAAAAAGTCTCATATTCTTACAAACACTGCATAATACATTTATGATACTCACACTTATATGGTCATTCGACCACACCACATCCCAATATAACCTGTCCATTTTGATAAACATCTTGTCTTCATCTTCAAACTTCACTTTTCAGTTTTGTTTTTCTTCTAGCGCTTTCACTACATCAGCATACACACTTCTAAACACTTATAACACTCTCTTTTTTACATCAGGTAGCGCACTAATGCGGTGTTTCTTAAAGTTTATTAATATTTTTGCCATGATTTCACGAAGTCTTCCTACTCAACACTGAATATGTGCAACCGACATGCAACGTTTCATAGACAGATGCGTGATTACTGTCATCATGCAGATCATCATGGGAAAAGTAAGGAGGTTTAAACTGCACAAGTATCTGGTTCAGGTCTCATCCTAAGCTACAGAACCTTACTCCCTTGCGCTTCCCTGAGAAGTGATAAAGATTCTGGTAGGGACATCACCTCAGTTGAAGATTCTATGCTACTCCATAGGATACCTAGGAAGACACGCGATTTTTTCTTGTTTTTCAGTAAGCAGCGATTACAAAACCTAAGGTGATTCGATGATGGTGACGCAAGCTCCACGATGACTGCTCCACTGACCAAATCCCCTCGCTCTCTATGGCATCTTCACACCACACGGTTATCATCCTTTTTCAATTTTTGCGAAGTGTCCTAGTTTGTGACAACGGGTCAAACAGTTTCTTTTATGTGCAGTGATGTGAGACACTCTTATCGTGCTGGAAATCGTGGTTTTTTGGTTGTCTGACCAGTGAACCATGGTGTGATGGCAAAGAAGGCAGACTTTTGTATACTCAGTGTTTCTTCCCATCATGAGCTCATGCTGGGGCTCGGAGTCCATTTACGTGAGCGCGTGTTGCTCTAGATTCAGAAGTTCAAATTGGTAAGCGTCTTCTGACATATTTCAACACACTTTTCACAGTTTGCACGCTCTTTCAGCTTCTCCACTTTCTTAGGAGAAAACGGTACTACTTTAGTCAATGCGTAACAACGCATTACTTCTCAGTCATCAATCATACTTGTAAGCTCTAGCGACGCTGAGCTGCGACCATGCTCCTGAAAACCGCCCCAACATTTCCAGGAATGACCCTGTCTTCCATAAATATCCACTCTGCAACCATGAATCAATGACAGACTCTGCTGAAGTTGAAGATGACAGTACCCAGGTACTGTCTACTTACTTAACTCCTCCTTCATCCTCAATGTGACCTGGACAAGGTTTCCAACTAGTGTACAGCTGCCTGACAGTCTACCGTCTTGTTCAACATGACCAAGTGGCATGTGCTATGTTGTCATTACGACTGATTTCTGTCTCCCTGAGACCTAACAACTTCTGTGTTGTGTGCTTCATGTATTCTACATGGAGGAATGTCAGTCTGACAAATCATCGTGGAACAACAAAAACATCTAGCTGCCTGTATATCCACTCAAAATCAGACTGCATTTTCAATGACTGCAGTACTGTTTGTCATGCCAGAGATCTTACTGCTCAAAATTACTGTCATTCGAACTTATCTTTGCTGCAAACCTCTAGATCTTCATTAAGCTAGAGCTACAGTCTCTTCTACGTTCCTCTCATCAATGTTGCGCAGACTGTGGGATATTGCCCTTGCACATAACCTCTCAAGTAGTGAGTGGGAGAAGAACCAAATATCCACCTGGCACTGAACACACCCCAACTGGTGTGAGGTGTGTTCTACAATGTCGGAGATGTTCAATAATTGTGCACAAGCGCAACTGAAGCTACACACGCACGGAAGTTACATAAACAGATTTGTTCTGCATAACTTCACACATCAAAACCTAGAACTCTCACAAACTATGTCTAGTAATCTTAGGTGGGCAAATTCGTATCTGTTCTTCATGTTAGCAGAGCAAGTTATACTTAAACCTCAAGTCCCATCAGTGCACCATCTAAACAATCAAATCAACACTAAAGACATAATATTGTACCTACAATGGCACAACATACTTAAGATTTCAGACGAATTCAAATCCACATGGAAAATTTACTGTTACAAATTGAACGTCTGACTAGTACCTTGAAGCAAATGATATAGGACTGATGGGTAAGAAGAAAACAGTACGTGTTCCTTGGTCACGGTCATTGGTGCAAATATTATTCCACTACTTCGTTCTCTTTTTTACCACAAAATGATACAACCATATACTACAACAAACATACTACTACAAAGAATCGTAGCCGACATCTAAAGGCTACACTGTAATCACCAAAACCGTAACCACTGGTCATAACGAGGTGAACAACGCGTTCTCAAATTTCACAGCACGCAAAAGGCAGAGTTCTTTGGTGTACGGTAATGGACTTTGAAGAGGAAATCAGTTACGTTTAGATCATGAGTAGGGGTGCGGGGAGGGAGGGTGGGGTGAGAGTCGAGGTCTGTTGGTTGGGGCGAAGGACGGAAGCAAGATGCCATTAGAGAGACAGGACAGTCGGTGGGGTGGGGCCCGGTCGTCTGGAGAAGTGTAATAAGGATTATTGATAGGGATTGAAAGGGATGTTAGATCACAGTTTTCGCTAGGAAGGTAAGAAAGTACCAGGGACACGTTGATTGTTTATCATATGGAAAAGATATCGATGGCGGGTCTTCGGGAGCCCCTTTAGGAGAATATGAGAATATTAATATAATGTGGTTATGGTTATAATTGTATGTAATGATGCGTGATATCTCTACATACATCTCTCTTGATGATTGAGTATTTAATTGGATTATTGGGGTAAGTGGGTTTTGGATGGAGGATATGGGAAGGGTATATGTTATAATATTAATTGGGGGTGGGGGGTTAGTATTGAATTGTAAGAGTATTGTGGAAGCATGATGTAGTTAATATAATAATAGTGGATTATTTTATTATAATATGAAATTAAGTTTGTTTGAAACCTATAGACAATGACAGTGGTGAGGACACAAAGAAACACACAATAATCAAACCAACAATGTCACATTCACAAGGTTACGAGGTTAACCCATGGTGTTTTGAAAATTTGACACTGGATCTTCTGTTACTCTTGTCAGTGCCACCAGATGTTGATGAACATGTTTGACAACAGTACATTCACCTGTCGGACTGTGACACAAAACTTGAATACGTACATACTGGCCAGCCACACCTACACACGTAACAGAAGGGAAAGCTTCAGTGCAAGTTCACATCAAGGCAATTCTGCCATGCTACTTTTCAATGTAGTCATCGTGACCAGTGACCCCAGTTTACTTGTAGTAACTGACTGCAAAAAGTGATCATGACATGGAAACAGCGCTTCTGTGAACAATAACAAAAGAAATCCACTGTCTGCCTTCTAGATGGATGTCTGATCGAGTTTTTCCAATCTACTTCAAAGATGAATTAACCGCTCACGTCAAGCCATGTCCAGTCATCACTTCATGTTGCGAAAGAAACGCTGTCAAACCCAAGTCTCTACAAAGCTAGAACTCTGACTGCCATACCTCACTTAGGGACAAGGGTTGAAGCCTGAAATCCAGAGGCTTGGAAGAAGCAAGGAATCATTGCGCAGCCAGTCAAGCACAGCGGCCTGGCAGCACCATTTGTACCAGTTTTTAACAGCTGGATGAACTGTGACGCTTTGTGCGGTGACTCACAAGCCACAGTGAACACTGTAGCTAAACAAGCATGATGTGTACCACATGCCTGTGTGTAAGATCGTAATCAACCAAAAGTTGCAGAAGGCAAAGACTCTTCACCAAACTTGATTTGACACCATCGCATACCATTACAGTTGCCCCAATATGCTGAAGAATCCTAAGAGCTTGCGCGACTAACATCAACACATCAGACCAGGTCTGTTATTCAGATACAATCGTTCAGCCCTTTGCGTCTCAGCTGTCACAGCTATTCTTCAAGAGCGAACCATGACTGCTTCTGCAAGCACATCACCCATAGTCTGCGGTATGGAGGATGAGTCTCCTACGTCAACAGCTGACATCAGAGTGAAGAACCACATTCTTCTTCATCTTCGAGAGTTTCACAGACTTGAACGCCGAGGGTTTTCGTTTGAAGAAAGACATAGTGTGTAGTTCAGTAGCTGCCTGAAAGTCACCGAAACTTTAGTGTCAAAGATCAACCGCAGAAGGATAGTTCCAGAGGTCATACACTGAGAACGTGCAAACGCTGTACCAGGCTGCCGCCTTACAACCCCAAAAGCGCAGCTGATTTACGACACCCATCATTCCTTGGTCTCACACGTCAACTTCTACGGAGAAATTTCACCCTTGCACAGCTGTCAACCGTGCATTCTCTACTCGAACAGTACTTCTTCAGCAAAGGTGTTAGTCTTTTTAGGTGCACGGAACCGACAGCAACCGTTCAAGACCTTTCAAGAAAGTGAACGACATATGCTTCTCTTCAGCCACGCGTCCTGGTACAGTTTAATCCACGAACTAGACAGTGACATGTACCTGTGTTACGCTTCTGGCAGTGGCGCCCTTGGACCAGCTCTAGCCCACAAAGTATCCTGATGGTTCTGAGCATACTTGCATATGCCGTCAAGTCACATGAACAAAGCTGAAACAGAAATTACTCCCACATCTGACAGGGAAGCACTAGGCAAGTCGCCTATTGGAGTCGAGAAAATTCGTGACTATCTGATGGCCGATCCATTTTTTTCGCATTAGATACACTGGACCACAAGCCCTTGTGACATTTGATTTGCGTCGCAACGAGAAACCCATCCAACAGAAGGTTCTAAAACCAGGATACAAAGATGGGCAATTGCAGTAGTTACAGTTCCACATACACACTATCATCTACAATCCGGTGGATGACAATGACACATACGGATGCTCTGATACCTTGCCTCCGGCCACTAACGCGAGTCGAACCTTAGACCTCCAGAAGAATCTCGCATCTACCATTGATGGAGACCATCATCTCCCACAACAACCAGTGAACCATCTGCTCGCACACTCCAGACAGAGACTGATGAGACCCTGTGCTGTCAACATGTCAAGAAATCTAACACCATTGACAGATGGCCATCAGATTCTAAAATTATCCACAGAAAGACTGGCATTCACAACTGAAAAAATGTGGTATCAAGACTCGCTGAAGCAAAACTGCGTGTTCACCTGCAAGTCGTATGCTAATTCTTATACGAACAGAGATTGTTTGTACTACAGCTGCGAAAAACGCAATTGCTAGAAGACTTCATATTCCTGTCATTACCTAGCGTGCTCGCAAAGATGAAAGAGGCCTCTCGCTCATATGTGCTGGCTGGCGCAAGACTTGAATGGGAGCATAGAAAGCAAACTGTGAAAACAGGTGTGAAGCAGTAGCAATTCGTACACATGCACTCGGAGTACTTCCACTTCACCTCCATTGGGGAGTGCAGGCCATTGAAAATACCGTGTCCTAGATTGCGCATGTAGAGACTTTGCTGGACTTCTCATGGACACTACATGTTTCATGATGTGTAATGATTCTCATTCTCACTCAAGTGCGCGATGGAGATACACAAGACTGATGACCAGAATACACAGCAGAAAAGACAATTGTATGTCTGAGAACGAACCTCTTGCTAACACATGGATTGTCCAATACACATTGTTTCTGACAATAGGTCCTAAACATTCCACCTGGACACGACTTACAACATCATACACACAGCTATTTCTAGGCATGTCCGCCATAGTCCATTGTCTCACCGCGTACACATGCCATCTTCAACAGCCTGCTGAACAAGAGCAGTTCAGCACATGACATAGGAGTTCATGAAAAGATTGTCACCAAACATCTCACAGTGGAGAACCCAAGTTAGGCCACATTCTCTCCTATCAGACAGCCACATCACACAACGCTCAATCCAACTACGTAACTAGCCAATGACCCCTGCAGAACCATCCCTCATGAAACCGAGATATGACAGACACGTCTGATTTAACGCAAGCCACACTGTCACACAACGGTCGAAACATATCAGGGCAAACGCAGAAGATGAACTCATGTCTGCAGTTGCAAAGCGACATAATCTATATGCAGTTGGTGCCAAAAGTACGTATTTATCTGCTAACTTCGGATCTGCATGACCTGGCTTTAGGTCACTGTCTGGACACGTCACTGCGATCTCTAGTCTTCAGACTTCAGTTAGAAGACCGCCGTGTGATCATGGCGCCGACATGATCACACTCGCAAACACGTTGACTGAACAGACACAAGAACCTACCACCAACACCACTTCCAGGGCTGACACGCTAATAATCCGCATGAAGATCCCCCAAACTATCCAAAGCTCCTACCACCTACGACTCTAACTCACTGGTTCCTTTCACAGAGGCAGCTTCACCCCTGGTAGCACCTGCTCCCAGCTTACCGTCTCCACACATGTTCCCTCCATGCAGTGATCGCCCATGCTGTGATGTCTCCAAACTGGAGATGCAATCTCTAGAGACACACATCTCAAATGGACGCCTATTCCTCCGCCTTTCCAGCCTCGGGCCTGAGCGTCCAGAAGACCTTATGCAAGGCCCCCAGATCGATTAGTACACTCTATGAACCAAATGCACATTTTTTCCTTTTGTTTGATTGACAAGGCTTGGCCCCGATCCAGAATCTTTCTAATATAGCATTCAGTGTTTTAATTTCAGTGACATGTGATTGAACTATAAGACGTTAATGACATTCATCGGATTGTTATTGAGCCTAATAGTCTACAGCAGAGCGTTTGTTACAATCTCCTGTGTGAGACAGTGTTGTGTGCTAGTGAAATTTACAAAACTCCTAGGGTGAGAGTTGTTGTGTGATAGTGAATGTTACTCTACTGGGTGAAGTCGTTGTGTATGGATAGTGATTGTTCACAACTCCTGGGTGAGAGTGATGTCGTGATAGTGATTGTTACAACCTACTGGGTGAACCGTGAGTTTCTTTTTTTATTACCACATTATCTGAATAGTGATGTGTTTAAGTTACATAAAACTTACGCGCGGACGGTGGTGGGATTATTGCCCTGAATACTCTCAGTGTAAGAGTGGGCAGAAGAACCAGAAATATACACATGGCTTGACAACACAACAACTGTGTGTGTGTGTGTTACAATGTCCAAGATGTCACATCGCACCTTCTTTAATCATACACTACTAGCACATCGTGACCTTTTGAAAAAACATTTGTGCACTCGGTCATCTTTTTGGCTGGGTAGTCTTACTACTTCCATGTATAAAGGCGTACATCATTGTGCCACAATACACAGCCGGAATTTCTTAGTACTTGAGACACGAAAGACATGATGATGCTTTTCAGTTCTCTTTGACTAGCATATTTTCTTCCATTCAATGGAATCTGTTTCACATTCGAATTTCACATAGATCATATCCCCCTTGGCATTACTGTGCCTGCTAGTCTTCTGAACGCCTCTTACAGATGCAACTTCTCCCACATGCAACAAACATTAGGCCAAGTCCTAAACTTTTTATTCTCAGCATTTTCTGCTCATGAGGCCGCATCGTCTGCTTCACATCCCATGGCACCTTTTGGTTTGGGGGGGGGAGGAGGGGGGTGGGGGGGGGATCACTATCCTGCCGTGGTTGCCCAAAATTACAGTGTCTATAGGCTCAACTGACCAAGGAGTCTATGATGCAGATGCATGTGCTTCAATGATTCTGACGCGCTTCTGCTGTTTTAGAGTGACACACTTGTATGCTGAGACGAGGCGACATATTGCTCTACTATAGCAGGAGACGCAGGAACGAAGCATATCAAGGCGTAGGCATGCTTGTCAACAAGAACACTTCAAGTAATTCGGACTGAATATGGGTTAGGCTACCCAGTTTGAACAGACCGGCATTTATGGCATTCCGCCTCAGGGCAGCCGCCATCAACACTCAACAGCTGATTCAAGCCTACGCAACCAACAGCGGGCATCACGATGATGAAGACGCAACGAGAAATTTCTACAACCACACTACAAGAACTCACAGGGCATCATCGTATATAGGAAGACACAAGAAAAGAATCTTGATCAATCCAGGGAGAACATGGAGACGCCAAGGTGTGGAGAACAGCACTAGGAAGACTAGCGAGCCTGTGTCCTCCTGTAATGGCTCACCAAATGAGCGAGCGACTCCGCCTACTAGGAACTCTTGCCAGGTACAACGACACGTGACACGCCCAATACCCTTGGAAGAACACACAAGTGCTCAAGGCATCACCGATGGGAAAACCCACAACCTGGACAAGGCAAATGCACCCATGGCGATCCATCACAACCAGACTGACTACATCCCTAGTGCACACTACCAGTCTTATCGAATCTGGCATCAACAGACCCAAGGACGATCGGACATTCCCAGGTGCAGACATGGGCAGCGTGATCATGACCTCTGTGCACCTGAACTCTAGAGTCCAAATTGAAGAAGATCAAAGAAACAAAGAAAGCAGACTCCACAGTTCAACTGGACATACAAAGACACGGACCCCACATCACAGTCCTTCAAGCTACCGAATAAGGAGGGAAATTTGTCACCCATCGCTGGCACTTGAAGAAGATGACCGACAACTGACCATCAGTTTTAAACAGCAGGTGATTCACTGGAGACGAGACCATTATTAGCCTCCTATTGCAACAGTGCGAAAAACTCAACATGTCACAAGAATGCTCATGTGAGAGAGGGGATTTGGTTGTGGTACCGAAAAGGAGGAGTCATGAAGAAGAGAAAAAATAAAGGAAGTTGATGGGGGGGGGGGGGGGGTAGGGGGGGGGTATTGGTATTTGTTAAGAAGTTTGAGTTTCAGGAGGGGAGTCTATGAGGGCGAGGGGGGGGAGGGGGGGGGGGTGTAAACTGGATAGACTAACACACATGTACAGAAAATCGAAGAGAGCCTACTAAGTAGAATAGCAAATAGAGCATACCAACAGATTGTGAAAGAGCTCACCAAACAGAAACAGCAAGAGTACACGTAACATCCAGGACAAAGAAGGGAATATGCATAACAGGAAAGAAGGAAATCGTTGGCAGATGACAAAGAATATCTGTTCCGAACTCCTACAATCCCAGACACTCGCGACCCCAAGCGTACTTGCAAGCCAAGCCCATGAATAACAGACATAAACTTCGCCAATTCTACAGCGGCAGATGTAACACGTAGCCATTAATCACTGAAGAAAGGAAAATCAACAAACTCGACAACGATCACCACAGCTATGCCAACACGGAGAAGCTCGCGCCAAAAGACCATCCCTTACAAGTACTCCTGCAACACAGACTCTGGCAGACCAGAGACGTGAGCCCAACAAACCATAGGAGACTCAGATCACCAACCATCATCATTCCTCACCCCAAGCAAAGAAATCTCCTAAGCGAAATGCAAACTACTAGGACAATCAGCCTCATCCAGTCATTAGCCGAGCCAGTAAAGATCATAGCTGAACCAGTGTTCTGAACAGACCGGCTGAAAACCACAGGCAGAAGATAACATTGCCGAAGAGCAGGCCAGGTCTTCCGCCACATATGAAGCACACAGAACAGATATTCAACCACTGCACGGGATCTGATGTGAGAAATACACCAGCATCAACAAGATACACACTTCCACGTCTTTCTACTGATTTTAACAAAGGACTTTGATAGAGTAAATAGTGGCATGACGCCTTGTGGACCCACCATGAACAATTCAACATCGGGCCAGAAGCTGATTCCACACCATCAGTGAACTCTACTCAAAGCCACCAGTGCAGTACTCGTACGAGGACTGTAGGGAATGGTATCTGTACCCTCAGACTTGAGGGTCCGACAGGGATGTCTGTCTGTCGCCTGGTACTATTTAACCATTTCCTCAAACGCATCACAGGATGAACGCCTTGGAAGACACACACAGCACAGTCAGCATTGGAGGGCGAAGCAATCACCATAGAAACCTCGGGGTTTGCCGATGACATATGACGTCTGCAGGAATGAAGAGGAACTGGCCAACAGTGACACGCAACTAGACGAAATATCCTCACGGATACGGCATGGACACCTCAGAGCAAGAAAATCACCAAGCTCATGTCAAAACAGTGCCCAGCCAATGCACCACAGCACAAATCACTCATCGGAAAAGAACTCGAGACAAGTGTTTAGACCATTTCAAGTACCACATTCGAGCCATCATAAGTGAGTGGAAGCATCGAAGACCGAAATCCTAGCAAGACTTGGGCACAACAGCAGCAATCAATTGCGCAAGCACTGAACGACACATCAACTCAATGGAGAGACACAGCAACATCCCCTCGAAACCAAGCAAAAGTTACTAAAAGATGCATCAAACCATCAATCATGCTTTATGCATGTGAGGCATGGACACTGACGCAGACCTACTACAGCGCGAGGATCCAAGAGTAAAATGTATGCCTCAGAAGGCTCCCTTGCATCTCAAACAAGCACCAATGTCACCCACATTGAAGTCGCAGAAAATCACTCAACAAGTGCGGGTCTAATGACAGTGACCGTACTGACCTACAGGCGACAAGAGAAACTCACGCATGGTAAGGGCACTAAACACCTCAGAACAGGACTTGCAGAGACCATCCTGCAACGAACAGTCCAGGGAAGAGACGACCTGGCAGACAGAGTGCAAAGTCGCCACCACACCTCCATGATTGGACAGGGAACTAGTTCATGTCACCTACCAGGCACCCCCACATCGACCGCGCTAAATTGGAGCCAGCCTGAGGCTCCCACCGTTCCTCCACCATGCAGCGCACCCCTCACGACGCTCTGACGGTACTTGGAACCAGCCTGAACAGTGAACAGGTGTATGTTCAAATGCTTCATATCGCTTTTCTTCACAACACCAGATTCCTGACATTTCTCTAGAATTTTCCACTGCACTTCTTGCTATCAGCACACACATGGTCCAAACATGAAATCAATAAATATCCAGGGGGACAGACTTCTTCTCCACAGGTGGCTAAAAAACATCAGTTTGCAAATTCTGCACTTCTTACTTCAATCTACTGCTATGAATCAATGGTCCCACTGTACTTATTGAATTTTTGAGCCATTAATCATCTTGGCAAACTGCACTACCTCCCACACTCTAGGTTTACTGGAGCTGTGAACTGCTTCATATACTGGCTCGCTAAGATAATGCCATAACCTCTAACAAGCTTTCTGTTACTACCATCTTATGCTTTTTTTTTGCTTCTTTTTTTCTTTACTTCAACTTACAGTTCCACAAGCGCCGAATACCTTCAGTTACAGCTTACTGCTTTTATCATTGTCCTATAGCTTTGAGATTAATATATAGTACCTAAAAAAAATATATAATAATCTCATAACTACTAACTCAAAGTTATCCCCACCCACTGACCATTCATTTTAAACTATTCTAATTACCGGAATCAATTACCGATAATTTTCAACAACAAATTCAATCTACCAACTTATTTTATTTAAAAATCAATATCAATTAACATTCAGTAACTAGGCATTCTTATACTATAACTACTATGACCATTTAAACTTTAACCAAAACTCACTTATTGAATTGATTTATACTTATAAACTAATCATTATAATGACCAGATATATACCATCATTATTAGAAATCTACGACCAATCTTAGAATTTACTGAACTTACGTTAAAGCATAACTAACCATATAAATATTCAACCATTAACTAAATGTGATAAACATAAATAGAGTGTAAAACAATTATAAAATTGCAAATCAATTTAGCTAATCGAATTGTAATCAAGCTCACCTTACATCAACATCAGTAAAACTACAAAAAAACACCAACGCGATAAACACCTAAAAGAATTATCATATCTATAAGGATAAAACATCGTAATATCATTTAAAACAAATGTAAAATACAATAAAATAAACCACACTTATCCTTATACTGAAAAAAGTTTTAATCGACAACTATTAGCTAAATTAAACGAAAATATATCAAACAAAAATTAACAAAATACAAGTAATTAAATATCCGTATCACTATTATTATCATATAACCACAATACCGTAATTCAAAGATACCATAATATACAATCTACAGAATCTATGCCATCGAGTACTCTAGACCAGCAAATTACTAAATTTGTACTACTAGCCATATCCTTAGAAATATTCCGAACTACATAGATAATATTCTATAACTAGAACTAAATAAATTATATAATCAACAACAATATAACCATAGTTGATGAGGGTACGAGAGCAAACTGCTGATAGAATGAGTCTTCCTCCTCAGTTCTTATCTGAGTACGAATAGTTCACATCGTGCATATGCTTAGCATATAGTAGTACAGGTTTTGTTGGACAATCTCTTACAACGATTTATCCAGATCTTTTCTGATATTGTTCTGTTCTACATGAGATTCTTCTGCCAATGTCCTGGGTGTAGGATGAATCCCTACACTCATGCGTTCTACCGCTCTCCTGTACCTGTCATCCTGAGACTAATTACCACTACCAGACTCTAGAACAAACGTTTGAAATGGATTTTTCTTTCGTACTCACTTCTCCGTTTCTCAATCCTAGTGTCTTGAACCTGCATGATGTAAGATCTCTTCTTCTTTGGTTATAGAATTCCACAATTTCATGGGTTCCAACTGTTTGTTCTAGGAGGTCTAACGATTGTCTTCATGTTCTCAAATGTAGTCACTGTCCTATGCTGATGTCACGCTTTTCACTTGCCGAGTTTTCGTTTTCCGTTGTATCGATCCGTGTGGTGTCCTCATTCCAGCCTATATCTTAGCAGTTGAAACATCAACTGTCGCTTGCTAGGCCAGTCACAGCTTCAACAAGCCCTGTTAGCTCCATACAGGTAAGGTGAGCTTGTGTAGAGTGCTGTCTTATAATCGGACGTTTGGCACTTTGGAAATAGTGTGCTATGCTATTAACCTCCAAATATTCAACAAGCAGTGGATGAGATGGAATTCCGATGTAATGACACCGAATTTCTAATTGAAACTTGTTGTGATGGGAGAGAGCGTTTTGTAGTTTGGTCCCTACTACATGGCTTCGAGGTTTTATCTGTGTTACTGTAAAACTTCGATATGTATATACTGACCATCTAATCTGACTATGGCATATACATCAGCTGACATACGTGGACCATTTTATCATGAGCTTGTGCAATATGACAGCACTAGGACTTAAACTGATCCAATACATCTGACTGCTGCAATATACACAACTGGTGACAATAACTGACTCATCTATCTGACTTGTAGCAACAATACACAGCTAGCATGTGCTTCAGTTTAAATATGCTGGTTTAGCGTGTAGCCTTGTACTGTATAGACTGACCATATACTGACTTCATGCATATACACAAGCTGGACATACGCGACCAAATCTGACTTGTCAATATACAGCAGGTAGTTGTGTTTTTTTTAAACTAACATATGACGCATAACTCGATTTGTGCACTTAGGCACGGCAAGTAGCTGAGGAAATACGACCATATCTGATTTGTCGTCAATTTGGCGAAACAGCTGACATACTGCGAACAGTATCTGACTGGTGCCATATGCAACAGCGTAGCACATACATGCGACCATATCGACATGTGCAATATATCCTAACTATCATAAAAACCATACCCTGCTCCACAGCGCATCAAAGTGGTAACGGAGGTAAAGTAAAGGAGTCCCCATGACCTATGACAAGGACCTCGCGTAGGGAGCTTCTACGATTGACTGGTTGTTTCTCTCTCTATCTCTTCTAGTTCGTGGTAGAGTGGGTAGTTAGTGGGGGCTTAGTTAGTGGAGTTGATTATTGGAGGAACGTACATAGGAAAAGGGTCAGACTTGGATAATATGAGAGGTAAAGTAAAGTAATACGTATTGAGGTTAAAAATTTTTAAGTTGAGAATGGGGTGTAGTGGAAGAATACTTAGAGATATTGGTATAATACATAAAATAAATATGTAAAATAATAGTAAAGATGCTTTACTGATGGGTTTGCGTGTTATAAGTAACAGACAATTTAAATGACACAAAAGGGTATAGACTACCTTTAATACCACGCAACCTTCTCCAAAGCATCAACACACACACACATTTTTTGCTATGGGGCGCAGTGAGCCCCTAATATATTTATGTAATTGAAAAGTCAGGATCTGTAAGTAACTAGGAACACGCTAAAGCGTAGGATTCCACGCACCAGCCTTGTCCATTGACATCACAGCTACAACAACTGAATAAACGAAGTCTGGGACATGTAACCTAGAATTTCTGAACACCGAAGAGTAGGCATTTGTGGTCGTAGGTAGCGATGCATAAAGAATACAACCCCAGCATAGCACACAGGTGTCTGTGTATCTATAGAACAGCCTTCCCGGAGTCCGGCAACGCGCCTGACTATATGGAATTTAGCGGGGGGCACACAGCATGGTCCTCTCACTATTGGTGAGCCTGGGGTACGCTCTGTAGGAGAACTCGCAAAAAAGCGCAAAAACACACACGCTAGGCCTCTTATAGTAACAACAAAACACCTAGGACTCATACAGCATCTAGGGCTCTATGCTTTACACACCTAGGCGGCCTATTACACACCCTAGGCCTATGTCTAACACACCTAGCGGTCCTAATGTTACACAAACACCCAAGGGCCTATGTACAACGCTAGGGCGCCTATGTTAACACGAACCACCTAAGGCCTATGCTTACACACACCCAAGACGTCCCATGTCTACACACAATACCTACGTACTAATCATAATCACCCACCTAGGGCCGATGTCAACAAACACCTAGCTATAGTTTACACAGCCTAATGTCCTACTGTATTACCACACCTAGGGCCAGTGCTTTCACACACCTAGGGCCTATGTTGACACACCTAGGCATCATGTATACACACATAGGGTCCTGATGTTAACACACGCTAGTCCTATGTTACAAAAAACACCTAGGGCCTATGTACACGACCCAAAGCCGCCAATGGCCAGAATGTTACACCCAACCCGGGCATATGTTATACACACACCGACACTAGGCCATGTTAACACCAACGGCACCTAGGCACTATGACACTAGCACACTAGGACTATAGTTACACGTCACCCCTAGGGCCGTATATTATATCAACTAGGGACGTATGTTACACCACACTAAGGCCTGCATGTACTACGACACCTAGGGCACCTTGTTTACACGACACTCTTAAGGGCCTCATGTTACAACCGTACACCCTAGGGCTACATGATACACGATCACCTAGGGCCTATTTTCTAACCACAACTTAGGAGCCCTATGTACACACATAGGAGCGCTATGTACACACTAAGGCCTATGATTAACATCCGACAGCTAACCATGGCCCATATGCTTCACAACCTATTGGGACTTATGATTACATCGACAACCTAGGGCCTATGTAACTACCTGGCATCCATAGGGCCTATGTTACCAATGACATACTACAGGCCTATGTTACACAACCTAGGCCCCATGTTACACACTAAGCCCACATATACAACACCTAGGAGGTCCGTTTTACAACACCATAGGGCACCCATGTATACACACCTAGGCGCCCATCTCACGATGTTAAGAGCTTATGCATGCAGAATCATTCTGCACTCCTACCAAGGCGAGGCTTCTGGAACCATATGAGAGTACTCCCTGCTTTACCTTTCCAATGGATCCATCCATGCGATTGTGGAGAGCGGTGGACGATTCTGCTGCCTGAGGGGTAACCAGCCTTAGCCCTCCATACTTACCACAGGTCCTGCTCTGCGTGGGGTATAAACCCCGTATGAGCCCAACTCATAGATAGTCTAGAGGAGACTCGCAGGATGCCAACCATCAATCTGCGTGACGTTCACAGCTACTACACACTGACATAACGAAGTCTGAGCATTAGTCAGAAACAACATGACTAGGTGAACCGTCCACAGCTAACCAACACTGACAAATCCAGAAAGGAGAGGATCCGGAAACAACATGACAAGATGACGTCACAGCTCAATAAGGTCATTGCTGATCGACTGATTTTAAAGTACTGTACACAAGAAGTACACTTCTTCGGGAAGACGAGGCAGGGAGGTCATTCCAGAACACATGGATTCCAGACTCTACCTAGAGAAAAGGCATGGCTGACCCGTCAATGTATTGAACTCAACTAGGTATTCGTAAGTCTGTTACTGTTGGTTGTGGCGAGTATAGTAACTATCACTAAAAACTCAGAACTTAGACGCACATTGCAGAAGGATGCTGTAACAATTCTCCGCAGTGCAGTCTCATAGCCTCCCTTGCCATTGCAGAAAGGTACCTTACTAAAATGCTAACTATCAGATGGGCTCAATTATATGCATACCCAATTATTCTACATCCCACACATATTAACAGATTCATTGAAAGTTTAAAAAGTCTCATATTCTTACAAACACTGCATAATACATTTATGATACTCACACTTATATGGTCATTCGACCACACCACATCCCAATATAACCTGTCCATTTTGATAAACATCTTGTCTTCATCTTCAAACTTCACTTTTCAGTTTTGTTTTTCTTCTAGCGCTTTCACTACATCAGCATACACACTTCTAAACACTTATAACACTCTCTTTTTTACATCAGGTAGCGCACTAATGCGGTGTTTCTTAAAGTTTATTAATATTTTTGCCATGATTTCACGAAGTCTTCCTACTCAACACTGAATATGTGCAACCGACATGCAACGTTTCATAGACAGATGCGTGATTACTGTCATCATGCAGATCATCATGGGAAAAGTAAGGAGGTTTAAACTGCACAAGTATCTGGTTCAGGTCTCATCCTAAGCTACAGAACCTTACTCCCTTGCGCTTCCCTGAGAAGTGATAAAGATTCTGGTAGGGACATCACCTCAGTTGAAGATTCTATGCTACTCCATAGGATACCTAGGAAGACACGCGATTTTTTCTTGTTTTTCAGTAAGCAGCGATTACAAAACCTAAGGTGATTCGATGATGGTGACGCAAGCTCCACGATGACTGCTCCACTGACCAAATCCCCTCGCTCTCTATGGCATCTTCACACCACACGGTTATCATCCTTTTTCAATTTTTGCGAAGTGTCCTAGTTTGTGACAACGGGTCAAACAGTTTCTTTTATGTGCAGTGATGTGAGACACTCTTATCGTGCTGGAAATCGTGGTTTTTTGGTTGTCTGACCAGTGAACCATGGTGTGATGGCAAAGAAGGCAGACTTTTGTATACTCAGTGTTTCTTCCCATCATGAGCTCATGCTGGGGCTCGGAGTCCATTTACGTGAGCGCGTGTTGCTCTAGATTCAGAAGTTCAAATTGGTAAGCGTCTTCTGACATATTTCAACACACTTTTCACAGTTTGCACGCTCTTTCAGCTTCTCCACTTTCTTAGGAGAAAACGGTACTACTTTAGTCAATGCGTAACAACGCATTACTTCTCAGTCATCAATCATACTTGTAAGCTCTAGCGACGCTGAGCTGCGACCATGCTCCTGAAAACCGCCCCAACATTTCCAGGAATGACCCTGTCTTCCATAAATATCCACTCTGCAACCATGAATCAATGACAGACTCTGCTGAAGTTGAAGATGACAGTACCCAGGTACTGTCTACTTACTTAACTCCTCCTTCATCCTCAATGTGACCTGGACAAGGTTTCCAACTAGTGTACAGCTGCCTGACAGTCTACCGTCTTGTTCAACATGACCAAGTGGCATGTGCTATGTTGTCATTACGACTGATTTCTGTCTCCCTGAGACCTAACAACTTCTGTGTTGTGTGCTTCATGTATTCTACATGGAGGAATGTCAGTCTGACAAATCATCGTGGAACAACAAAAACATCTAGCTGCCTGTATATCCACTCAAAATCAGACTGCATTTTCAATGACTGCAGTACTGTTTGTCATGCCAGAGATCTTACTGCTCAAAATTACTGTCATTCGAACTTATCTTTGCTGCAAACCTCTAGATCTTCATTAAGCTAGAGCTACAGTCTCTTCTACGTTCCTCTCATCAATGTTGCGCAGACTGTGGGATATTGCCCTTGCACATAACCTCTCAAGTAGTGAGTGGGAGAAGAACCAAATATCCACCTGGCACTGAACACACCCCAACTGGTGTGAGGTGTGTTCTACAATGTCGGAGATGTTCAATAATTGTGCACAAGCGCAACTGAAGCTACACACGCACGGAAGTTACATAAACAGATTTGTTCTGCATAACTTCACACATCAAAACCTAGAACTCTCACAAACTATGTCTAGTAATCTTAGGTGGGCAAATTCGTATCTGTTCTTCATGTTAGCAGAGCAAGTTATACTTAAACCTCAAGTCCCATCAGTGCACCATCTAAACAATCAAATCAACACTAAAGACATAATATTGTACCTACAATGGCACAACATACTTAAGATTTCAGACGAATTCAAATCCACATGGAAAATTTACTGTTACAAATTGAACGTCTGACTAGTACCTTGAAGCAAATGATATAGGACTGATGGGTAAGAAGAAAACAGTACGTGTTCCTTGGTCACGGTCATTGGTGCAAATATTATTCCACTACTTCGTTCTCTTTTTTACCACAAAATGATACAACCATATACTACAACAAACATACTACTACAAAGAATCGTAGCCGACATCTAAAGGCTACACTGTAATCACCAAAACCGTAACCACTGGTCATAACGAGGTGAACAACGCGTTCTCAAATTTCACAGCACGCAAAAGGCAGAGTTCTTTGGTGTACGGTAATGGACTTTGAAGAGGAAATCAGTTACGTTTAGATCATGAGTAGGGGTGCGGGGAGGGAGGGTGGGGTGAGAGTCGAGGTCTGTTGGTTGGGGCGAAGGACGGAAGCAAGATGCCATTAGAGAGACAGGACAGTCGGTGGGGTGGGGCCCGGTCGTCTGGAGAAGTGTAATAAGGATTATTGATAGGGATTGAAAGGGATGTTAGATCACAGTTTTCGCTAGGAAGGTAAGAAAGTACCAGGGACACGTTGATTGTTTATCATATGGAAAAGATATCGATGGCGGGTCTTCGGGAGCCCCTTTAGGAGAATATGAGAATATTAATATAATGTGGTTATGGTTATAATTGTATGTAATGATGCGTGATATCTCTACATACATCTCTCTTGATGATTGAGTATTTAATTGGATTATTGGGGTAAGTGGGTTTTGGATGGAGGATATGGGAAGGGTATATGTTATAATATTAATTGGGGGTGGGGGGTTAGTATTGAATTGTAAGAGTATTGTGGAAGCATGATGTAGTTAATATAATAATAGTGGATTATTTTATTATAATATGAAATTAAGTTTGTTTGAAACCTATAGACAATGACAGTGGTGAGGACACAAAGAAACACACAATAATCAAACCAACAATGTCACATTCACAAGGTTACGAGGTTAACCCATGGTGTTTTGAAAATTTGACACTGGATCTTCTGTTACTCTTGTCAGTGCCACCAGATGTTGATGAACATGTTTGACAACAGTACATTCACCTGTCGGACTGTGACACAAAACTTGAATACGTACATACTGGCCAGCCACACCTACACACGTAACAGAAGGGAAAGCTTCAGTGCAAGTTCACATCAAGGCAATTCTGCCATGCTACTTTTCAATGTAGTCATCGTGACCAGTGACCCCAGTTTACTTGTAGTAACTGACTGCAAAAAGTGATCATGACATGGAAACAGCGCTTCTGTGAACAATAACAAAAGAAATCCACTGTCTGCCTTCTAGATGGATGTCTGATCGAGTTTTTCCAATCTACTTCAAAGATGAATTAACCGCTCACGTCAAGCCATGTCCAGTCATCACTTCATGTTGCGAAAGAAACGCTGTCAAACCCAAGTCTCTACAAAGCTAGAACGCGAGGGTCTTTTCCGTTTATCTGTCCGTTTGTGTCTCTTTTCATTTCTTAGCAGTTGAGAAATCCACTGTCGGCTTGCTAGGCCAGTCACAGCTTCACCAGAGCCCTGTTAGCCAGCTTGACCTGTTTCCGTTTCCCACGACGTGGACGAGGGGTTGGACTTTGGGAAGAGTGTGTTATCTATAATGACTCCAAGATACTTCACAGCAGTGGATAGAGGAATTGATGTATTGCCGAATTCTATTGAAGCTGTTGTGATGGGAGAGAGTTTGTGTTTGGTCCCTACGAGCATGGCTTCGGTTTTATCTGTGTTTAGCTGTAACTTGTATGTATATACTGACCATATCTGACTTATGCAATATACACAGCTGGACATACTGACCATATCTGACTTGTGCAATATGCACAGCTAGACATACTGACCATATCTGACTTGTGCAATATGCACAGCTGGACATACTGACCATATCTGACTTGTGCAATATGCACAGCTAGCATGGCTTCGGTTTTATATGTGTTTAGCTGTAACTTGTATGTATATACTGACCATATCTGACTTATGCAATATACACAGCTGGACATACTGACCATATCTGACTTGTGCAATATACACAGCTAGACATACTGACCATATCTGATTTGTGCAATATGCACAGCTGGAAATACTGACCATATCTGATTTGTGCAATATGCACAGCTGGACATACTGACCATATCTGACTTGTGCAATATGCACAGCTAGACATACTGACCATATCTGACATGTGCAATATATCCTCACACCCGCCCCTACAGCGCAGCAAGGTGTAAGGAGGGTAAGTAAAGGAGTCCCATAACCTATAAGGTCGTAGGGGAGCGAGGCATCAGAGACCTCACTTCTCTAGGGCCAGCATATTGAGGGCGGCGCCCATCTCCTCTCCCTCGCTGCTTTACCTTCCCTGACCCTAAAGAGGGCAGGTACCCATTTACAGCTGGGTGAACTGGGGGAACTGTACTGAAGCCAAGGCGCGCAAAAGGTCACCCATCCAACTGGTAACCACGCTCGACGCTGCTTAACTTGGCTGGGGGAAAGCGAGTGCTCCGACCACTGAGCTATCCCATTCCCCAAGGTGAGACTCCTTAATACCCCGAACATCTCCAAAGGGCACACACACACACACACATTTTTGGCTAGTGGGCGGCAGTGAGCCCATATTTTAGTATTGCAAAAGTCAATCTGGTAAGTATGGAGAGGCCCAAAGGGTGATTTCAGCAACGCCTTGACCAGTGTGACATCACAGCTAACAACACTGAGAAAAGAAGTGGGACAGTAAACAGAGAGTTTCTGAAGAAAGTAGCCATTGTGGTCTGGTAGAGCGATGATAAAGTAAACCCCAGCATGCACACAGGTGTCGTGTTAGACACCATCCCGGAGGTCGGAACGCGGCCGCCTATATGGAATGGGGGGGGCATAGGCATGGGTCTCACTATTGGGGAGCCTGGGCTCTTGAGGAGGAACGAAAAAAAGAAAAGCAACACCTAGGCCTATGTTACACCCCCTAGGGCCTATTAAAACTTTCTAGGGCCTATTTTTAACACCTAGGGCCTATTACACACCTAAGGGCCTATGTTACACACCTGGGGCCTATGTTACACACCCGGGGGCCTATGTTACACGCCTGGGGCCTATTTTACACGACCCCTAAGGCCTATGTTACACACCCAAGCCCATTTTACACACATTAGCCTTTTCCCCACACACCTGGGGCCTATGTTACAAACACCTAGGGCCTATGTTACACGCCTAGGGCCTATTTTTACACACCTAGGCCTATGTTACCACCTAGGGCCTTTGTTACACACCGGGGGCCTCATGTTACACACCTAGGGCCTATGTTTACCCACCCTAGGGCCTATGTTACACCCCTAGGCCCTATTTTTACACACCCAAGGCCAGGGCCTATGTTACACAACCAGGGCCTAGTTACACGACACCTAGGGCCTATGTTACACGGCACCGGCACTAGGGCCTATTTACCACCTAGGGACCTATGTTACACGGCACCTGGGCATGTTAATACAACTAGGGCTATGTTACACACCTAAGGCCTAGTTACACGACACCTAGGGCCATGTTACACGACACCTAGGCCTATGTTACACGACACCTTAGGGCCTAGGTTACACGACACCCTAGGGCCTATGTTAACACCTAGGGCCTATGTACACACATAGGGCCTATGTTACACATCTAGGGCCTATGTTTCACACACCTATGGCCTATGTTTCACACCTAGGGACTTGTTACACGACACCTAGGGCTATTTTAAACCGGCACCTAGGCCTATGTTTACACGACATCTAGGGCCTATGTTTACAAAACCTAGGCCCAGGTTAACACACACATGCGCCATTTTACACACCTAGGGCCCGTGTTACACACCTAGGGCCATGTTACACACTAGGGCCTTTCTCACGATGTAAGACTTTATGCAGAATCTTCTGGCAACTCATCCCAAAGCTCTGGAACCATAATGTATCCCTGTTTACCTTTCCAATGGACCATTCAGCGATGTGAGAGGGTGGGGGATTCTGCTGCCTGGGAAACCAGCTTGCCCTCCATACTTAAACCAGGCCCTGCTCTGTGGGGTATAAACACCTAGAGCCCAACTCCATAATAGTCTTAGGAGACTGAGGGATGCCTACCATCAGGGATCTGGTAAACGTCACAGCTAACAACACTGAAAATAAGAAGTGAGATGTCAGAAACAACATGACTAGGTGACGTCACAGCTAACAACACTGACATAAGAAGTGAGAGGTCAGAAACAACATGACAAGGTGGAACGTCACGCTAAATAGTCTATGAGACTGGATTTTAAAAGTGACATAAAGAAGCTTTTGGGGAAGAGAGGGAGGGAGGCCCATTCCAGATCACTGGACCAGATATAGAGAAAAAAGCAATGCTGACTGTAGATTGGTTAATCTAGGTATTCGTAAGTGTTATGTTTGTTGTGGTTTTATGTAACTCATTAAAATAAACTTAGAGACATTGAGAAGATGCTGGTAACAATCTCCCAGTGCATTTCCTCAGTAGCCTCCCTTGTCATAGAAAATTACCCCTAATCCTAACATCTGATGGGTCATAATCAAAAACCATATTCATACATCCCGTTACAGATTATTGAAAAGTTTTTTAATCTCTTTTCAAACTGATAAACATTTAAATCAAATTATTGGGTATCTCTCGCACATCCCAATATACTGTCCCTTTGAAATTCCTTGTCTTCAGTCTTCAACTTCACTTTCAGTTTTGTTTTTTCTGTTTACACATCAGCAAAACACTTTAAACACTTTTTCTCTTTTTTACATCAGGGTAGCACTAAGTGCGGTGTTTTTTTAAGGTATGGAATTGTTTGCAGTTTCACAAGTCTTCCTGACCTTGTATATGTGCCAGACTGCAACTGTTCATCAGACGGTGTTCTGGTCATCAGCTGATCATCTGGAGTAGGGTTTAACTGCACAGTATCTGGTTCAGGTTCCTCTGGTACAGAACGCTGCTCCTGCGGTCCTGGAAGCGTTGATGTTTTGTAGGGACATCCTCTGTTGAAGATTGCTGGCTACTCCATGGACACAATGAAGACGATTTTTTCTTTGTTTTTCAGTAGGAGTTTAAACTGTGTTCGATGATGGTGAGGCAGCATCCACGATGACTGCTTCCTCGTCTCTTGGCATCTTCACCCACACTTTATCTCCTTTTTCAAGTTTTGGAGTGGTCCTAGTTTGGACAACGGTCAAACAGTTCTTTTTGTTGCTGTTTGATGTGAACATCTATCTGCTGAAATCTCTGTAATTTGTGTGACAGGAACAGGTGTGATGGAAAAGAAGGACTTTTGTTCTCATTTTCTTCCATCAGGACTCTGCTGGCTCGGTCCTGTTGGAGGGGTGTTGCTCTATAGTCAGAAGTGCAATGTAAGGTCTTCCTTCTTTTTCAACACACTTTTCACAGTTTGCACTGCTTTTTCAGTTCTCCACTTCCCTTGAGGATGAAAAGGACTACTTGTCAAATGTGTAAAAACCATACTTCTCAGCATAATTACTGAATTTCTTGGGCTGAGCTGGGGGACCATTGTCTGAAACAACAATTTCAGGAATGCCCTGTCTTCCAAAAATAGCTCTGCAATGATCAATGTCAGATGCTGATGTTGTAGATGACAGGTACTTACTTACTTAATCCTCTTCATCCTATGTGCCGGGACAAGGTTTCCAACTATGTACAGGTCCTGTACTGTCTCCTTTGTTTCAACCATGAGAGTGGCAGTATACTTTCCCACTACCTTGATTTCTGTCTTCCCTGGACCTAACAACTTCTTGTTGGTCTTCTGTATTACAGGAGAATTCTTCTTGAAAAATCATCGTGGAACAACAAAAACATCTGCTCCTGTATCCACTCAAAATCTGACTGATTTTCCATTGATCAGTACTGTTGCATGCCAAAGATCTTCTGCTACTGCATTGACACGTTCTTTGTCTGCACCTTCAATTAAGCTGAGTACTGTCTCTTCTTCTTCCTCTTCATCAATGTTGTGCACTGTGGGATTATTGCCCTTGAATACTCTCAAGTAGTGAGTGGGAGAAGAACCAGAATATACACAATGGCTTGAACAACAACTTGTGTGTGTGTGTTACAATGTCGGGATGTCACATTGGCGAGAGGATTCAAAGACTCATGCAGGGAAGTTCATTAACTTTTTTTGCATAACTTCAGCACATTAATATGAACTCCACAAGATATGTAGTTCTTGGGGAAATTCGTTGTTGTTCTTCAGTTAGCAGAGCAAGTTTTAAACTCAGCCCCATCTGTGCACCAGTCTAACAATCAAATCAACACTAAAGAATAATTTGTTTACAATGGGCAAACATACTTAAGTTTGACGAATTCAATCCACAGTGGAAAATTTTTGACTGTTACATTGAACGTCTGACTATGTACTTTTGAAGCAAATGATATAGCTGATGTAAAAAAAGAAAAGTGTGTTCTTGTCATCATTTGGTGCAAAATATTATTCACTACTTCGTTCTCTGTTTTCCCCGATACCCAGCTACAAAACATATGCTCAGCTCGTTGACATCAAAGGTACATGTATCACCCAAACCACTGGTCATAGGGTGAACGGTTCAAATTTTTACAGCAGAAAGCAGAGTGCGTTGGAAGCCCTGTGAATGACTTGCACGGAACTCAGACGTTTAGCATCTACGTGCGAATTTGGCCCATTTTTTTTTGCAGGAAGCCCTTAAGACAGATTTGTGTGTGGCCTTTCTGATGCAGTAACTCAGAAGAAACTGCAAATCTGAGAAAGATCTCACATTTTCCAAGGCAGTAGAAATCGCCCATGCTAGGGAAACAGCCACAAGTCACTCTGCAGCTCTTCACCCAAAGTTCTCAAATGAGCCATAAATCCACACCTGATGTGAACATGATACAAAGAAAACACCCGCGAAAAAAAAGCATTTGATAAAACTGCCAAGGTAAAAGACCAGAGCAACAAGTGTTACCGTTTGTGTAAAATGCTTCTGCTGCGGGTTTCCTTTCAAGAACTACACATGTAATCACTGCAAAAACTCGGACATTTGGCAGCAAGTCTGTCGTTCAAAGAACAAAAGTTGGAACATCTTCCACTTCCCAGAAGTTTGTATTTGAAAGCCATGAGGACATTGAAGTGGTGATGCACACTAAAGAAACAAATAATAAAACCATAAAAATGTCACATTACAGGTTGAGGTAAACCCATGGTGTTTGAAGTTGACACTGGAGCTTCTTTTTATCTTGCAGTGCCACAATGTTTGATGACATGTTTGACAACAGTACTTCACTGTCGGACTGTGACACAAAATTGAAAAAGTACACTGGCCAAACCGATTTCCAGTAAGAGGGAAAGCTTCAGTGCAAGTTTCCCATCAAGGCAAGTCTGCCATGCTACCTTTCATTGTAGTCAGCGGAAGTGGACCCATTTACTTGGTAGAACTGGATCAAAAGTTTGGACATGGAAACAGCGCTTCTGGTGAACCAAAAAAAACAAAGAAACCACTGTCTGCCTTAGATGGATGTGATCATTTCCCAATCTCTTCAAAGATGAATTTGGTCACGTCAAGTCATGTCCAGTCACACTTCATGTTGAAGAAAACTGTCAACCCAAGTTTTTACAAAGCTAGACCTGTGCCATAGGGACTTAGGGACAAGGTTGAAGCTGAAATCCAAAAGCTGGAAGAAGAAGGAATCATTGAGCCAGTCAAGCACCGGCCTGGGCAGCACCATTGTACCAGTTTTAAAGCCGATGGAACTGGGCTTGTGCGGTTTACTACAAAGTAACAGTGAACACTGTAGCAAAAGCAATGTGTACCCACTGCCTGAGTTGAAGATCGTTCAACAAAGTTGCTGAGGAAAAGACTTTCACCAAACTTTATTTGAAGCATGCATACCAACAGTTGCCCCTTGCTGAAGATTTCCCAAAAAGTTGACTACCATCAACACTCCCGAAAGGCCTGTTCAGATACAATCGTTTTTTCCCTTTGGCGTCTCAGCTGCACCAGCTATTTTTCAGCGAAACCATGGACTGCTTCTGCAAGACATACCGCAAGTTGCGGTATTTCAGGATGATATCCTGGGCACAGGTGACACAGATGAAAAACACAATTTTTCATCTTTGGGAAGTTTCCACAGACTTGACGCCCCAGGTTTTCGTTTGAAGAAAGCCCAAATGTGAGTTCATGCTGCCTGAAGTAAAGTACTTAGGTCAAAGGTCAACGCAGAAGGTGTTTAGCCACCCCTGAGAAAGTGCAAGCTGTCCAGGATCCCCTTTCACCCCCCAAAAAGCAGCTGAGTTGAAGTCATTCCTTGGTCTCGTCAACTTCTACGGGAAATTCTTGCCTCAGCTGTCAACCTGTTCTTTCTCCTCTGAACAGTCTTCTTCGCAAAGTGTTTGTTTTTTTGGTGGGGAACCAGCAAGTTCAAGCCTTCAAGAAAATGAAGGATATGCTTCTTTCAGCCAACCTCCTGGTACATTTTAAACCAGAACTGGAAGTGACATTGTCTGTGACGCTTCTGCAGTGGGCCTTGGAGCAGTTCTAGCCCACAAGTTTCTGATGGTTCAAACATATTGCATATGCCTCAAGGTCACTGAACAAAGCTGAACGAAATTACTCCAACATTGAAAGGGAAGCACTGGCAGTCGCCTTTGGAGTGAAGAAATTTCGTGACTATCTTTTTGGCCGCCCATTTTTTTCTTGTACACTGACCACAAGCCCTTGGTGACATTGTTTGGTGAAAAAGAAACCCATCCCAAAAGAGGTTTCTACCAGGATTCAAAGATGGGGAATGCAGTTGTTACAGTACACATACACTATCCACTACAAATCGGTGATGACAATGACACATACTGATGCTCTGAGCAGTTTTCCCACGCCAACTACAGTGCTGAACCTGAGACTCCAGAAGAATTCATCTTCCTGATGGACCCTCTCTCCACAACACCAGTGACATCTGCTGACATCCAGACAGAGACTGATGTGACCCTGTGCTGTCACATGTCAAGAAATACACATTGACAAGATGGCCATCAGATTCAGAATTTTCCAAGAAAGTGGCATTCACAACTGAAAAGTTTCAAGACCGTGAAGCAGAACTGAGTGTTCAAAGTGGTTGCCTTCTTTTAGGAAACAGAGTTGTAGTACCTCCAGCTTGTCAAAAGCAATGCTGGAAGAGCTTCATTCCTGTCATCCAGGTGTCTGCAAGATGAAGAGCCTTGCTCGCTCATATTGTGGTGGCCAAGACTGATGGTGACATAGAAGCTACTGTGAAAAAAGTGTGAAGCATGTCAGCAAGTTCGACACATGCCTCAGAGACTCCACTTCATCCTTGGATTGGCCTGAAAAACCGTGGTCTAGATGCATGTGGACTTTGCTGGACCTTTCCTGGGACACATGTTTTTTGTGGGAGTTGATTCTCATTCTAAGGGATGGAGATAAAGAATGATGACCAAAATCACAGCAGAAAAAGACAATTTTTTGTCTGAGAGAACTCTTTGCTACACATGGATTGCCAGATACCATTGTTTCTGACAATGGTCCTACATTCACCGCACAGATTTCAAATCATCACTCAGTTTCTAGGCAAACGCCATGTCCTTGTCTCACCGTATCATCCAGCTTCAAAAAGCCTTGCTGAGAGAGCAGTTCAGACATTCAAGGAGTTTCATGAAAAAGATTCACCAAATCTCACTGTGGAACACAAGTTGGCCACATTTCTCCTTCAGCAGCACATCACACCTCATTCAACTACTGGCCTGCCCCTGCAGAACTCCTCATGAAACCGAATTGAAGACACGTCTTGATTTGACGCAGCAACACTGTCACACAAGGTCGAAGACATTCAGGCCCAAAACAGAAGATGAATCATGACTGCAGTGCAAAGGACAGAATTTATGCAGTTGGTGACAAAGTATATGTTCGTAACTTCGGATCTGGCAAAACCTGGCTTTAGGTACTGTTGCGAAGTCACCCGGTCCTCTGTCTTTCAGACTTCAGTTAAAGACGGCCGTGTGATCAGGCCCACATTGATCACATTCGCAAAACGTTGACTGATGACAAAAGAACCTACCACCTCCTCTTCCCATTTGGGCTGACCCTACTATTCCCAGTGAAGCCCCCAAAATCCAAAGTCCCTACCCCTACGGACCCTTCTTTTCCTTTCCTCAGGGGGCAGCTCCCCCTGTGGTAGCACCTGGGTCCTGTCCGGCCACACCTGTTCCCCAGCAGTGGATCGCCCCATGCTGTGATGTCTCCAAACTGGAAAAGCAATCCTAAGGTGTTTCGGACTCCTGGGCGCCTATTCCCGCCTTGGCTGAGCGTCCCCCGAAGATTCTGCAAGGCCCCAGATCGATTAGATCTATGAACCAAATGCACATTTTTTTTCCTTTTGTTTTGATTGACAGTGGTCAGTCCTTTCTATATAGATTTCTGTGTTTTTTTTCAGTGACCCGTGATTGAACTATAAGAACTGTTAATGACATTCATCGTTGTTTGGTTTAAAAGTTTACACAAGGCTGTTGGTTAACTCCTGGGTGAGAGTGGGTTGTGTGCTAGTGAATGTTACACTCCTGGTGAGAGTGTTGTGGATAGTGAATGTTACAACCTCCTGGGTGAGAGTGTTGTGTGATAGTGATTGTTACACTCCTGGGTGAGAGTGTTGTGTGATAGTGATTGTTACACTCCTGGGTGAGAGTTTTTTTTTTTATTACTCATTTATTGATAGTGTGTGTTTTATGTTACATAAAAACTTAAAGGGAAGGGTGTGGGATTATTGCCCTTGAATACTCTCGAGTAGTGAGTGGGAGAAGAACCAGAATATACACAATGGCTTGAACAACAACTTGTGTGTGTGTGTGTTACAATGTCCAGATGTCACATGCACCTTCTTAGATCTACACATGACTGCATAGTGACCTTTTGAAAAACATTTGTGGCACTGGTCATCTTTTGCTGGGTAGTCTTTCTTCCATGTAAAAGGTACTTTGCCACAACCGCGGAATTTCTTTAGTGCTTGAGAACAAAATGTTGATGCTTTTCAGTTTTTGCTGCATATTTTCTTCCATTCAATGGAATTCTGTTTCACATGTGAATTCTCATAGTCATGGCTTGCCATTACGTGTGCCTGCTGTCTTGAAGTTTCATATCCTTCCAATGCACAAACATTTGGCCAAGTCTAACTTTTTATCTTCCACATTTTCTCTCTGAGCGCATCTTTTTCTCACTCCCATGGCAGCTTGGTCTTGAATCATCCACCTCTTGTTGCCCAAAAATTACAGTGTTTGGCTAACTGACCAAGAGCTATGATGTATGCTTCAAATGATTCTGAGGCTTCTTGCTGTTTTGAGTGAAACTTGTATGCTGACGAGGGACATATGCTCTACTATAGCAGAGAGCAGGACAAGCATATCAATGGCGTAGGCATGCTTGTCAACAAGAACATCAAGAATTCGGTAATAGGGTACTACCCAGTGAACAGCCGGCTTATGGCCATCCGCCTCAGGGCAGCCCCATTCAACATCACAGTGATTCAAGCCTACGCACCAACAACGGATCACGATGATGAAGACGCAGAGGAATTCTACAACCAACTACAGAACTACAGGCATCATCGATAAGGTGAACAAGAAAGATACTTGATCATCCAGGGAGACTGGAACGCCAAGGTGGGGGGAGACGCACTGGAAGACTGGAGCAAATTCTGTGGTCCCTCCTGTAATGCGATCACCAATGAGCGAGGACTCCGACTACTGGAATTTGCCAGGTACAACGACACGGTGCTCGCCAATACCCTTGGAGAACACAAGGCATCCCGACGCTGGACATGGCATGCACCCAATGGGATCCATCACAACCAGATTGACTACATCCTGGTGCAGAACCAGTTTCGATCTGGCATCAACAGACCCAAGACGAGGACATTCCCAGGTGCAGACATGGGCAGCGATCATGACCTTGTGCTCCTGAACTCTAGAGTCCAATTGAAGAAGATCAAGAAGACAAAGAACACCAGACTCAAGTTCAACCTGGACAGACTGAAGGACCCCACCATCACCAAGTCCTTCCAAGCAACAATAGGAGGGAAATTTGTACCACTGCTGGCACTTGAAGAAGATGCCGAAACGATGACCATCAGTTTTAACGCAGTGATGACTGAGACAGCAAGTATACTCCTTGGCAAACATTGCCGAAAAACACAACCATGGGTCACAGATGAAATCTTGAATATGTGTGACAAAAGACGAGACCTGAAGAAGAGCAAGAACACTACAGGAGCAGTTGAGTACAGAGAAGTAATCAAGAAGATCAGGAGAAACATGAGGAAGACCAAGGAGGAATGGATAGAGAAAACAATGTACAGAAATCGAAGAGAGCCTGACAAAGAATAATAGCAGAAGAGCATACCAGATTGTGAAAGAGCTCACCAAACAGAAACAGGCAAGAGTCAGTAACATCCAGGACAAAGAAGGGAATTGCCTAACAGAAAAGAAGGAAATCGTTGGCAGATGGACAGAATACTGTTCCGAACTCTACAATCATCAGACACTAGGCGACCCCAGCGTACTTGCAAGCCAAGCCTCATGAATAAAGACAACTTCCCAATTCTACGCGAGGAAGTAGAAGTAGCCATTAGATCACTGAAGAAAGGAAAATCAGCAGGAATCGACAACATCCCAGCAGAGCTGATCCAACACGGGGGAGAAGCAGTGACAGACATCCTTACAAGTATCTGCAACAAGATCTGGCAGACCGGAGAGTGGCCTACACCATGGACTCAATCACACATCATCCTTCTCCCCAAGAAAGGAAATCTCTAGCAGTGCCCAAACTACAGGACAATCAGCCTCATAAGTCATGCCAGTAAAGTCATGCTGAAAGTGATCCTGAACAGGCTGAAACCACAGGCAGAAGAGATCATTGCCGAAGAGCAGGCCGGTTTCCGCCCAAATAGAAGCACCACAGAACAGATATTCAACCTGAGGGTTCTGTGTGAGAAATACAGCCAGCATCAACAAGACATCTTCCACGTCTTCACTGATTTTAAGAAGGCCTTTGATAGAGTATGGCATGACGCTCTGTGGGCCACCATGAACAAATTCAACATGGGCCAGAAGCTGATTCACACCATCAGGGAACTCTACTCAAAGGCCACCAGTGCAGTACTCGTACAGGGCACTGTAGGGGAATGGTTCTGTACCTCAGTTGGGGTCCGACAGGGATGTCTGCTGTCGCCGGTACTATTTAACATTTTCCTCAAACGCATCATGGCTGACGCCTTGGAAGACCACACAGGCACAGTCAGCATTGGAGGGCGAACAATCACCAACCTCAGGTTTGCCGATGACATTGACGGTCTGGCAGGAAATGAAGAGGAACTGGCCAACCTAGTGAAGCAACTGGACGAAATATCCTCACGATACGGCATGGAAATCAGAGCAGAGAAAACCAAGCTCATGTCAAACAGTGCCCAGCCAATCACCACCAAGATCACTCTCAGCGGAAAAGAACTGGAGACAGTTGACCATTTCAAGTACCTTGGAGCCATCATAAGTGAGGAAGGATCGAAGACCGAAATCCTAGCAAGAGGGGCACAAACAGCAGCAGCAATGGCAAAAACTGAAGACCATATGGAGAGACAGAAACATCCCTCTCGGAACCAAGGAAAAGTTACTAAACGTGCTAGTCACCTCAATCATGCTTTATGCATGTGAGGCATGGACACTGAACGCAGACCTACAAAGGAGGATCCAAGCAGTAGAAATGAGATGCCTCAGAAGGCTCCTTGGCATCTCATACAAGGACCATGTCACCAACAATGAAGTCCGCAGAAAGATCACTCAACAAGTGCGGACTATGAAGACCTACTGACCACGGTGAAAAAGAGGAAACTCAGATGGTATGGGCACGTAACACGCTCAGAAGGACTTGCAAAGACCATCCTGCAAGGAACAGTCCAGGGGAAGAGAAGACTGGGCAGACAGAGGAGAAAGTGGGCCGACGACATCCATGATTGGACAGGGAAGGAGTTCAGTGTCACCCAGGCACTCGCCCACGACCGCGCTAAATGGAGCCAGCTGGTCCACCGTTCGTCCACCATGCAGCGCCCCTACGACCCTGACGGGTTACGGGACCAGTGAACAGTGAACAGTGTATGTTTCAAATGCTTCATGTTTTTTCTCCAACACAGAATTCCTGACATTTCTCTAGAATTTTCTGCAAATTCTTGCTATCAGCATCACTGTCAAAATGAAATCATCATAAATATCCATTGCTTCTTCTCCAAAGGTGGCTAAGAAAACAGCAGTTTGAAATTCTGCACCTTCTTTATTCAGTCTACTGGCTATGGAATAATTGTCCCACTGTCTTTTGAATTTTTGCCATTTATTATTTGGCAAACTGCTTCCACACTCTAGTTTGACTGGAGCTGTGAACTGCTTCATCTGGCTCGCTGAAGATATGGCCATAACCTCTAAAAGCTTTCTAGTTTACTACCAGTCTTTGTTTTTGCTTCTTTTTTTTTCTTTTTTTAACTTACAGTTCCGCCCATACCTTCAGTTATCAGCTACTGTTTCCATTGTCTCTAGTTTGATCCCTCTTCTGACACCATGTTGTGTTTGCTGTTGTTTATGTAACTCATTAAAATAGACTTAGAGACATGGAGAAGATGCTGCTAATGATCTCCCAGTGCAGTTCCTCAGTAGCCTCCCTTGTCATAGAAAGTACCTGGAAGACAATATGGCCTAATTATCTGATTGGTCAGTAATGCGTTACCTACCATTAGTCTACAGTTTCTATACACAATTATGTATGATTCAGAAAGGGGATGTTGGTCTTGTTTTTGCTCTAGATAATGGCTTTTTCAGATACAGTTTTGTTGGGGTTTTCTTTGGTTTGCTTGTTCTTTTGTTGTTGTTCTTAATTGTTTGTATCCCTGTGTGTGGGAATTTTTTCCCCTGGTTTTGGTATTTTGTAATATATTTGAAAAAAATAAAGAAATAAAACACATTTTAAAAAGAAATTACTCTTCAAGGTCTAGTTGGTTACTTCTTCAAGTTACCCTCCTTCCAATACTGGAACCTCCCCCCCCCCCCCCCCCCCCCCCTCCCCAAAACCCCAACAACAACAATGATTGGAAAAGACATGAACTTATTATTTATGCATGCACCCACATGCCCACTCACACACACAAGCACACATGTGCACACCCATACACACACACTAATATATGAACACAATTTTATAAAGACTATTGACTAGTAAACACACATACACACACAGTGCAGACTCCACTCTCCCCAAAAGTCCTTCTGATGAGACTATAAACCGAGGTCCCGTGTGCGAACGCATGCAGAACATCTTACGCACACGTTAAATCCTGTTCCGCTTTTCACAAGAGTAGGCCATTGTGTGCCAGTGGGAACAGATGACAATTTACAAAACCGCATACACACGGGGACTGGATGTAAAAAAGCACATGAGTGCTTATTCCATTATCCTCGATATAAAAGAATTATAAAAATAAAAACGCACGCGTGCACCATAATGACCATTAACTAGCAAAAACATAAACTTACACACACACACAATTTAAAAATCATTTAAGCCAAAAGTAAAATACAGGAGTACTTATTTTCATGACCACACACACCCACACGACAATCAGGGAGGTATATCAGATAATGTAAAACTGTTTGGTCAGTGCTGTTTTGAATTTAGAATTCGAATGACTACTGAAACAAAAGAATTTCTTTTTCTATTTGTTTTACTGTTGGAGCATGAAAACGGCGTCCTGAAGGCAAGGACTGAAATTCCAAAGACATAGCATGGGAAGGATCAGCCAAGATGGCAGTCGCTTTGTGCACAAGCTGCTGATTGCAGTAGGACTTGAGATCTCTTTGTTCTTCTCTCTTTAAAGCCAAAGTTACACGTAGTTTACAAGATCAGTATTTGCAACAATGGTTTTCTCATGTTGATAACAACCACATATTTCTTAATTATAGACTATTTAAGAAGTGTTTCTGCTTTGAAGATTATCTGACGATTCTTCCCCATAATTTGTCATTAACTTTTATTCATTTTCGAACGTTAAATCACAGACTTCCCATCCAAATTGGCAGAATAAGAAATGTTCCTAGAGCAGAGAGAGTCTGTGATAAATGTGGTGAAAACGAGCTAGGTGATGAGTTCCATTATCTATTCAAATGCCATTTCTTTGTGCAGCTAAGAAACAAATTTATCCCAAGATACTATAGAGGAAACCCAAATGTTATGAAGTTCCATGAATTGTTTAGTTCCACAAATAAATCCTTGCTTATTGAAGTTATGACTCTTTCATGTCCATGGTTTGTGCTCTTTCATTTTGGAGCGAATTTGTGTGTGAGTATTTTTCACACACCCACATCCGCAAGTTGTGATTTTGTTAAATTTCATGTACCCCTTGGGGTTTTTTCTTGAAATAAAATCTTGAATCTTGAATCTTCTCCAATTATTTTTGAGCAGACTCTAACAATTCTCCTAAGACTATTCTTGTTTTTAACTCTAAGGTTGTTGTACCAACGGATGAAAGCAAAACTCAGAACACTCTATGTAGGACTTGTAGAACAAAGAAAGAAGCTTTTTGTCAACAAAAAATGAGTTCAGCTTCCTTAGAAAATACACACGTTGTTGTCCCTTTTTGACAATAGCCTAGCGTCAGTGTTAGCATCCCAG
>CM054156.1:31621729-31737902 GCA_028751875.1 Rapana venosa
GTTTTTTTTGTGGTGTTGCCCGTAGGGTGGGGGTTGGGGCTTTAGTGAGGTGACCAAACCACTGATCCTTTGTTGTTCGATATGGTGGAGAATTGGTGTTAGTCCGACCATGTCTCTGATCACCTCATTCTTGATCTTGTCGCGTCTGGTCTTGTTGACAGCTTTTCTCAGGCAGCGCATTTCACATGTGACCAATTTTCTCTCTAAGGCTTTTGTTAGGACCCATGTCTGACACTGGTATGTGAGTGTTGGAACGAAGATGGCGTTGATGAGTTTTTCCTTGGTGCTCATTGGGATGCTGGAATGTTTTAGAAGGGGGGCGAGTTGGTAACTGACTGCGTTCACTTTCTGGCATCTTGTTTCTATCTCTCTGTCCAATTTTCCATCTTCAGTGAAGAGGCTCCCAAAGGGTATTTAAATTCTTTGGTCTGTTTCAGCTGGGTGCCGTTGATGTTGATGTCCAGCTTTCCTGGATTTCTGCTGACAGACATAACTTCTGTTTTGGTGATACTGATCTTCATGTCATACCTCTTGCAGCTTGTGTTGAGTTGGTCTGTGTGATCTTGAAGAGCTGCTTTGTCCTGATTCATCAGGGACTGGTCGTCAGCAAATAATAGTTCATTCAGGGCCTCAAGATCTGGGTTGGCTTCCTTTGTGATCTGGTCCATGTAGATCACGAAGAGAAGGGGAGAGAGTACGCAGCCTTGCCTGACCCTTGATGTAATCGGGAACCAGTCGGATGTTCCACTGGCTGTTCGGACTGCGCTCATACTGTTGGCATAGATTGCACTGATGTTATCAAGCAACTGCCCCTTCACGTCGTACTGCTCCAGGATCTTCCAGAGCTTGTCTCTGTTGACTCGGTCGAAAGCTTTTTCTTGATCAATGAATACTATATGCAGGTCTTGGTTGTATTCGATGGCTCTTTCACACAGCTGTCGGAGTGCGAAAATGGCATCTGTGCACCCTCTTCCTTTCCGAAAGCCAAACTGGGCATTGCTCAGTAGGTGTTCTGCTTTGGCTCTTGTGCGCTGTTCCAGAATCTTTGCATACATTTTCCCTACATGGCTGAGAAGTGAAATGCCTCTGTAGGTGCTGCAGTCTGTCTTGCTGCCCTTCTTCTTCCAAATTGGCACCTCTATTGCATTTTGCCAGTCCATTGCCAGTCCATTGGTACTTTCCTCTCTTCCCATGCTTTCTGGAAGATGATGGTGAGCCACTTAACTCCCGTTTCTCCGCATGCAAGGATGACTTCAGTTGTTATGCCGTCATCACCTGCGGCTTTGCCCTTTGGGCTGGTCTTAATTGCTTTTCTTGTTTCAGCTTCAAGGATTTGGGGCTCTAACTGGTCTTTATATCGTGGTGAAACTGAGAGCGGGAAGCTTGAAACTCCAGATGGGTTTAAAAGATCTTTAAAAGTAATTTTCCCATCGTTCAGAATTTCCTCTTCTTTGTGCAGTGCCTCTCCATTTGCATCATTCACTACTTTGTTGGTTGAAGGCTCATCTCCAACTCATCACCCTTCAACTTTTGAAAAATTCTCTTGGGGAGTTTTTGCAAATTTCACTTAACTTCTCTCCATAATCGCCCAAGATTTTCTTTGGAGGCTTTCACAACATAAATTACTATGTCTTATTGCGATTCTGTACTTGGGCGTAGTCCTCTTCTGTCTTGGTCTTGGCCCAACTTTATATAGCGCTTTTTTTCTTGATGGTTTCCCTTTCACCTTTTGGGTTTCCCACCAAGCTGTAGCTTTCCTGTTTTTACCTCCAATTTCTTTTGCCCCGCAAACTTCCCTTAAGGTGTTCAAGAGGGCTGGCTTGAAGGTGTCCCAGACTTGCTCCATGTTAAAGGGGTTGTTGTATCATGGAGTCAAGTTTAAACCTTGATAGACTGTGAATCTGTTCTTGCACTTCTTTCTCTTCCAGTTTGAGGAGGTTGATCTTTTCAGGCGGGTTCTTCCTAGCATTTATTTTTCTTCTTCTGAGTACTGGAGGCTAGAATGACAGGCCTGTGGTCAGTGTAAAGGGTTTGGGCATTGGGGATGGCTTTTGAGTCTTTGATGGCGTAACGTGTTCTAGATCTTGCAAGTATAAAGTCGATTTGAGACGAGATGTTGAGATCGTTCCATTTGTACCAGGTGTAAATTTGGGAGGCTCGGTGTTGGAAAAAGGTGTTGGTGATGATCAGATCATGCTCTGCACATAGTTCCAGCACGTGGTTCCCGTTGTAATTGCAAGGTGTTCTGTGGGGTCCAAGATGTTTTGTCCATGGGTTTCTTCTCTCACCAACTCTGCTGTTGAAATCACCCATGACATACAGGTCCTCTTTGTCAGGGGTGCTGTTGATGAGGTCGGAGAGCTCTTGATAGAATGAGTCTTTCTCCTCTTCTGAGTACAAATCGTTACACGGTGCATATGCTTGGATATAGTGGACGATTTTGTTGGACTTTCTTTACCGGATTTAATCAGTCTTTTTGATAGGGGGTTTTGTACTCATGAGATTCTTTTGCTATGTCTGGGTGTAGGATGAATCCCCACACCATGGTTGCCTCTGGTCTTTCCTGACTCCACTCCAGATGAGAACAAAGTTTGAATGGATTTCTTTCGATCCTTCTCCTTTCTTCCTAGTGTCTGAAATGCCCATGATGGAGATCTTTCTTTTGGTCATGAATTCCACAATTTCTGGTTTCTTGTTTGTTAGGCCGCAGATGTTCCATGTTCCAATGTAGTCACTGTTCCTATCTCGATGTCCGTTTTCATTGCGAGGTCGTTTTCCGTTGGTATCCGTCCGTGTGTCTCTTTTCAGTTTTCTTAGCGGTTGATAAATCCACTGTCGGCTTGCTAGGCCAGTCACAGCTTCACCAGAGCCCCGTTAGCCAGCTTGACCTGTTTCCGTTTCCCACGACGTGGACGAGGGGTTGGACTTTGGGAAACGAATCCAACAACAAGAGGGTTAAATTGATATATTTAAAAAACTGTTAAAGATAATGATTTGAAATTTTGCATGATTCTTGATCTTGTTATTATCTTTCATTTGAAATAAGAAACATCAAATTCTATGACGTTTGAAAAAATGAGTGGTCCTACCTAATATTCATATATATATATATATATATATATATATATATATATATATATACACACACATACCGTATACATATGTATGATAGGGGTGTGTTTATCTTTTAAAAATTTTTTTTTTTTCATTTCCGGTAAGGGGAAATAACTCTCCCTATCTTTTTAAGAGTTCCTATAGTTTTGCGTTTTGATTTTCCCACCAAAATGGCCCTTCTTCTGAAAAAGGGGGGGGGTTTTTTTTTTTTTTTTCTGGTGTGTTTTTTTGGTGTTCCCATTTTGGGGGGTTTTGTTTTTCCTGTATGTAAGACACGCAACCGTAAGAGTGCGTGGGTGGGTGGGTTTGTTCCCCTTATCACTGCTTGCCCCCAAGAAAAAGGTGTGAGTTTTGTTGTGGAAGGGGTTGTTTTGGCACACGGGAGAAAAAAAAGTTGGTTTATTTTTAAATGATTTTTGAATTTTTTGAAAACATTTTTGTGTTGAATTTGAGGGTTCAATTTACATTTAAATAATTATAAAAAATTTAAAAAAAAAAAAACAACCCCATGGTCTTAAAATGGAAACTTTTAATTAATGAAATTTGGAAGGAAAACATGTTCAAACATTTTATTCTTTCCCGTCAAAACATCCTGAAAAAGAGTTTGGTTTTAAAAACCTTTTCTGTTTTGTCCCGGTTGGGTGGGGGCCCCCCTAAAGAACCAACAACCAGTTTTTTTTTTGTTCTGCCTTCTGGGGGTTTTGTAAAATTTGAGGGTGTTTGTGATTTTTCCCAGCTTTCTTGGTTGTCTTTTTCCTCCTTAAGGTTTAATTTTTTTGCATTTTTTTCTTGTGACAGGGTCATCTTTAAAATTTTATCTTTTTCCCACGAGGTTAGGGGCCAACCCCAATGTTTTTGCGGATTCTTTATGACCTTTGGCATTTTCCCTTTTAGGGAAGCCAAGGATTAAAGATCTTGGATGTACCTTTTTAAAAATCTGCGTCTGGTCTACCGGCCATAAAAAAAGGATTTACAAAGCCATTTCTTCGGGTTTAAAGGTTTTTATCCTCCAATGGGTTTTTTTTGAGTGCTTTTTTTCTTGCAGTCCTGAAAAATTTGGCTTGGATCCCTGGCTGTAAAATGGCCCCCCAGGAATTAAAAGTTTCAAGTTTTGAACCTTTCCAGTTCTGGATTCCCTGAAATCAGTTTGCTTTGGGTTTTTGGGGACCAGTTTGGTCTTCTCAGCTTTTTCCCATGCCAATCCCTGTATTTTTTGGGGCCTTATTCAGGTGTTTTTTTACCTGGAAGTTTTTTTGACCTGCTTTATGTTTCATCTGCAAACGGGGGTTTTGTGATCTTCTGACAATCTGACTGCCTTTGATGTTCCGTCCAGCCTTTTTCCCGGGGAAAGTGTAACTAAAATAATTTCTTTTAGTTTTTCCCAAAAATTATTTGTTTTGGATTTAAAAAAATTTTACGGAATTTCCAAACTGAAAAACCCATTTCAATGGGCGATTTTATTTCGAATGCACGGCCCAATTGCCAAACCACACCAAAAATCCCAAAAATGTTTTAAAAAAAAAACAAAATAATTTTTAAACAAAAAATTTGGGGAATTTTTTTTATAATCTGTTTTCAACAAAAAAATTTTTAGGGGGGCGATTTTTTTTTAGTGAAGGGCTTGACAATTCATTTAATAATGTTTTTAGGGGAGACGTTTTTATAAAGGGGGTTTTTGATTTGGGGCAGACATTTTATGTGAAGTGGGTTTTGTTTTGGGGCAGAGTCAGTTTAAGTGAATGGCTTTTGATTGGGGCAGATGCTTTATTTTGAATGGCTTTGATTTGGGCAGATGTCATTTTTATAGTGAAGTGGCTTTGTTGGGGCAGATCCAGTTTATTGGAAGGGGCTTTGAGGGGGCAATGTCGGTTTAGTGAAGGGGTTTTTGATTTGGGTTTTTTCCCTTTTTTGGGTTTAGATCCAGGCTCCCCAATGGACAAATTTTGCAGATAATTTTGAAAACCGTTTGTTATCTTAAAAGGACCACATTTCATTTAGCAGAAAGGGGATCATGTCTAACTGACACCGTGTGCATAACTAAAAAAAATCCCCCTTGAGAAACAAAAAAGTGTATGATTCACTCAATTCGCGCATGTCCCCCTTTACTGTTGAACATTCCCAGCTAAACACCCGGGGGGTCTCCAGAATAGCACAAAATTTTTCCCCAAAGATTCTTTTTTAAAGGGGAAAGAAAGGACACTGGGGTACTTTTTTAAAATAGGGGTTTTTTAATCGAGTCCGACAACCCAAAGCGATGGATAAAAAGAGAAAAGACTGTTTATTCAACCCCATGATCCAGAATCAGGGTTTTCGAATCTTTTGGTGTCTGATTAATTAGGAAATTTTTAAAAACTCCCATTCAATTTTAAGTGAACCCCATGTTTTAAATTTCCCCAAAATAACCCTTTTGCAGCAGAAATAATAATCGATGCATTTGGAAGAATTTCATAATTCATGTCGCTTTCGGTGGTTACGGCCACATGAACATCCCCAGCTCATCCCAAAAGTCGGAATCGGCCCTTGGCTTCCCAAAAAAAATTCAGCAATGGGAACTTTCGGAGCGCTAGCCGAGGAACAAAAAACAATCATCCGCCCCTTGCATGCAACTTTGAAAACTTGTCATTTTTTTCCACAGACCCAAAAAGGCCCAACCTTGAAAGGAGAACGGTTTTAACGTGTGTGTAAATTCAGCTTTCACACACGTTTGGTTTAGGGACTCCCGAGGATTTGGGGGTTGTAATTTGGGACAAATGCTAAGTCCTTCACTTCCCCCATCCCTGTCCTGTGGCCCCTGGGGGCACCCTAAAAATTTTGCAACCACTTCCTCCACCCCCAAAAACCCTGTTTTTCCATTGCAACATGCAACTCAAAGCCAATCTACTTTTTGGAGTCGAGATCTTTCCCATTATTTTCTCTGTCGCCTCTTCATCCCCTCCTTGACTTTTCCTTAGGACAGTCTCCAGCCCCAGAGTTGTGGACGTCCCCGTACCACTTTGTTTTTTTTTTTTTCACTAAAGTCGGGAGTCTTCATAATCTGACGGCGTTTTAAATTCGGGTTTTCCTTTCTCACCAGTGAGTGATTCGCATGAGATCCCAAGATCTGGAGAATAATCTACAGGTGGGAAATTACCCCTTTTTGAACAGGGGTGGTTTAACCGGGGTATGAAATCAGGAGAGCACTGCTGTGCGCGCACATATGTGTGTGTGGGGCGTGCCCCTGTGTGTGTGTTTTGGTGGTGGGGGGTGGGTGTGTTTGGGGCCCCCCCTGTGTGAAATTTAAACATCAGAAGGGTATGCTTTCTGTTTAACAAAGGTTTGTCTGAGATTCTTAAACGATTTGATATATCAAGATCATTGTCAACTTTTTTCACGTTTTTTTAAAGAAAAAAGATAGCGCATTGCTGACTGAACTGCTGATTTTTTTTTTTTAAAACTATCTCTAAACATGATCCCCCCAGGCCGGGGTGCTAGTGTGGGGAGCCCAAAAGGTGAAAAAAGGGGTCACCTGCGACAGTTTTTTTTTTGGATTTTTACGTCTAACCCCCTCAAATGATTTGCAAACAGTGTACAGAATACCTCTGTGTCCTACCTTAGAAAAAAAAAAAACACTGTGCTAACATGAAGAGAAGACACACATTTCAGCAGCTTTAGTACAATTTGGCGTTGCATTCCCTGATTCACTCCCATTTTCCATCGGAGTGACAGCTTTGAAAAACCTGGTAAGTTTGGGGCCGAGTCTGAATCAGGGGGTTTTCTTTTTTTTTCTTTTTAAAATTAAAAAATTTTTTGTAGTTAAATTGTAAACCCTGAAGCGGGGTTGTTTATTTTCGGAGTCATTATTCACTAAATTAAAATCTAACTTTTATATCAAAACTGAAATTTTGGGTTTTTCAGACAGGGACTGCCCCAGTTTCTTGAAAATTAATCCACAAAACGAAAAGAAAGACGATGATCCAAAGGGGTACTGAGAAAGCCATCATCGCAGGAAAAGCTATTGCCTTGTTAAGAACCACCCGGAGGTTTGGATTCTTTGTGTATATCGCCAAAAAAAAGCACAGGACCACCAAGTTTCGGCATCTTTTAAAAATCTGCTAAAACGCTGGAGTTGATCCCCTCCCCAGACATCAACCTATGTCTGAACAACAGGGTAAAAGTATGTTGGCCTTTACATTGCTGTGCGAAAGGTTTCCCCCGAGTGCCCAAAATACTCTTGAAACATGCGGTACTTGCTTCTCTTTCCCATGTTTATTATTGTACTTTTAAAAAGCATTTTTGATCCCTTTTTTCCGTCAGTGAAAAAATTTATTTTCATTTGACAAAATTCCAAACACATGCTACATTTTACGGTGATATTTTCTTTGTGCAGTGTCATGAAAAATTTATTTTATCACTAAAATTTGACAGGGGGCAGCTGTTACAGCAGAACATTTAGATGGCGAAAAAAAAGTGAAGTCACCCTCCCCTTTGCCTCTTCACCCCATCTCCTTTGCAGTCATGCCCAGTTAAAGTTACTGTGCAATATTTGGGGGTCGGGGAGTTGAGTTAATGCAACTTAGCAGATGTTGGGGTGGCCTGTTAGCAGTTCATTAACTCAACACTGAAAAACAAAACCCCAAAACAAAACAGGTGCCCTTTTTCCCAGTTAAAAGGGTCCCTGCCCCATGCACAACCAGGTGGATACTGGGGGGTATCTGCTAAATGTGAAAACGGTACAGACCGGGTTGGCTTTCACCCCTATTCTTACTGCGTCAGTGGGGTTTAAAAGTTTTTTTCCCAAACACACATGAAAACAACCTCAAATCCAACTCATTTGTTTAGTTTAAAGGGGTAAAACCTTTGAGCACATGATCTTCTACCTGGAACGAACTAGAACTCACGCATCTAAAGGTACAAACGCCAGGAGTCCTACACCGGACTGGGGTTTTCGTGTATGAAATCCCAAGGGTGGTTAGGGGCATCTCATCCCAAAGCCTGGACCTTCTTTGTAATGTGCACTCAAATCCAGCGTCAAAAGGACAAAAAAGTGCATTGGTTGAAATTTCAGAATTTTTGACCTAAAATTATTCTGACATCACTTTCGGGGGCCACCAGCATTTTCCGATGTGCAAACGAATTGAAATTTTTTAAACCAAATTCCAAATCCTACAATTTGAAAAACAAATTCTAAAAAAATTTAAAAAAAAAGCTTCCAATTTTTTTTTTTTTTCTGAAACCTTTTAAATCCTCCTGTTTTCAAAAAGGGTATTCTCCTCCCGGGGTTAAAACATTGTTGGTAAAACCCCCCAAAGTTTTGTGTGAAAGGGTTTTTAGTCAAAATTTCACAACTCAAATTCAGAAAATGAAAATGAATACAGAGAGAAACGTCCCGAAAAAGGGAGGGATAAACACCAAAATCAACATTCTAAACCACTTTTGTGTGTTTTCTGTACAGAAATGCTGCGAAAATATTAACTAAATTTAGTCGGTTAAAAAAACCCAATGGAGGAAACATTAAAGTTAATAGGGGCTGATCACAGGGTTATATGTAACTTAAAGGGGTTTTAAAAATTTTTTAAAAATACAAATTAAAACAGTTAATTCGACGAACATTGGCTAGACTTTTTAAACTTTAACAACCATATATACTCCCAGTCCTGAAACTTTGTTGAGTAGCTTTTCCAGTTTTTTTTTGGTGGGTTTTGTTGTTGTTGTCAAAGGGGCCTTTTTCCCAGTCAATACACTTGTTCCCCCCCCCCCCCCCCCCCCCCCCCAAAAAAAAAAGAGAAAATTAAAAGCCCCCAATCTAATGATAAAACGTTTTTTTTAACAAAACGATATTTTCCTGCAAAAATTAAAAAAAATTCCCCATTAAGTGTATATCAGCAGACCACTCCAGACATACTCTTGACGAGGGTGTCAGTTTTTGCTTTTTTAAAACATCATGCTCCTCTAAGGAAAAAAAAGGATAAATACTGAAAAAAAAATCACCCGGCTCACTAAACAAGTTAAAGCAAATTTCTTTAAGGGCTTACCGTTAAAAAGGGGATTTTGGAAACTAAAAACAGAAACATGTTGTTCGCCTTTAAAAAAGGTAAAAAAAAGAAATTTTGACAATATTGGGGAATAAAGATAGAAGGCCTTTTGGAAGCCATCAAAAAACTTTTCATCCTTTTTTGTCATGTTTTTCCCCGGGGGGGTTTGAATTGATGAATTCTCCATTCCTCTCTTTTTTTGGTTCCTCCTTATTAGCCCTTTTTTTCTAAGATCTCTGCAATACAGGGACCGGGTTTTGCAGGGCTTCCCTTGGGTCTTTCCATCCACTACGGTTCATTGCTCTTTTATGATGTGGTGGTTCTTTTTCCCTTGAATGTGGCCCAAACCAGTGCAGCTATTTACTAGCTACAAACCCGTCATCAACTTTGCACTTGTCCCAAGTTCCATTTTATCTTATCATTGCGAGATTCGGTTTTACAGCCCCTTCAACAAACGTTTAACGTTTTTGTGAAAAAACCACGTTCCGAACATACAGAACAGGTCTAATGCAGGCCCTTTTATATCAGCAGCGTCTCTCCCGTGGGATTTTTTGATTTCCGGCAAACTCCAACTTCCCTTTCTTCAAACACTCGCAAACCTGGTCCTGACAGCTAACTCCGATTTTGCTTCGCAGTCACACCCCTCTCAGGTACAGAATTCGCACCCTTTTATCTTCCCTGTTCAAATTCTAGCTCCTCCTTTCCGCTCGGTATTGTCTTCACCCCTTTTTATTCATACAAAGGGGCAGCAAAATACTCCGCCTCCTTAATAAACAACGAAAAAAAATATAGAAAAACTACCCAAAAAGCATTAAAGATTTTTTCAACCATGCATTAAATCAACATTTTTCAACGTTTTAGATCGGGGAATCGTAAATAAAAATCAGAAAAAAGAAAGAAAGACGGGGAAACCCCTTCTGCCTAACCATAGCAATTTTGTCCAAAGCTCACATTACACCCGTTAGTACCACATGCGTTTAAATTTTTCCAAAACTTGGTTTTAAAAAAACAGCAAAAACGTGGACTAATTACTGGGGGTATTTTTATACAAATTTCTGCTCCCGTAATAGCAGGGCTATAATCTACATCTTTTTATAAGTAAAAAAACCTTTCCAAAAATATGAAAGCAAACCAAAATAAAACCATTGTTTAAATCGGGGAAACACTTTCGAGGGTTTCAACTGGACAAACCAAAATTTTTTAACAAAAAACCTTTAACAAAATTAAAAAAAAAATCCCTTTCTTTCCATTTTTAAAAAAAATTTCAAAACCCAACCAGAATATTTAATAACCTAGTAAAAAAAATCCAAACCAAAGGGGAGGGGGGTAGGGGTCAAACCCATTTTTAAAAAAAAGGGGCCCATCCCCCTTTGGTTTAAATTGAAAAAAAACAGGGACCCTTTTACTTCTCTAAGCCAAAGGGGAAAATTAGGGGCCCTCCCGGTCCCCTCGGGGGCTTTAAATTTCCAAAAAACCCTAAGAGCATCCCCCCCTTTTTACGCTTTAACACTGAAAGGGCAAATCCAAAAAAAAAAACCAAACTGAGCTTTTTTTACTTTTCAAGGCAATGTCCGAAAAACCCCCTTGAAAAACTACCCATTTAAACCCTAAAATATTAATTCCTTTTATTAAAACACTAAGTATTTTTTAACAAAAGCCAATTTTGGGGGGTTCCAAAATTTTTTTGGCTTTCAGGATCGTTTTTTGGTCACAACTTTCTTAAAAAAACCTTTTTTATACCCATCTTAAAATGGAAAAATTTTTATCAAACCCCCAAACCCCCGGAAAAACATAAGTTTTTAATTTAAAAAAAATTCTCTAAATGGGGCTTTAAATTAATTTCATTTAAAACTTTTTGTTTATTTCCTCACAAAAAATCAAACTTACTAAAAACATCAATTATAATTTAATTTTTGAAGCAAACATAACAAAACGGTAAGAATCTAAAGTCCAAAAATTTTCCTAAAAAAATATTTCCCCCGTGAAATTTTTGGGGGGGTGTTTTTCGATTTTTCCTTTTAAAAAAGCTTTGTTTTTTTAAAAAAATTTTAAAAATTTTTTTCTTTTGGGGAATTTTTTTTTTCCTTTTTTTTTTTTTTTGATTAAAAAAAATTGAAATTAAAAAAATTATTTTATTTCATTATTTTTTCAAAATAAATATAAAAACATTTCCTTTCCCCAAAAATAAATTTCAAAACTTTTGTTTTGTTTTTTGTTTGGAAAAAAGGATGGGTTGGGGGAAATCCCTTTTGAAAAAACGCTTTACCCCTACCAAAAGGGGTTTATATGAGGGGGGCAAACCCAATTTTTGGCCTTTTGGGGGCCCCCCTTTTTTTTTTTCTTTTTTTCTTTTTTTTGAAAGGTTTGAAAAGAATTGTAAAATAAGTGGGTTTTGTTGGGGCTACATTCCCCCCTTTTCCCCAAAAAATGAAAAAAAAAATAAAATGCATGTGTCAGCCTTTTGTCCCCCAATCAAAAATTCAAACAAATTCTTTTTGTTAAAAATCCCAAAAAAATTTGTTGTTGTTTTAAAATTCACACCAAACATTTAAAAAAACCAGAACTGAGTTTACCAGCAACTTTGGGGGAAGGCTTCAAGAAAATGTTTTTAAAATACTGGATTAAAATTTATGATTAAGGTTTAAAACAAAAGGTCTGAAAAAAGGGGGAGGGAGTACAACCAATTTTGCTTCAGTTCCACCACGTATAACTGTTTTTAAATCCTTTTTTCAACCAATGTCACAAAAACCACTTCCCAAAACTTTAAGTTTTGACTATAAAAACAAAAACCTACAGCATTTTTCCAAGTTTAACCCCAAAAAAAGGGAAAATGCCAATTTTTGTCATTTCCCTTAGTAAATCATATTAAGTTTTGTTTTAGTTTCCAAATAATTGGGAAAATCCTTTTGGGGGATCTAAATTCCCAAGAATTTTAATTATACATGTTAATTCACACCAACAAAACTTTTTAGCCCAAAAAGGGGGGTCCCTTTTCCCCCTTGAAACCCTTTCATTCCAAAAAATTTTTAAAGGATGTTTATTATTTTTTTTGTAAATTTTACTTCCTTTCCGGCTTATTTTGGGAGTAGTTTTCCCCCAGAATGAAATAAAAACCCACACTTCTCTCAAAGTTTTCATTTTACATACAAAATTTGGCCAAATCTTTTAAAAAAGTTTTAAAAAAAGTTTAAACCATAAAACAAAGGATTTTTTGGGAACATTTTTAAAATTTTTAATTTTAAAAACAAAAGAAAAGCACATTTTTCCCCTTTTTCCCCCTTTATTCTCTATTATGTTTTAAATTTAAATTTTAAAATTAATTAAATTTTAAATTTAAGGTTTTAAAGGGTTTCAGATTTATGTTTAATCACACCGTGTGAATTCAAGTTCCCTTTAAAACAAACAAGGGGGGGAAACCCACTGGCTGCCCCCAGGAAAACGGGGGCCTGAAAAGGTGGGGGGAAAAAACCTTTACCATTTGGGCCAACGAAATGCGATTTGGGCATCAAAGGGGACCCAGACCCCACTGTACCCCTTGCAGGGGCCTTTGGGGACATCCCCAAATCATGATATGGCTTCAAACTCTGGGACGTCTTGATATCTCCACTCCCACAAAACACGGGTAAGGTTTGTCAGTTCGCACATTTTCTCTTTTCTGTCCATTGTTTGAAAACAGGGGATGTGTGTGTTTGAAAAAAGATGGGATTCAGGAACTCTGCACATAAAGTCAGTCCCCGGGAAAAGAGAAAAATAATTGCAACCTGACCGAAAAAACTTTCCATGTGATAACTTTCCCTGTCTGTCTTTTGTCCCTCTGTTGTCTCTTCTGAACTCCTTGAGGGTCATGGACACGCACGGGAAATTCAAGGCCATGTCACTTGGGGAAATTGAACCCCTAGAACCCCTCCCTCCCTGGGACAGGGTGCATGCTGCTAAGTATGCTGTTTCCCCAAACCCACCAAAAGCTGAAAGAAATACAAACTTTAATACGCATATTTGATGGCAGCAATCACCCACCCCCCCAACCACTGCAGACCAAGGGCCCCCCCAATCTTCACCCAATTTTCATTTTTTGCATTAAAAAAAAAAGTTCTTTTGATTTTTGTTTTTTTTAAATCTTTGGAAAAATTCTTGGAAGGAGTGAAAGCCTGACCCCAACTTGTTTCTTCCCATTTTTTCTGTAAAATTTTAGAGAAGAGAGGAGTTGGTCTTGTACTTTAAAAGTTCCCCCCTTTTTTATGTTATGGGGGTGTTTTGAAACCCCCGACTTCATGACCACGGGAAAAGTCACACGCTCTATCCACCATTTTTAGGTCCATCAGTACAACTTTGTTTTCAGCAAACCCAGAGCTCAAAAAAAAAGTGTACAGGCTTTTTAATTCTTAAATATCCCCTAAGGGGAAAACAGTCTTTCGGTTATCGCAAGAATGACAAGAAATGACAATGATTTTATTGTTCAGATTGGGGTCCATAAACAAGGGGGTGGTAGATCAAACAAATGCAGCAAAATTTAAAAGTTCCAAAACCCTTTTTAAGTAACTACTCTTAAGAAAAAAAAAAAAGAAAACAAAAAACAAAAAAAACACAACAACAACAGCAACAACAAAAAATCCAAAAAAACAAAAAAAAAAAAAAAAAAAACAACCCCAAAACAAACAAAAGCAAAAATCCAAACAACAGACAGATGTAACATACATACATCAGAAAACAACAGCCAGGTCTTTGGCCTTGCCGAAAAGACAAGTTTATGTGGTATCAAAAACGCTTTTTGAAAGATGTCTTAACTCAAAGGTTGTGATTTTCTGATTTTAAAGGGATAAAAATTTAAAATTTTTCCAATTACAACTTGCTCAGGTTCCGTGACTCTAATAGAATAACCTCGTTCGAAATATTCTAGATTTTCTTGCTTAAAAAAAGTTTTTTGCAATTCAGGGTAGCCGGGGAGTAGAAAAAAAAGTGGGTTTTATTTCAGGAGCAAAGAGGGGAATTTGGGCAAGCCAGGGAACAAATTTTTGGGGTTAACTAAATTTGAGGAGGCACCGGGCGAGGGTTTAGGCGGTCAAACCGTGATCCAGAGGGGCGGGTTTCGATCCCCCCCTCGGCCGGTTTGTGCCCTTGGGAAAGACACTTTACTCCTATTTTTCCTCACCCCACCCCGGTGTACAAGTGGGGACCACTTGCTGGGAATATCTGGGACAGACTAGCGTCCCGTCACAGGGTGGGAAAAACCCTCAGTTCGCTTAAAGTACAGAAACCGGGGTAAGCCCCGGGTCTTGGGCCTTCTGGGTCGAAAAAAACTACTTTAACTTTTTTTACTATCAAATTTATTCTTTTTAATTTGTTCCCCAGCTGAATCGTTGAAAATAGTACGTATTATCTGGAAATGATTAAGCCATGTACTTTTCCCGGTTCCAATAAACTTTTTAAGGAACGTACAGATTTAGCGGGGTTTAGTGGTTATTTTTTCAAAACCATTTTTTCTGAAGCTCTATCATTTTTTGCTTGAATTCACGTAAAAAACTTAGATTTCCGACTCCTTGAAAAAGCCACACTAGCCAAATCCCAAGGGGCAGAGAAGATTTCTGATGTATGTAACCCAAGTTATATGACCTTTTCATCAACAAATTTAAATATGGTAAGCCATGCAGCATACCTCTAGGTAAGGACACAGACGTAGCCGTAGGAAACATTCTGACAGCGACAGAACAAGGGGAGGGTAAAGGGTATTCCCAACACCATTTTGGTGTGTTGACTAACATTAAAAAAGTTACAGCAAAAAGGTTTTCAATCTGATTAAATTTTTCCCGCACACCCCACACCTCGCTGCATACAGTGTAAGGGGCAACATTTCATCAAAAAGTTTTTAAAAAAATCTTGAGGGAAAACAATCCAGTTTACGCAGTGTCCTACATATTTCTATAACACATTTTTTAGCTTTTGTCGTCAAGCTTTCAGTGGCAACATTCAGACTCAAGCGGGTTGTGAAAATAAGGCTAAGGTACTTATATGAGTTAACAACTTCTAACTTTTGATGTCCAAAGTGCCAGTGTTCATATTTTGATAAATGTCCACCGTTCCGAAATACAATAATTTTAGTTTTTTCAAGATTTACCTTTAATCCAAATTTATTAGCAATATGATGTAAATTGTTTAGCGGGTTTTTGCAAGCCTACAGGGAGTATGAGAAAAGTAACAGGTCATCTGCAAACATTAGGAGGAACAATTCGGTGACATTTTGACTTAGCTGAATTCCGTGATTTCCATTGCTTATGATATATGTTGCAAGATCGTTTATCAAAAGGGAAAATAAAGTTGGTGAAGCAAGACAACCCTGTTTGAGGCCCTGAAGGCATTCGAAGTAATCGGAATATCCTGCAGATGTACGGATGCAGCACAACACTGACGCGTACATTGTTTTTATGGCCTTTAGCATTTTACCATTCACACCTACCTTATTAAGATTTTCCACAAGACATTTCTATTCACTGTGTCGAAGGCCTTTTGGAAGTCCCACAAGGCTAACATATACTTTTTTCTTTTGAATAGATATTTTGTACGATTGCATATAGAGTGAAAATATGGTTGGTAGTTCTATAGTCTTTCCGAAACCCTGCTTGCGATTCTAAAATTTTGTTGCTGCTTTCAACCCATTTTGTTAGTCGGGTGTTAAGAATGTGAGTATATAATTTACTGACACAACCTAGCAAGGTAATGCCGCGATAATTTCCTGGATTTTCTGGGTCTCCCTTATTAAAGAGAGGAACAATTACAGCTTTACACCATTCTTTGGGATAAAGTCCACTGGTAAACAATGTGTTAAACAGTTTTACAAGGAAAGGGACAATAACATCTGTTGATTTAAGGACTTCATTTATTATGTTATCTGGCCCAGCGGCTTTTCTTGGTTTTGCATGCCTTATTGCGTTCTTGACTTCTGTTTCACTAATTTCATCATTGATATTATCAGTGTTATCTTCAGTATTGTCGGGCATTTCATCAAATACTGCATTAGAGGTGACATCACTCAATATATCAGAATTACTCTCATTCAATAATGAATTGAAATGATTAAACCATTTTTCTTTAGATATGTTATTTGTCACATGAGTTTTATGTTTATAAACCTTCATTTCTTTCCAGAAATCCTGAGAATTGTGAACAGATTGAAGTATTTTATCTACCTTCTCTTTTTTAAATGACTTTTCTTTTTGTCTTACAAGGGATTTGTATGAATTTCTTTCTAAAGTATAGGATGCTTGGTTAGCATCTGTTCTTTTGTGATTGTACTTTCTAAGGGCTTTGTCTACTTTCTTTTTTGACTCTTTGCATTCTTTATCATACCAGCAATTGTTAGTATTTTTTACAGGTTTTGGCTTACAAAATTCTTTTTTCATGCAAGATATCGACTCCAGGATAGCCTGGGAAAAGGTCTCCAGCGCATCGTCACATGAGAAGTCTATCTGTGAGGTTGCTAAGGAAATTTTGTTTTTGAAAGCTGCGCTCTCTAATCTTTCAGTTAACTGGTCATGCATTTTGGGATCCCATGAGTATTTAGTAACTGGAACATACTCTTTATCATTTGATGTGGCATTGCAATTATTATACACAGTTAAGGTTAGTTTCAAGGGCATGTGGTCGGATTCTATTCGTTCCTGTATTTCAAGTGTAGAACAAGATTTAGAATATCTGTTGAGCTTAAAAAATAATCATTTGTGCTGCTTCCAGCAGTTGATATAAATGTAAACTTGTCAGACAAATCAGGTGAACAAAAACCATTCAAAATAAGTAGCTCTAAGCATGTGCACATTGACAGCAGTGTCTTTCCGAAGTCATTTACAGTCTTATCTTCTGAATTTCGGCATGAGATCAGTTCATCCCAGTTACGTTTTGTTATATCTTCAGGGTCAAGGTTGAACATTTCTGAATTAGGCTGAAGATCTGTTCTGGCATTAAAGTCGCCACAAACAAGGAAATTGTTAGTATTGTGTTCAAGAACCACATTAACTATACATTCTTCAATAGCATGTATGTGGCAATTTGTCTGTGCAGATTCGTAAAAGGGGGAAGTAGTAGGTGGACAATAACAATGAAAAAGAAAGACATCAGAATCAACACCAAAAAGACTCTTAGAAAATTTGACACAAACTACATTTCACAGTTTGTCTCTATTTTGATTGCAAATTCAGCAAACTCTTTTTTGACTAAAACTAAAACCCCACCACTGCATCTTCCACGGTGGGAGAGCTTCACAGCTGGGGAAGAATAGCACACATAGTCAGGAAAGCTGTTTAAAGTTGTTATTTTTTCATGGCAAAAAGTTTCTGAAAGACAAACTATATCAAAACTACTTACAAAAGTAATGAAGCCCTGGTCAGAAAGTTTTTCAAACAGCCCCCCAATATTCCATGAAAGCACAGACAAAGCCTTTTCTTCAATAGGGGTGCATGTGTCCTTTTCTATTTTCACATCACTTGAAAGAGTCGCTGTGGCCAGACCTTCACGTCACAACACATCCTCCATAGGTAGGTCAGGTTCGGTGCACTCAGCTTCTGGAGTGCTTGGGGGACGAGGCCTCTTTGAAGGGTTGGTAGACCTGGTTTTGCTTGGAGTCGTCAGTGCAGGCCACTCCCTGGTGTTGAGCAGAGCAGTGGCACCAGTGGCCACCGTCTCTGAGGAGTGGGAGGCGTCACGCTGGTGATCCCGTCTTCTGCTGTTGAGGTTATTGTCCTTCTTGGCCCCATTGGAAGGAAACCAAGTTCTGTTCTGGTTTTCTCGAGTCCTCAGCGGGCCTGTGACAACCAGCTTTCCTGCTTTGAAATAGGCGTGTAGGCCCTTGTCCCTGTGCTCCTTCAGGACTGCTCTCTGGCGTGTGGTCAGGTCACCGGCTACCTTGATGCCCTTCTTCTTCAAAGCCTCCCTTTCCAGAGTTGATGATTGCCATCTTATCATAGGGCGGGGGTTTGTAACTGATGTAATTGTACGTGATCCAAGGCGATGAGCACGGGCAATGTCATCAAGGGACCATATTTTGTCTGGAACCGTTTCTTGTAAGACATTGACAACTTTGTCCGTGCAAGACTCGTATGTTTCATCTGGGGACTCTGGAATACCGAAGAATCTCAGGTTGTCTCGACGAGAGAAAGCTTCTAATTTGTCAATTTCTTCAGTCACTTTTCTTTTCACTTCAGCACACTCCTCCTCAAGATCTTCCACTGCTATCTGGAGCTCTTCATGTTTGTCCTTCACCTCTTCACACGTAGCTTCAATGGCCATTGTTCGTTGCTTGAGTGCTGCAACATCGCATGAAAGGTTCTGGATGGCAGTCTTGATGATTGACATATCTGTAGATATGCCTACAAATTTCTCATTGAAGATGGCAGTTTGGTTGTCTATGATTTTCTGGATGTCTTGCAGTGTAAACGGCATTGCTAGTCGGGGGCACAGAGAGGAATCCTCATCATTGCCTACTGCAGGGTTGCTGGCCATACTCAGTGTTTACTGCTTCACTTGACGTGCTATAGGCAGTACAGGTGTGAGTTGTTTTGCTCCTCTTCTCAGCAGCAAGTCGTAATAAATGTTAAATATTTAAACAAGTAATGATATAATCCACACAAAAATTATACGGTTATAACCAGGAGGTCTTACTGAATTACCTCGCACAAGTTTTCACTCAATATTGAACAAATTAATTTGGTTAATTAGGAAAATAAACAAATTTTTCACGAGCTCTCAAATTTTGCTGCCATCCAAAAGTGTGAGAAACACTCACCCTTCTTTGCAAGATAAAAAGGCAGTGAAGAGACTACAAAAGGGGCTGCAACTTTAATTCTTTTCATTCTCAGCACGAGGATTTGGGCCCGAGTGGGGTACGCATTTGAAGGCAGGATGGGGGACACAGGCAGAGACGAGAACTCTGTAGTAAATTAAAAAAGAATGAAAGGGGAGCAAGGGACATGGCAGTAGGTCCTTCAAGGGGGAAACCGATCATTTACTTTGATAAAACAAAATGTGGTTGATGATTTAATTTGCATTCTATCTTCACTGTTTTGCAGCAGGCACGGGGAATGTTTCCCCCCGGGGTTAAATGGATGAGGGACGGCACAAAGAAGGGGGAACGGGGGCACGTCACCCCTCAAAAAACATGGGTCTTGCTTTGCATGGGGCTGGTCCCTTGGACGGACCGGGACTGATGAAAAATGCTCATGTTGAAAGGGGGGGCATGGCTTTAAGAACAAGGAGGTTTTTTTTCCGGGGACACTCGCCCCCAAGGGAGGGTTACGCTTTGGGGTTACGGAATGGAAGGCCCCAGGTTCGAGCCCAAAAGGTTCATAGGGATTTTTTTTAGCCCGGCTGGCTCCTCTCAGAGTGAGTGTGCTGGGGGGCTCTGTGGGAAGACGGGGACCAGACAAAGAGTTCATCTACTTTTCGAATGTATTTTGAGAGTTTCTCAAATTACCGACCAACTTGCAGGTGTCTGTATCCTGGGGGCTGGTTGACGTCAGTATTTAAATAGGTGAGTACAACCTGTCCTTTAAATTCAAAGCAAATGCCTTCCACAGCAGTGCATTACATCACCTCATCATTTTGATCATCATGCAATAATAAAAATTGCTCGTTTTTAGTAAACCCTGGTTTCTCTGGCCATGGTGACCCAGATTCAATTTTCCCCTGCACTTCTGTGCCTGTGATAGCTTGTGTCAAAGCCCTTGGGGTTGGAGGTTCGCGGGGGACGGTTGTTGGATGGACGTTGTGGTGGTTGCCACCTGGGGTGGGTGACTCACTCAGTCTGGCTCTGTGACTGAGCTAACACTATGGTTAGTCGGAGGCTTAGGAGGTGGTGTCCTGCGTATGTTAGCTCAGAACAGGCACCACTGAACACCACCAAAGTAACCAGCAGCAGTGCAGGGCCCCTTTGGCTGGTGGGCCCATGGTGGCCTGATATTGATAGGCTCCCTGTGGACTTAGACCCTGGGGATGCGACAACAAATCTGGGTATGGCTGTGGTGGGGAGATTGAGATGTGTTGTAGAAATGAGCCCCCTATATTCAGTCTTTGTCGACTTCCAGAAGGCATTTGACAGTGTCGACAGAGGTGTCATTTGGAAACTGATGCATCACTATGGCTTTCCACCAAAGTTCATCACCATCATCCAGCAGCTATATGAAGATGCCACCTGTCAAGTCATCCATGAAGGGAAACTGACGGAACCCTTCTCCGTACAGACCGGTGTTTGTCAGGGCTGTCTGTTGTCGCCAACCATCTTCCTGTTGGTGGTTGACTGGATAATGCGGCAAGCCACAGCAAGCAGGAGAACCGGCATACAGTGGACCCTCATGAAGCAGCTGGAAGACCTGGACTTCGCAGACAACATCAGCCTTCTCTCCCACAGGCAACAAGACACACAAGAGAAGTTTTGTCGTTTTTGCTGACGAACTGAAAAGAGGCCCTCCAAATCAACATCAGGAAGAGGAGGTATGGGGGGTAAACAAAAAAACACATCCCCGGCGCTGCAGCAAAAACCATCAAAAATCACGGGGTTATTTATGGGCAGGTCGTCAGTAAAGATGGGGGAACAATGAAGACATAAGTCCCGTAAACAAACCCGTCCCCTTTCAACACCCTTCCCCCAATTTTGGGGGTCAACAGCCCTTTCATTTCAAAAAAAAATTGGGATCACAACCCCAAGTAAACGGTTCACTTTAGGGCCCAAAACCTTTTTTTTTTTTTTTTTTTTCCTTTGGGCCAGAGGCCCTAGAGCCGAGCTTATCCCGGTTTCTGGGCGTTAAGCAAACTGAGTTTTTGACCACCCCGTGACGGCGCTAGCTGTCGCCAAACCCCCCAGCAGAGCTGTACCCCATTGTCACCTGGGGGGTGAGGAAAATAGGGAAAGTGTTTTTCCAAGGACACAACCCCAACCGAGGGGGATCGAACCTGCGACCTGGATCACAGTTGACCCCCTAAACCACCGACCAGGGTGCCTCCGGCCCGAAACCGGGGGGGAAACAAAAACCAACACCCACAAACCCATTTTTTAAAACAAATCCCTCGGGTACATCCTCAAAATATGCCGAATCAAACCCAAAACAAACAACGGGGGGACGGCCAAAAAACCCAAAGGGTCCATTATTAAAAAAAGGAAGTGGGGAGGATGGGCCTACACCCCAAACCTCGTAAAATGTCACCGGGCAGCCCTTGCTGGAATCCAAAAGGGGAACGGAGAGTTGGGCACCAAAGCAGCCCTGCGCAGAAGGTTGAGAAGAAACGAAGGCAGCCGAATGACAGGGGCCGAGCTGAAGATCCCCAAACCAGTTTTTTGGGAGGGGGTTGTTGCCCCCTTTTTCCCCCAAGGGAACCAGAGGCAAAAATAAAGTAAAGTAAAATGAGCGGGTGGAGCAGGGGGAGGGGAGAAACGCAAAATTTGGCACCCCCCAAAAAAAACAAAAAAAAGATGCCAACTTTTGGTTGCACCATCTTGCTTCTTTTTTTTTTTTTGAGATCAATTTCATTGTTCCCTTTAGAGCTGGACCTGAAAAATACATGCTATTGGGGAGTTTGAAAGGGGTTTTTTTTTTTCCTACTATTGTGAGGCCCCGAATTCGAGCAGATTTTTCTTTTTTCCTCTCTGCCTCTGTGTTTGTTTTTTTTTTTTTTTTTCCTTTTCTTTTCCTTCTTCTGTTTCCCGGGGTGTTTCATGCTTCAGCTTTCACGGTCTTTTTCTCATCGCTCGATCCACGGGAGCGTTGCGGTTGCTTCGTTCAGGGGTGTCTATGCAGGCCTTTCTGTGACCTTTCTCGGCAGGTTTACTGGGGGGGGTTTTCGAGCCTGGGAGTAGTGTGGGTGGTGTGTGGTGTGGTTGTGTGGCAGGGGCGTGTTAATGAAGTCGTTGGAATGCTCTTTTTTTCAGGTGGGCCCTGCCTTGGGGAGAAGGGATCTCTTTTCTCCCCAGCATCTTTTCTTTAAATGGGGTAAAAGCCATTGTTCGTCAAATTCTCACATCTTTAGACTTTACACCCTGAATACTTGAGTTTTAATACCAAAAGGTTTTTTCCCCTTTACAATTTCCCTTTCTTTTTTTTTTCTTTTATTGGGAAAGTAAACAGAGAGAACTTTTTTTTTCCTTTTTTTTCAATTTTTTTTTGTCCCTCTGTATCTGTTTCATTTTTTTTGGGGTGAAAAAACAACATGAAAAACAAACAAATAACCCAAAAACATCATACCAAATAGAAAAAAAGAAGAAAAAAGCACACAAAAACCCCCAAAAATATCAAAAAAAAACAAGCCAAAAAAGAAAAAAACCCCAGTATAAAAGCAAGTCGTCAACCCCCCCCTCCCCCCCTTTGGGAGATCCAAAATCGTGTAAAACCCCAAAAGTTGGGTTTGTTGGAAGTTCTTTTGGGTTTGTTGGGTTTTAGGGGGGGTTAAGTGAAGGCTTTCTAATCCAACCATTATTTTGTAACCACTAATTTTAAATTCTTTTCAAAAAACCCCCGTGGAGGGAAACAACGAATTGCTTTTTGGAAAAAACATAATCACATTTTTCCAGGGAAAAATTTAGGGAAATTAATATAGTTTGTCTTTCTTAAGATAGTCAGTTCCTTAGTTCCAAACAGAATATCCGTTTTTGAAAGGGTTTTTTGGGGTTTTTTTTTTTGCTGCCTCATCTTCTGTGACGTCCCCCGTTCTGCTGTTCCCATGCCGCTCATTCCAATTCCCTGCCACAGTCATACCCAGATTTGTTATGTCTTATCCTCAGAGTCGGAGGTCCACAGGGAGCCAATCACTATCAGGCCGCCGTGGGGCCACCAGCCAGAGGGGCCCTGCACTGCTGCTGGGTCACTTTGGTGGTGTTCAGTGGTGCCTGTTCTGAGCTAACATATGCAGGACACCACCTACTAAGCCCCCTACTAACGACAGTATTAGCTCAGTCGCGGAGCCAGACTGAGTGAGTTGCCCACCCCAGGGGCAACCACCACAACGTCCCTCCAACGACCGTCCCCCGCAAACCTCCAACCCCAAAGGCCTTGACACAAATTCACCACAGGCACAGAAGTGTATGGGCAAACCGAATCTGAGGTCACCATGAGACCAGAGCAACTGGGACCACCAAATCAGAGGCAATTTTTTTTAATTGCATGATGATCAATGACAATGAGGATGACGTAATTATGCTGCTGTGGAAGTGCATATGCTTTGAGACTACTTGACAGGGCTGTACTCTACGCTTACTATCATAATATATCCTGGCGTCAACCAGTCCCGAGAGATACAGAACCTGCAGTGTTGGTCAGGTAATTTGAGCAACACTCTCAAATTCGCATCCGTTAAGTGGATGAAGCTCGACTGTGTGGTCCCAGTCTTCCCACTGAGCCCACAGCACACTCACTCTGGGTAGGAGCCGGCCGGAGTCCAAAAAATCCCTATGACTCTTATGGGAATCGAACCCGCGACCTTCCAGTCCATAACCCAAGGCGCTAACCACTGCGCCATGGCGGCTGGTGTTTTTGAAAGGTTTATTTGGACGTTAAGTTCTCTGTACAATAGTTTTTCTTCACCGAGCTTCCACAATTCTGATACAGCAGGACTTTGGTAAAGTGTTCAATGTAATCGACTTCATCACTACAATATGAACATGTGTTTGTCTCTTTAACTTTCATTCTGTTTAACATGATATTGGCTAGGTGTATGTTATGGGATATTTTCCAGTGTAGAACTCTCAGGCTTATCTCTTCAGTTGCATCTTTAGCTCTTGACCAGATAGAATGCTTTATCTTGATTCACCGTTTTAGAATGCTTTATCTTGATTCACCGTTTTAGAATGCTTTATCTTGATTCACCGTTTTAGAATGATCTATCTTGATTCACTGTTTTAGAATGATCTATCTTGATTCACCGTTTTAGAATGATCTATCTTGATTCACCGTTTTAGAATGATCTATCTTGATTCACCGTTTTAGAATGATCTATCTTGATTTACCCTTTTTAAATGCTTTATCTTGATTCACCCTTTTAAAATGCTTTATCTTGGTTCACCCTTTTAATTCACCCTTTTAAAATGCTTAATCTTGATTCACCGTTTTAGAATGCTTTATCTTGATTCACCGTTTTAGAATGCTTTATCTTGATTCCCTGTTTTAGAATGCTTTATCTTGGTTCCCTTTTTAAAAATTATCTCTCTTGATTCCCTGTTTTAGAATATCTATCTTGATTCCCAGTTTTCTTTCCCAGAAGCAGCTAGCAGTAGGAGGTGATTGGTTCAACCCATGTGTTGAAGATTTTTCTGATTTCTTTCTGGGAGGTGTTGAACAAGCTTGCGTCACAAATTGGAGTGGTGGTTTCCACTTCTCCTACTTGAATCCACCGTATCCATTTAGGTTGGAAAACCTTAGAAAGGAATACAGTCTCTCTTGTGTTTCTCTAAATCTTCTTTATTTCATAGATAAGTGGTGGTGTTGTCTGCTTTTTTTTTTTTTAGTTGACTTTTTGGCTCTGGGCATTCATTGGGAGTTCAGTACCAATGATTGAGCTATTTCTGATTTTAATTGCTAAGATTTCTACTGCCAGCACAAATGCTGATGGAAAGAATGGACACCCTTGTCTTATTCCACAAGACACTTCAAAAGATTCTGATATCCATCCATGATCCTCCATGATTTATTGCACTTACAGATCCATTCATTAACACTGAAATCCATTTCTAAAAAGGAGTGCCAAATCCTAAAGCTTTAAAAGCATGTAACAAAATGTCGTTTGAAATAGAGTTGAAAGCGTTTGTAAAATCAACACCAAGCAAGTACTTGGTTTCATTTATTTAATTTAAGTAGTTGATGGAGTCATCTATCGATCTGAAGAGTGTAGCAATATTTCTACCCTTGAGATAGCCCACTTGATCTTTACTTATTAATTTCTGAATGACTCCACTAAGCCTTTCAGCTAATAAGTATGTTCTTTCGATCCAGAAGGACCCTAGAGCCGGAGCTTATCCCGGTTTCTGTAGCGTTAAGCGAACTGATGGTTTTTCACCACCCCTGTGACAGGACGCTAGTCTGTCGCCAGATACTTCCCCAGCAGAGCTGGTGCCCACTTGTACACCTGGGTGGAGTGAGGAAAATAGGAGTAAAGTGTCTTTCCCAAGGACACAACACCGAGCCGAGCGGGATCGAACCCGCGACCTCTGGATCACGAGTCGACCGTTAAACCACTCGACCATGGTGCCTCCATTAAGTCTTTCGGCTAATGCTTTAGCTAATATTTTATAATCAGAGTTTGTTAGAGTTATGGGTCTCCAGTTGTTTAATTCATATTTGTTCAGATCTTTTCCTTTTTGGGTATCAATGTGATTATTCCTTGCTTCTGGGTATTGGATAGTTCCCCAGTCTCAAAGGATTCTATTGACGAGTTTGTCAAAGCGTTGGCTATTTTATTCCAAAAGAATTTTTAAAATTCTATCGTTATCTCATCTTACCCGGAGCTGAGTCACTTTTCATTTTTTGTCTGAGCATTATTTGTTTCTTCCACCGTCATGTTTCCTTCACACGTGGTGGCGTCAGTTTCATCTGAACAAGTCACTAGTGAAAGTTTCGTTGCTCAGAAACGTAGGATCTGTTGCTGCTTCGACATCCTGCGCTTCTGGCAACTGACCACAGGCTCTTAGAATATGTCACATGTTCTTCTAAAACCTGTCTCTGGTCTGTGATGACCTCTCCTGTGTCTTTACATAGTCTTGTGATGATTTCTTTTTTCCTCTAGCTTTTTCTAAATTACCAAAGTATTTACTGTTGCGTTCCCCTTCTCCTATCCACTTTATTCTCGCTGGCTCTGGAGCTCCTTTGACTTTGGCTGCTGGATGCAGTTCTACTTTCTGTTTAAAATTATCTATACTTGCTTTGGTACAAGTCACTAATCTATTCAAAGGATCTTGAGCTAATAGCCTCTCTACTTCCAAAATGTTGTCTAGATATTATTTTTTTATAATAATCTTCTTGTTCATTATTTGTTGACCATATTCAATACTAAATTTTCTCATATCTATTTTGCATAATTCCCACCTAAATAGGTAGGGGTTTGTGTCTAAAGGGTCATTAAGCCATGTGTCTAGCACTTCATTCATTTTCTGAACAAATAGTGTGTCTTTTAAATAGCTATTGTAAAGTGCCAGTATCCAGGTCCACGTGAAAATTTACTGCCATTAAATTCAATTACTAATCATTTGTGTTATACTCACATGAAACACAATTTTGAACCATGACTTGTGATAAAAAACAATAATCTAGCCTGTGGGCAATAAAAGGGTTAACTCGTGACCAAGAGAAGTCTTTTTTTTTAATCTTTATTAAACTCTCTCCATATGTCATCAAGTTGTTGTAAATTATTGATTGTGTTGTTAAAATGCCTGAACTTTGGTGTCACGGTGTGGATTACTGGAGAAGACATCCAGTTCATTTCTAAGGACACAGTTAAAGTCGCCCATTAGTGCAAGGTTATGTTCACTTTGACCACTTAGCATGTTTCATAGTTTACAAAAAACAATTTTGGGTTGGGTTGTTAGGAGCGTATATATTTGCCAACCTAAAGGTATGATTTTCATATTCTACTAGCACTGTTAAGATCGTGTTCTTCCCTTGTACTAAGCTGGTTTTTCCTTCAAAATGGTTTGCTATTAGTATTACTTCACCCGGACTTTTGTTGGTTCCTTCATTATGAAGAAGGGAGGCACCGTGGTCGAGTGGTTTAGGCGGTCAACTCGTGATCCAGAGGTCGCGGGTTCGATCCCCGCTCGGCTCGGTGTTGTGTCCTTGGGAAAGACACTTTACTCCTATTTTCCTCACTCCACCCAGGTGTACAAGTGGGTACCAGCTCTGCTGGGGAAGTATCTGGCGACAGACTAGCGTCCTGTCACAGGGGTGGTGAAAAACCATCAGTTCGCTTAACGTTACAGAAACCGGGATAAGCTCCGGCTCTATGGGCCTTCTGGCTCGTAAGAACATACTTTTTCATTATGAAGATTGTATCACCCCATTGTTTTTTTCCCATGTTGCAATGTCATTTGCAGTTATACGACTTTTTACATAATGAAACATTGAATTTCTTTAAAATTTATGTTTTAAACCTCTGGCATTAAGTGAACCTATCTGAATTCTGTCCATCAAAAGGTAATACTATTTGAAAATTCTTAACATTGTTATTATTTATAAACACAGAGTGAAAACTCCATTGTTCAAGATCGTGGTCCTAGGTCATAGCAGGGTTGGTCATGAGGGGTCAGGTCTGGGTGTGGTCGAGTCTTACCCAAATTCACTGTCTCCCTCGGTGTCTGACGCTCCATGAGTCTGGTGGACAGTCTGGCCTGTTTGTTGCTTCAGCTGTTTACCTCTTGCTGCCCTCTCTCGAGGACTGCAGTCTTCCATGGAACATGATTGTTTTGGGGTCCCTGATCTACGTCTAGGTGGATTTTAGAGTCGCAGGGAAGAGCTGAGGGTGATCTGGCATTCCCAGGGCCGACCTCTTGTTTGTGGCGCCGGTCTGACTTGTGTAACCTTCCTTATGTAGTGGTGGTGCCTGAACGTGTGGTATCACTGCAGATATGAAATGTAGAAGGGATGGTTTGAATGTCTCTCAACGTTGTGATTTAGGCTGTGGGACTTTTTGTGCACCATGGTTTGCTGTGTTTACATTTTTTCCTTAAAAAGAGTTCCAGAAAGAAAACAACACAGAACAATGCACGATTAGAAACAATAATTACCTTTTTTTTAAAAAAAGATACCTGATTTGATTTGGACAAAGGCGTCGTTAGATATTTACATATACTCATTACCTCATTTATATTCTTGTTTTACCAAGTGCTAATATTCTTTATCAACAACAAACCTGTGAATGACTGGATGGATGGATGAATGACTGGATGGATGGATGAATGACTGGATGGATGGGTGAATGACGTGCAGTAATTGTCATCTGCATTTTTTTTTTCTACACAGAGAGCCCACTTATGACACTGATGAACTGGCAGTTGGTCGACTACTACGATGGCCAAGAAGAGAGCCCCTACTATTCTGATGTGGAGGAGAGCAATGCCCTACTGTTTCTCAGAATGGGAGCGACACGGAAAGAATTGAAGGCACTGTTGTGGTGTCAGCTGAATCTTCCAAAACCACCTGGTGTTTTGCTCCAGACCCTGATGGATTCCTTCAGCTTCCTGCCTTCCCTGTCTGAACTGGAGGCAGAGTGTGCATCACTTCCTGTGCTTAAACCATACCAGGACACTCCTACTGACCCTGGCACATGGGTTTGCAGTGGAGTTCTATGGCACCTTCTTGAAGAAGAAATGACAGAAGAAGCCAGAAGGCAGAAAGAAGAAAGTCTAAAAGCGATCGTTGCGGAAAAGAAAAGTTACTATGATCAACGCAGCAGAGAGGTGCCCTCCTTGGCCCATCTGAGTCGTGCAGCCATCAGGTCCAACCTCCAGGCTGATGTCAGGAAGGTGATCTCTTGGCCTGTGCCACAGTGTGTCAAAAGGTACATTCTCTTAGACCACGACCTGTGATCATGATCTCTGTGTGCGTATGTTACCCATAGTGTTATGCTTGGGAGAATGCTTCAGCCATAAGATGTTGGAGAACATAACAGCCCCAGTATCACGAACAGACTGCATGTCCTGGTTTGAAGGTGGCTAGGGTTATCAATAGCCAGGCCCAGTTCTGTGTTGATAGCCTCAGAAGTGTGTGACGTTCTTTTCTTTGATCACACACACATGAGGCATGTTAGTTTCCTTGTTCCAGGCACTTGTTTTGTGTGTGTGTGTGTGTTTGAAATCAAATGTGCTCATTGTTGATTGACTCAATGTGCAGTGTGTAGGTTCGGTGGGGGGAGGGAATCTGTACATAATGTTTATAAATATTTTTCATGTAAACCCAGTGGGTTTTTAAAAGCAATAAATTCCTATAACTTTTTTGATTTTTTGTTCTTGTAATCATGGCCTTTTAGTTTTCATAGGAGGCCCGGGTCGAGTGGTTTGGGGGTCCTCGTGACCCGGGGGGGGCGGGGGTTCGATCCCCGTTTTGGCCCGGGGTTTTTTGGGTCCTTGGAAAGACACTTTCTCCTTTTCCTCATCCACCCGGTTAAAAGGGGGGGTACCAGCTCGCTGGGAAGTACTGGCGACAGACTACGCCTGCACGGGGTGGGAAAAACCATATTCGCTTAACGCTACAGAAACGGGATAAGTCCGCTCATGGGCCTTCGGGCTCAAAAAAATATTTTTATGTTGCATAAAATTTTTTTTTTATAAGTATGTTTGTGTTGCATGCATGAAAGGATACTTTTTCCGTTTTTTTTCCCTTTTAAAAAACTATTTCATATTTTTTCACTTGCACACCACTAATGCACATGCCGCCACACACAGATACCACACAAACACACAACTGGACGGGATAGTTAGTGTTAAACTTTGCGCTTGCATCTGAGCCCTGGGTTCATTCTTTTTCAAGGGGATTTTTTCCCGGGATTAACATCGTGCAGACTCCCTCCCCCCAAAAGTCTTTGGGTGAAACTAAAAACCGAGCCCCATTGTAAATGCCGCAGAATTTTCTTGCGCACACGTGAAACCCTTTCCCGTTTTTTTAAGTAGGCCTTTGGCCAGTGGGAAGGATGACAAAATTTAAAAAAACTGATAACAGGGGGACGGGATGTGAAAAGAAAAGTGCTTTACCCATTTCCTCATTTTAAAAAATGATAATTTTTTTTTTTTAAATGAATAAATTTGTTTGAAACATTCCTAAATAAAAATCTTCTCTCTTCTCTCTCTCTCTTCTCTCTCTCTCTCTCTCTTCTTCTCTCTTCGCTCCCCCCAAACAAAATATGGGGAGGGAATACCTGGGGTTTTAAGTTGTGCTTTACCCCCCAATCTGCTGCCCCGTTTTGAATCCTTAAGGAATTTTCCCCAGGTAAACATTGTGCGATTTCCACCCCCCCAAAAGTCCTGTGGGTGAGATTAAACCGAGATCCTGAAAAAAGCAGGTGTTCCACAGGGAAAGGGAACATTTTAAAATGAATGATAACGCCAACAAAGTTCCCCCAACCCCCACCCCCAAACGAAGTGCCGACTCCACCCCACCCCCACCCCCCAAAAGTCGGAAAATGTACTTTCGTGAAAAGTTATTGCTTCAACTTTTTTTTTTTATTGAAAAAACGGGGTTAAGACCCATCAAGAGTAAAATGGTAAAGGTGTCCATAACCAAAAGGTCGAGGGAAGCAAGGCATCAGAGACCTGTTCTCCGGGGCCAGCAATTGTGGGGGGCCCCAACTCCCTCCCGCTGCTTCCCTTCCCTTTAAAACCCAAAAGGGGGGTCCCTTTTTTTTTACACCCGGGGGGAATGTATAAGCCAAGGCGCTCAAACGGTCAACCCAACGGGAAAACCAGGGCTCAATGCTGTTTAAAACCTTTTTTGGGGGAAACTGAGTCTCGACCACTGAACTACCCTGCCCCCCCCAAACAGTCAGGAAAAATGACTTTTTTTTGCTTCAACTTTTTTTTTTTTTGCAGAAACGGGTTTAAATTTGCCCTCAGTATTTGAAAAATTATATAATAACTTTTTAAAATGTTCGAAATTTTCCCCAAATTTTGACTTTGCTCATGTGCTGTTGTAAAAAGCCCCCATTTTTCCCATGGGGCTCACTAAAAGTTCGCCAGTTTGACTCGACCCTGTGTAAATTTCGAAATTCACTGCCACGAAGAGAAAAAAGTTGGCTGTGAAACTTGTGGGGGAAAAAAAGTTGTAAAGGTTATAATATAAACTTTCACCATTGACAACTTTGTCTGTGGGAAATATGCCGGATTCAAAGTGGTCATTTCTTTGAAGATTTGTCCACGTGTGCGAAAATGGTGGGCGCACGTTTTTTAGGGGAAACACCCTCATTCCACGTTTTCCTTTTGCGTACACCACCACAAAAATAAAAAATCCCAATAAATAAAAGAAGAAAGATTGAACTTTTATTGGATATGCGGTTTTTTAATCAGTAAAAACAAAGTTTTAAAATGAAAAGAGAAAAAACCCAAAAATTTCCCATTTTTAGCGTGTTAACAATAATAACGGGGGGGGTCCCACTAGGCCCTCCACTTTAGTTCTATGTAAGGACCTGTTTACGGTCAGGGTGTTTTCCTGTACTGGTAACCATGTAAAATATACCTTTTCCCTGGGGGAGCCAACCCCGCCCCAAAACCCAGTCAGGAGGGGGATGGGCTCCCTTGGCTGTACTTGCCTTAAGACGTCTTTTGACCCACTAGGGATTTGGAAAAAGGAGGGTTCCCAACCTCGGTTTGTTGCAAAGAAACACATGGTATTAAAGGGACAACAAAAAAAAATCCTAAAGGGAAAGAATTATATTATATATATATATATTTTATATATATATTATATTTATATATATTTGTGCATTAAATTTTTTATTAGTGTCTATTTTTTTTTTTTTTTTTTTTTTTTTTTTTTGGGTATGGCACTCTGGCATGGGGTTTTTTTATCCATCCCGATTATCGGTTTTTAAAATTTTGTCATCCATTTCCAGGGGAACAAAATGGCCTCTCTTTGAAAGCAAACGGTTTTTAACTGGCCAAGTTTGTCTTCTGCTCGTTGCACGGGCCTTTTAAGTCTCACCCAAAGGGAAATTTTGGGGGGAGGGGAGTCGGCCTGTCATCGTTTTAATCAGAAAAAAAAACCTTTTGACGAATTTGAACTGGGTCAGCAGATCTGGCAAAAGCACTCCTCTAACCCCCCGGCTATCCTACCCCCTGATGTGTGGGTTGTGGTGTGTGGTGCGTGTGTGTGTGTGAGTGTGTGTGTGGGGGCACTGGTTGTTCATCCATGTATGCAGGGTTCCCATGCAGGCTTATAATGTATATGGTATTGTTCCCCTTAAAAGTTTTTAAAGCGGGGAAAGAAATACACCCACACACCACCAGTACACACACACTCTCCTCTCTTCCCCCCCCCCCCCCCCCCCCCCCTCTTTCCTCGTGGGCCTCCAATTTTACATGCTCTTCATACACATTCTTTCCTCCCCCCCCCCCCCCCCCCCTCCACCCCCTTCCATTTTTGTCTTCATTTTTTTCCTTTCATCAAATTCACAAAACTATTTAAAAAGCAGAAAACTTAAGAAAAAGAACCAACCAACGCCCCACAACACAGCCCTTCGATGAGTTTTAAACTGAGGCCCCTGGCAAAGACACGAACATCTGGAAAAAATGGTAAATCCTGTTCCATTTTCAAGAATTGTGTCCCGGGGGGGAACAGATGAAATTTAAAAAACCGCATAAAACCGGGGACGGGATGTTAAAAAAGCCAATAGTGCTTTTTCCCATTATATCGAAAAAAAAGAATTAAAAAATAAAAAAAAAAGAAATAAACACACACACATAACACCGACCTAAAAATGTTTACCATTAAAAATTCTTGTCAGTCTGAAAGACATTCGCTGTAAAGCTGAAAATTTCCTTTTGTGTTTTCCCCACAAACGTTCGGGTGGTATCGTACTTTTAAAAAAGTACAAATGCCACTAGTTAGGCTAAAAATCGAAGAAAAGTTAACGCAAATCACTCCTTTTGCAGCTACCCTGGCCTCCCTTCATTTTCACGTTTCCTGCATACTTCCAAGTTTTTGTACAATTTTTTCGCTTGGAATTTGCCTACAATTTTTTTTGAAATAGGCTACACAGGCAACTTTTTCAATTTTCTTAACCTGCTCAGGGGCGGGGTGGTCGTGTTTCGCACGCCCCGGGCCAAAAATTGTCTAAATTTCGATTTTTCAGTGCGGGGGGTTCAGGGGACAGAAAGAAGATGTGCATGAAGGGGGCGTGGCTTATGGACAGAATTTTGGGTTAGAGTTAGGGGTGGTTTTTTTGACGGGGAAAAAAGAAACTGGGGTGGAAAAATGGATGAAAAAAACGGGATGATGCTGTCTTTCCTCTTTTTTCTTTCCTTTTTGTGAGGGAAAAAGACACGGTAGTAAATTGTATTTTCATGTCAATTTTTTTTTTTTCTTTTTTTTTCCGTATACAACTGAAGTGCCTGTAAGGGCAGGAGGAGCCTTGGTTTAACTGTGGTTTATTGTTTAGGGTTTAAAAAATGCCACAAAAAGACACCACCCCCAAAAGGCAGCAAGGCCCCAAGCCAAGCTGGGGCTCATGGCAGTGAAAAACCCGACACTGCTCCTTTATCCCTAAAGGGGAAACGTGGGGAAAAAAACAAGGGAGGGAAAGTTTTTTAAGAAAGAAAAAGGAAGTTTACGACCACAACAGCAAAAAATTTTCCTTTTTCAACTTGAAGAAACAGCAAAATTCGATCGGGGGGGGTGGACATCAGGGATGAAAAGGGACATCGAAATCAAGTGTAATCTTTGGAAAAGAGGAGGATTTATGGGGGAAAGGCAAGAAATCAAAATAATAATGTTACTTTTCAGCTTGACAAATTTTTTCAGAAATATTCGATAAAAAAAAAAACGATTTCGAAAAAAAAAATAAAAAACGCTTGAAAAAAAAAAACGGGGTTTTGGTGATGAATAAACAACCCCTTTAAAGAAAGGCAAAAAAAAGAGCTGTGGGGGTGCGGAACGCACCCCACATGCCGAAACTTTCCCCAGGCGAGGGGATTTTTCTCCTCTCCTCCCCGCTGCGCCATGTCCCGGCCCTTTTCCTCTAGAGCGGAGGGACGAAGCGTGCAGTCCCGCCTCTGAGAAGGCCCCGGAGTTTTTGAAAAAAACCTTTTCATTTGTGTCTGTGTAGGAATGAATCAGGAAAAAGACGATGTAAAAAGGGCAAGAGGGGGGATTGAGGAGACAAAAACCAAAGATGTTAGACTTCCACCTACACCCTTCTCCTGATTTAGAGATGGACTTTCGTGTTGTGTGGTGTGTGGTGCGGCGGGGGGCAGGGTAGGGCTGGTGCGTTTTGGGTGTGTTTGGGTTTTGGGGGTGGGGTTTTGTGTGTTTTTGTGTGGGGTTTTTTTTTTTGTGTGTTTTTTTTTTGTGTGTGTTTTGTGGGGTGTGTTTGTGTTGTGGTGGTGTTCTGGTGTGTGTGGGGTTGTGTGCTGTGGGTCTGTGGGGGGGGGGCGCGCGCGTGCGCGCGCTGTGTGCGGATGTATTTTGGGTTGGGGGTATGTTGTTTGGGGGGGGGGGGGGGGGGGGGGGGGGGGGGGGGGGGGGGGGGGGGCTGAGTTGTTGTTGTGTGGGGTGTTGGTTGGGTGGCGTGCGAATATTAGAAAAGCCCCCCCGAATTTTTTATTTGTTTCAGGTATGGACGGTTTATCTTTTCCCGAATCTTTGCAGTTCAGTTTTTTTTTTCTTAACTACAACCAACCAGGTGCAAGGGGGGAAGAGACGGGCAGTGGAATGTAGTGTTTGGGTCGCGGTCTGGTGTCACGGGTTCGGGTCGTGTTGGTCCCCCATTAGGGTTTTTTTTGTTTGTTTTTGCTTTTTTGGTGTGTGGTGTTTGTGTGCGCGCGCGGCGGCGTGCGTGCGCGCTTTGTGCCCCGTAGGGGCGAACTTTGGGTGTCGACCCCCACCCAGGTTTTTTTCAGGGGGCCTGGGTCTCTGTGGCGGGGAATGCGAGGGGGCGGCATAGGCTACACAGGTATTAATTTTTGGGGGTAAAGTAGATCTCTATGAGTGCGGTGGAAAAAATTTTGGTGATTTTAAAAAATTTTTAAGATGAAATGAGCCTGTCACTTGGTTTTTGATTGAGGACTTTTGAGCAATACAGGTAGTCACAAAAAGTGGAAATAACCTCAAATGGGGGTTTTGCCTGTTTTCCTACAGCTTTGGGACCCCGCGCATGTATTGCGAAAGGGCTAGCAGACACAAGGACTGGGGGGTTTACGTGTTTGCTGAAAAAAAAAAAAATTTCAAACCTCCCAAATTTTTTTCAAAATCACTGGTTTTTGAGTCAGGGGATCTTTCAAAAAAAATGGTTTTTATTTCTGTGGATCCCTTAGTGCGTGGGGGTTGAATAGGTTACATAAAAAAACAGAAGAAAAGAGTGATTTTTTAATCCGGTGTTAGCCTTTGCGTTAGGAGGGCTTTTCCTCTTGGGGTGGTAGGCAAACAGGGTAGTTGTGGGGGGGGGTCTCGCTATGTCACCCCCGAAGCCGGGGGGTGCCTTGGTGGTGGCAGTCCTGTTGGGGGGGGGGGAGGGCCTTGGAGCTTGGGCCCGCGGGTGAGGCCCCGGGGAAAGAAAGAGTGTCATGGGGGGGAGCGTCATCGCCGCGGTGTTTTTCCATGAGAATGTGTCCATATGTGGCTGGGGATGGGTGCGCTTTTTGTGGCGATGTTTGGTGCGTGTAAATTTGGTTGGTGTGTGCTAGATAGAGCGAGTAAGCAAGCCGCTAGCGAGCGGCGAGGAAGAGAGAAGACAATGCAATGAAAATTTTCTTTTATTTCGGGGAAAATGAATAAGCACACTCTTTTTTACATCCACCCCGCCCTTTAGGGATACATCTTAATAATAATAACCCAATATTTTTAAACGTTCACTAAAAAACAAGGGGAAAAACCCTTTTAAAAAACAGCCCCCCCCCAAAACCCCCCCCCCCCCCCCCAAGAAGAAATTTTAAAAAAAAATCCTAAAATTCCCCCCCCCCTTCCCCCACCCCCCAAAAAACCCAACCAAAACAAACAAAAAAACAAGGAGAAGAAAAACCAAAACCCCAACAAAAATGAAAAAAAAAGAAAAAAAAGAAAAACAACAAAAACAAAAACAAAAACAAAGCAAAAAAAATAACACAACCAAACTTATTAAGTCTAAGATAAACTCTCAATTGTCAAATGGTACACTACTTTTTAAATAATTATAAGATTTAAAAATTGGGCATCATTAAATTAATACAGAGGCAAGCCCAATAAAGTATTAAAATATAAAAATATGAACCCTTTATCAGGATATCTATGACTATAAGCGGCATAAAAAGGGAGGCAAGAGGTGTGTGTGTGTATTTCAAGAAAATATCCATATATTTTTCCCCAAAACTTTTCGATCCCATCAACACTCATTTTAGATTAACTCTTTCAAATTAATTCATGTAATAAAAAAATTTAATACCCATACATCCACACAATAAAAACAGAAAAAAAACCAAGAAAAATTTTTAAAAAACTAAAATCATTGAGGGAGAGAATATGGGGGGTGATGAGTGAGTGTGTGTGTGTGGTTTTGTTTGTTTGAGCTTTTGTGGGGGGGGGGGGGGGAGATTGGGTGTGGTTTTGCGCAGGAGGGGGGTTTACTGTAAAAAATTTGTTACGTTGCAATATTTGTTTGCTGATTTAAAAACTTTGTCATAAATTTCCCAAAACCCCCACCCACCCCTGTATGTACTTTTTAAGGGGAAACACGTTTTTCCCATATAAAATTATGTGTGGTAAGAGGGGGGAGTGGGGAAGGGGGGGGAGAGGGAAAAGAGAGGAGGGGGGGGACCCGTGGAAGGGAGAGTAAGGGAATTTGATTTTAGAATGCATCCCTTTGAGGCTTTATCGGTATCGGAGAGCTAAAGTTTTCTTTTCGCCGGGACGATAAAGGAAGTTTCGCTTCCTTCCTTCCCCCCCTGTTCGATCTCCTCTTGTAAAATTTTGGTTATGTAGACATTGAGGGGCTGTTTTATATTGCATCATAAATTTTGTTGCATGGGGGTGGTTTTTTTGTTAGTGGTATTTGTAGTGCAGTAGTTGTAGTGGGGTTTTGGGGTGGTAGGGGAGTTGAATTTAGGCTTGTATTTGTAGAAATAGCAGAAAATAAATGAGTAGTAGAAAAGGTGAAAATATAGTTAAGTTTTTAGATAGTGGGTTTAGTAGTAGTTGTACCCGGGGCGCGAACGGGGCAGCAAAAGTTTTTAGTAGAAGTGGTGGAGTAAGGTATGTAGGGTTTTTAGTATTGGTGTAGTAGTGTAGTTTGGTGTAGTAGTGGTAGTAGTAGTGGTAGATATGGTAGTGGGGGTGTAGTGGTGGTGTATGGGGGATTTTGTGTGTAGGGGGTAGTGTAAAAGGTAGAAAATATTTGGGGTGTAAGTAAGTTTTTTTTTGGTGGTAGTGTATGGTTTGAGTTATAGGGGATAGCGCACGGCTTAAAAGCAGGGGCAGTTGTGTGTAGTAATATAGTAGAGTAGAAAAGTTAGTGTATTGGTATTTTTGTGGGGGTGGTGGGGGGGGGGGTGGTGGTGGGGGTGGGGGTGGTGGTTTGGGTGGTATTTGTGTAAGTATAGTAGTACCCGAGCAAGCGCCGCGCAGAAGATAGTGGTAATGTGTGAAGAAAGCCAGCCGCAGCAGCGAGCAACGGCAGCGGTTGTTATAGGTTTTGCATGGGGTAGTAGTGGTGGTGGTGGTAGTATATAGTTTAGTAGTGTAGAGTGTAGTAGTAGTATGTAATAGTGGGGGGTGGTGGTATTTTGTATTGTTGTAGGGGAATTGTGTTGCAATAATAAAGAAGGACTATGTTAGGTGAATGAACGTTGCTCATGAAGGGTGTTAAAAATTTTTTTCTGTGCTCTATGCATTTTATTTTTGAAAATAATTTTCTTGTTTTGTCACAATTTTTTGTTTTTCTTTTTCTTTTCATGGGTTTCATGTTTGATGCTTTAGATACAAACAAAGTATTTTTTTTAAAAACCATAGTGGAAGGTCTTGCTTTCTGGTTTCCAGCTATTTTCAAATTAATAACTATTATGGAAAATATTTCTGTTGTATCTTTGAAATGCCAAGGATTAGGTATGCAAAAAGAGACTGATGTATTTTTAATACCTGAAGCAAAGTCCCTTCAGTTTTTTTTTACAAGATACCATTTTGATAAAAATTAGAATCTTTTGTTACAGCGAGGGGGGGTACAAGGTTTTTTTTCTTCTAATAGATCAAACCCAGAGGTGGGCGTCTGTTCAATAAAACATTTGAATTTAAGTAAAAAAGGTAAAGAGAGACCCGAAAGGAATTTGTTAGTTTTTTTGATTTAGGGAAAAAAAATTGCTTCTTTTTAATTTTTGGACCAAAAAAGGACACCCCGAATTTTATTCACCTTAAAAAATTATTAAGCTTTTAAAAACTAATTTTCTGTGTTGGTGATTGGGAAACCCTTTTCTTAGCCCTCCCTTTATTACATAATTAAAACATATCAACAACCTAAGCTCGAGAAAAAAAAATGTGCTAAATATGTTGAAGAATTCAGTTTATTTGAAAATGGGAGAATACAAACCCCCTTATAAAAATTCACATGGGGAAAGCAGTCCTTTAAAACAAAGCAGTTAAAATTTTTTCCTTTTTCCTGGGTTCCTTCTTTGCTGTGGAAGACTGTACCAATATGGTTCATCGTCATTCCCAAAATTTTTTTGATTTTTTAAAATTTTTGGGAAACAAAAGAAGTGCAGGCCCTATGGAAAAATTTCAACCCCTTTCCCCAAGGATGCATGTATACAAAAAAAATTAACGAAAATATTAACAGTGTTTTGAAGAGTATGCTGCTGAGCACATGAGAAAAAAAAAACTGGAAAATTTTTGAAACAATATAAAGTTAAATTTTTTGAAAAAATTTTTTTTAATTTTTTTGCTGAGAAAATTTGGACAAGGACAAAAGCATAGCAACACGAAAAAAAAAGGAGAGAGAAGAGGAAAAAAACTAGAAAAACAAATAAAGAGTAGAGAAAAAAAATAAACAAAACGGTTGGACATTCACAATTAAATGATTTCAGTAGTGAACAACAGCCATTAAGATGTTAAAAAGAAAAAGGTGTTTTCTTGATCAAAAACAGTGGGTGAAGGGGAGAAAGATCCAAAGTATTTTTGTAATTTTAAAAAAAAAAATTAATAAGTAAAAAATATGCCAAGTTAGTTTCAAATGACAAGGAGCTATATAAATTGAGGTATTCTTTTGGGAAATTAAAGAATTTTATGAAAACCTTTTAAAGACGAAAAGTAAAAGAATATGGAAATTTAAAAATTAGTCTCAGAATTCCAAGCATCAGCGAAGAAAAAAAAATTGCTTTTAAAGGGAAATAAAATTGGGGGAGGCGGATGCACTTTAAAATAGAAAAAGGCAAAAGCCCCGGCTTGATGGATTTACCCCGAATTCTTCAAGTTTTTTTTTGGAAAAAAACTTGGTTTTTTGTAGTCAGGCTTTAAATCGATCCTTTAGAGATGGGAATTAACAAAACAAAAAAGAAGGATAATTACATGTATCCCCAAACATGCAAACCAAAAAAATTTTTAAAAAAATTTGGGGCCAATTCCTTCTAGTTATTTTTAAAATAGGTCATCCGTTAGAAAAAGAATAAAACGTTTCCCAAACTCATCAATGAAAATCAGAGGAATTTTTTCCTAAAAGATATATAGGAGAAATTAGTTGTTTTTGATCGTTAATTACCTAAAAAAAAAAAACCCTTCCCGGTATGTTTAATTTTCCCGGGTTTGAAAAGGCTTTTTATTCATTAAATTGGCAGTTCATTTTAAAGGTATTTAAGCATTTGATTTGGAAAAAAATACTTTGTTGGATTTCAACCTTCACGAAAAAATTAAGTCTCGTTATAGTTTAAAGGGCAGTGCTCCCCTGGTTTAATTCCCCAGAATCGACAGGGTCCCCCTTTTCCCTATTTTTTTATTCTTCGCGAAATTCACAATTATGATAAGAAAAACCGAAACTCAAAGGGATTTATATTAATGACACAGAATACAAAATTGTCCGTTTTTGTGTGCCACAGTAAAAATAAAGTGACAATTCTTTTTAACGTCATGAAACTTTAGATTTATTTGGAAAAAGGGCGGACGTTTATGATATAAGGGGAAAAATAAATAAAATGGCTTGGGGCAAACATTTCTGATGCAAGGATATGACCCCTTTAAAGGGTTTGACTGGAACCCAAAAAAAGTTTAAAATACTGGGAATATGGTTTCACCAGACTTTCACAAATTGAAAAATAACTATGAAAAAAAAATTACAGAAATAAGATCTTATTCAAAAATTGGGTAAAAAGGAATATTCACCTTTGGAGAGTGGCTGCAAAATCTTTTTAAATTTTTTCCAAATGATATACTTGGTACTCTTACCTAATCCACCCAAAGGGGTTATAAAAATTACTTCAGAAGCTTGTTTTAAGTTTGTGTGGAAAATAAACAAGATAGAATCTCGGAAAAAAAAAATCAAAAATATAAAAATGGGGGATTGGGGGTCCCTCTCTAAAAAGTTATAATGGGGTTTTCAACTTATATGGAAGAAAACTTTAAAACCAGGATCAAAGTGGATTTTTTTTTTATTTAAGAAATTGCCCTGTTTTCAAGATTGGACAAATATAGCTACTGTTTTCCCCTTAGGGAAAAAGGGTTTGAATGCATTCTGGATTGATACATTCCATGCATACAAAATGTTTTGAGGGAAAATTCAACTTGGTTTTTTCTGAAAATTTTTGACAGAAAAAATATTTTTTCAAAGAGAATGTTTTAAAATTGGGGGAAACTTCTTCAATGAAAGAATGGATAGCAACGATTTTTAAAAAATTGAGATCTTTGCGAAAATGGAAATTTTTTGAATATGAACATTTTAGAAGAAATATAAAATCAGGAAAAAATTTTATTACTATTTAGGGGTGTGTTCAAGCGTTAAAAAGATATCAGCAAAAAAGGACATCATATAAATGATAAAAAATAGCCTTCAAAAGGCTTTTTGGTTTTATTCTGAAATTTAAAAAAGGGAAAACGCCCTTTTTATGACATTCTGGTTGCAGATAAAAAAACCAAAGGTTGCCATAAATTTGGAACAAAAAAATACCGGTATCTAACTGGGAAAAATTTTTGACAAAGTACATAAAAAAAAAGAAATTAAAAGAAATGGTTCAAAAAGATGATTCACAAAATTTTAGCAACAAATAAAATTTGGAAAAAAAATGAAAATTTCTTTAAAGCAAAAATGCACTTTTTGAAAATTTTGAGAAAAAACTTGATCATTATTCTACTTGCAGCAAAACTTTCATTTTTGGAAAGTTACAAAAACTTCCTTCGGAAAATTGACCCCTTTTAACATGTCTATGCTGTCAAAGACAATTTTTTTTTGGATTTGATTTCGTAAAGTTGAAAAAACAGACAATTATTAAACAAAGCAAATTTTTTTATTTACAGACTAGATACAAAAAACGGAACCTCTATTTGGGGGTTTGGGGGTTTTTTGAAAAAAATCGAAAAAACTAACAAACTAAAAGTGTATTGCTAAAACAAACATGACTTATATGTTTTTTCAGGTTAAAAGGGAATTTACAAAAATAAAGGTGCAATACTTTCTGAAAGAAACTGTTTTTTATGATTATTTGTTGAAAACTCAAAAATGTAATCTGTGTACTAAACCATTTCCTTTTTCCCTTTTTTTTGGAAGTTTGTTTGGGTTTTATTTTCTTTTTTGAATTTTTAATCTAATCTAATAATTGCAAATCTTTTTTTAAAAATTTCTTTAACATTATGTACATTTTTCTATGTTTTGCAAAAAAATTCAAACTCTTTGTTTTAAAAAAAATTGATCTTTTAAAAAAATGTAAAAAAGAAGAAAATCTGGGGTTACCCAAAAATAAATTTGAAAAAGTTTTGGGTAAAAATTTTTGGAATCTTTGGCCATGGATTTGCCAATGTCACTTTTAAAATTTTACGTGGATCGAACAAGTGTCTTCACATAATTATTTCGTGTATTTTATTGTCAGACAATGTAACTTTTGCATAAATTTTTGTATTGATATGACAATGTCATTTTTCACATAATTTTTGCGGTGTTTTGTATTACATGCAAGTGATTTTACATAAATTATTGCAGTGATTTATTGATGTGACAAGTGTCATTTTTCACATAAAAATTGTGTGTATTGATTGATCATGACAAATGTATTTTTTACATTTTAAAAAAAAAAAAAATAACATAGCATATTTTTTCTTTTTGAGGGGTTTGTGCGTTGAGAAGGAAAAATATGATCGTTTATTAGAATGTTTAAAAATTGTTGAATGATTAAAAAAAAAAAAACAAAACAAAACTTTTTCATTTCTCCCAGTTTCCCCAATCAAAGGACAAAGCCACCCCTTTTTTTGTGCTACCCCGGTACATCCTTTATTGCTCCGGTGATTTTTGTTCTTGCAATTTGTCCGAAAAATTTTTTTGGGGTTTTTTCAGTTTTTTTTTAAAAAATGAAAAATGCACGTTTTTTGTTTTTGGAGATTGTGGGATAAACAATACCAGGGGGGACATAAAACTTGGAAAATCATCAAATGAGGATTTTTGTGTTCCCCCTGCCCCGGAAAAGCTAAAGGAACAAACAAGGGGCGATATAATGTTTGCTGAAAAATTTTTTTTAAAACTTGGCCTACCAAATTTTTTGCAAAAAACCATGATTTGAGTCAGGGTATTTTACAAAAGTTCTTTTTATTTCGAGGATGCCAAAGCTAACCCTTATGTGTAACCTCCCCTGTCTGCAATGTAAAAAACGATCTTCTGCATGTCAAGGCGCTTAAAAAGGGCAAGGATACTATCTTTGCTAACAATGGTTTTTTTAAAAATCACTTTTTCTTTTTTTTTTCTAGTAAACCCTTTTAAAATACCGCACGCACTAAGGGATCCCCAGAAATTAAAACCCCCTTTTTGTGAAAGCTACCCCTGACCAAAAATCATGTGATTTTTAAAAAATTTGGTAGGTTTTAATTTTTTTTTTTTTTTCAGAAACACGTACCCCCTCATCCTTTTTTTGTCTGATTCCTTTCCGCCATTGCTTTTTGGGTCAACGCTGTAGGAAAACGGCAAACTCATTTGTGTTTTTCCAACTTTTCGTGACACCCCGGAATTTCTCTATTCCCAATCCAAAAAACAAGTGCACAGTTCATTTTTCATGATTTAAAAAAAATGTGAAAACAAAAAACATTTTTTTCCACTCGCACTTACCAGTGGTAGTATCCAGGGGCGCTCACCCAATTTTCCGTTTCCGTTTCCCGTGCGTGCAATCATTTGTGGCTTATAAATTCCAACAAGCCAGAAGAGTTTTTTTTTAAGGAGGGGCTCCACCAACTGTCGAGGGGGGTTTTGCTGAGCAATCACCACACATCCTATACAAGCCCCCCACAGAAAATTGTGTACCTCCTACCCCTTAAGTCTTTTACCCGTACACCCCCTGTTGTTCACTTTGCTCCTGCTGATTTTTTGTGCTGAGGAACACTGATTCACCATTTTCCATTGTTTGGGGTGGCTCTTTCTCTGTTTTGGGCCATCGTTTGGAAAGGCTCCCCTTCTCTTCGCCAAAGACCTTCTTGGACACTTTTAAATCTGGCCCCCAAGCAATTTGTTTTAAACCTAAGAATTTTCCCTCCGTTTGGGGAGTGTTTTTTTTAGATTCCCCGCTTTTTAACTGCCAAAAATTCATCCCCCGCCAAAATGTATAACACGCGCGGCGCGCGCTGTGTGTGTGTTGTTGTGTGTGGTTTTGGGTGCATTTGTACCATTTGTTCTTGTGTTTTTGTTTTGGGGTGTGTGTTTGGTGTGTGTTGTGTGTGTGCATTTGGGTTTTAGAATATTACTTGCTATTGGGTTTCATGCAGATGTGTAAGAATATTGAGGAATTGCTTTGATTTGTCTGTGCAAGATAAGGTAAAGGGACAATGTGAAAATACAGAGCTATATAAAAATTAAAATTTATTATTATTACTATTACGGTTTTTTTGCTTCGTGTCATTGTCACATAGATTTCATCTTCGTCTTACACAGTGTACACACCATTACATTTGGTAGGGGCTTCACTCACTGTATCATATCATTAGTATCAGCAGTAATTTTTTTGTGTGGATTTGTTGTGCTCTTCCTCTTTCTCTCTCTCTCCTTCCTCTCCTTCCCCCCCTCCCCCCCCCCCCCCCCCCCCCCCCCCCCCCCCCCCCCCCCCCCCCCCCCCCCCCCCCCCCCCCCCCCCCCCCCCCCCCCCCCCCCCCCCCCCCCCCCCCACCCCCCCCCCCCCCCAACTCCCCCCCCCCCCCCCCCCCCAACCCCTACCCCCCCCCCCCCTACCCTATTCCTAAAATTCAAGTTTTTTAAAAAAAAAGTTTTTTAAAAAAGAAAAAATGCAGTTTTTCCTAGTGATGAAAAATAAGGTGGCTGTGTATTGAAAAAAAAGTTGAAGATCACTGTAGGTGCCCCAGTAAAAAAAAAATTATTTAAAAGGGTGTGTGGTGAATGCCCTTGTGAAGATCCTTCCATGTAAAGGGAACTTTAACCGGGTTTTTTCCTTTCCCAACCGTACGTGCTGCGTGGTCGGGCTCCCGCCATAGGAGACCATCGGCAGTGGGGAGACCTCTGACCCACTTTACCCAGTCAAGTCCCGATGTAGCCAAGTGTTTAAATCATAGCTGTGTGGAAACCAAACCGCCTCGCTGCCCCGCGGCCCCCAAGGGGGAAAAGAGGACCCCCAAATGACCTAGTTTTTAAAAACGAAAAGCCTTTTGGGGAACCCCGTTTTTAAATCCCAGGGCCTACGGAACCAACCATAATTATAATGGGCCCAAAAAAAGGTTTAAATAAGCCGAGAAAACTTTTTATCTTTAAGTGGATGATAAATTTAGAAAAAACACCACCCTTGGACCCTTTTAAAAAACCTTTGTTTTTTTTTTTTTTACTTTCCCCATTGGGTTAAAATTTTTCATGTTTTTTCGGGGGGAAAATTGTCCCAAGTCCCTTCTCATCTGTAGCTTTGATCCCTAACTAACCCCTACGTGTGTGTACTGAAGATATACCCCCCCCTGTGCCACCAAATCTCATCAGTCAAAAATAGAAATTAGGATAAAGACCAAAAGCGTTGAAAAATTTTTTATATATATTTAATATATTTTACCACGTAAGATTCTGATTCAAGGCAAATACTTAAATTTGTAAAACCCTGGGTGACAATGAATTTGAATGACTGCGACTATGCCCCCTAGCAAAGTGACAATGGTAGTAGCGTCCATGCTGATGTTCCCCCCCGACCCGGCACTGCGGCAGTTTTTGACACGGCCCAAAGCTCCGCGGATGAGGACTCCCAACAACGGTGCTGTGGTGCTCAGTGACAGCACACTTACAACACGCTACACACACAGAGATTCAAGCCAGGGACTTGTTTGTGAACAGTCAGAGGGCAAAGTGCTCTTTAACTACCCTCCCCTCAAGGTACAGGCTACACATCACCGCTAGGCCTAGGCCTACGACATGCTACTCAGATGTAGGGTCTGTGCCTACTATCACCCATCCCCTTCTCTCCCCCACCCATCGCCCGCCTGTTGTAAATTGCAAAGAGCATACAATAGCCCCCTTTCCCCACCCTACTCTAGCCAATTGCAATCTGACAACCCAGGTTCAATTCCCGTTCAAGGTAATATTTTCCTCTGGAGTTAACATCAGTGCCGACTCCACTCTCCCCAAAAGTCCTTTGGATGAGACTATAAACCAAGGTCCCATGTGCGAACGCACGTAGAACATCTTGTGCACACAGTAAATCCTGTTCTGCTTTTCGTAAGAATAGGCCATTGTGTGCCAGTGGGAACAGATGACAGAATTTACAAACCGCATACACATGGGGACTGGATGTAAAAAAAAAAGCACATAAGTGCTTATTCCATTATCCTTGATTTAAAAAAAAAATTATAAAAGAATAAAATTAAAAATTAATTTTTTGTTAAATTGGATGAAAAGAAAGGCTCACTAGTCATCAAAATCAAAGACCCCTTCTTTCCCTCCTTTTTCTCTCCTTTCTGACCTACCCCCCCCCCCCCCCTTTCTTCTCTGTCCATCAGTGATGAGTTTCAGTCACATCCCAATGGCACAGAGTGCAAGATCAGATCGCCACCTCAATTCCAACCCCCTCACTCCCAGCCCCCCTCCTGCCTATCGACAAACCCACCAGGAGACATGTTTAAAAGTAAACGGATACCCCTTACAAATCCCAAAACTCAATCTGCCCCTACAACCAAAACAAAGTTTTCCCTAACCCCCCCCCCCCCCCCCCCCCCCCCCTCAGCCCTGTATCCCCTCATCCCCTCTCTCCCCCAGGCCAGTGATCAGATACCTTGGCAGCTTGTGCATACAAATACCTAGGTTGAACCAATTCACCGTTGGCCGCCGCTCTTTCTCTATTTCAGGTCCATCGACCTGGAATGAGCTTCCTCTTTCTCTTCGCCTGAAACCTAGTTATGACAGTTTTAAATCCAGCCTCAAGACATATTTATTTCAAACCTAAGATTTTTTGTTAAATTTGTTCAGTATTACTTTCTTCTAAAAACTGTACTACTACCTTCAAGAAGGCTTCTGTTTACAGTTTAGTCTTCATCAGCTGGTCTTCCCTACCATTCTACAATGTATTCTACAATATTCTACATAGCTTGCCTTGGGCCTCCTGATCTTAAGCATGGTGACTGGTGCTGTTACAGACATGTCAGTTTGCTGTCTGCTGAGTTATCCAGTTTAGGGACTGGCCTGTACAGAAAACAGGAAGAGAATTTTATACATGTGTGTATGTATACATACATATGCTAGAAGAAAGTGACTGTGTTCAGCTGGCTAAGGTGAGGGAACACCCTATACTTCACACAGAGTTCTAACACAGAGACCAGAGGAGCAGCCTTGCCTCAGCTACACTCCACAGTCTTCTTTCTGGTGTGTTCTAGTGACTAGGGCTGCGCAGGCCACATGCCTTTTGATCATCCCTAGCTTGTCATGGGCCTCCTGATCTTCAGCATGACCCTCCACAAGAAAATGAGAAGTCAGATTGCACCGGAACCACTTTTCCGCTAGGAGTGATTAAAAAAAAAATTTCTCAGGCAAACAGGAGTCAGGTTGTTCATTTTGATATTTTGACTGATTTTTAAAAAAAATTGAACTTCCACCAGAACGCAGATGTTCACGGGCGAGATGTTTGTGTATTCCATCGTTTTTGCCCACATTAGTTAATTAAGGTAGTCGCATTCCAACTTCAGGGAACGATTGATTATAAATAAAACTATAGGCTTTTGTTGACCTTGTACTGAAGTAGCAAGGCATAATGATGATTCCTTTTGTGTTATTTCAAACCTGTTAAAACAACAACAAATAAACAAAATTACACAGCCCCTGGTCTTGCCAGGATGCAAAATTGTCCGTTTCTCACTTTGCCACCTCATCCAGTCTAGCAGTTCATTGTATTTTTATACTGTCTATAGTCTGACAACTGGGAATTTACAATTGTCCAACTTTCAGTTTTGTTGGTATGGAATATTCATAAATATTGCAGAACAGCAGCATGTTACCAGTCAGAACTTGACGTCTGGATTATTTGTTAAGTCTATGTGTGACTTGTTGCATGTGTATTCAGAACAACTGAATGTGAGTTTGATTTGTTCTCACAAGATATGGCACAATGTATAAATTCCATACATGTATTGTTGTTATTATTATCATTACTGGAAAGCATCACTGTGATAGTAAAGCAACAATATTGTTTGTCTTCAGTGTGTGACAAGACTGATAGATAATTATAAGTATTGCTCTAATGATAATGGAACAATATTTGAACTTTCAAATCCAGCCTCAAGACACACTTATTTCTGTGATATGGATATAAGCCTAACTTTTTTTATGTTCTCAGAGAGTTGTCATTTTACTTTTTATTTTACCTGATCAAGCAATCATAAATCTCTTAAAAACAACTGAAACCAATATCTAATGCAGATATTAATTTTTCCCCAACCATGTAACAAAACTGTACAGGTTTCAGAAGAGTGACCCTTATACTTTAGAGAGACTTCCCTGCCTGATAGCATAGTGTGTGTGTGTGTGTGTGTGTGTGTGATTCACAAATTGTCAACATTTAAAGATATGTTAATCTATTGTGAATGGTTACATCTGTGTAGATGAGATGAATGGAACTTGCAAGCGCTTTGATTTGCTTGATTTACAAGATTCAGTGCTCTGCAAAGTCCATATATTATGTTTAAATTGTTATCATCATTGTGTGTTAATTGTTTTTATTAGTGTTATCATTATTGTCTGTTGTTGTTGTCACCATCGTCATTAGCGTTGTTATTATTGTCATCATTATTATCATCATTCATCCATCATCATCATCACTATCAATATGTTATTATCTTTATTACTATTATTAGTAGTATCATTATTATGATTATCATCATTATCATCACTCATTTATTATTATTATTATTATTATTATCAGTTATATGTTTTTCTGCAGTCTGTGACAAGACTGGCTGATATAAGTATTGCTCTATAGTAAAGGAACACTACTGCTTTTCTGCAGTCTGTGACAAGACTGGCTGATAAAAGATATAAGCATTGCTCTGATAGTAAAGGAACACTACTGTTTTTCTGCAGTCTGTGACAAGACTGGCTGATATAAGCATTGCTCTGATAGTAAAGGAACACTACTGTTTTTCTGCAGTCTGTGACAAGACTGGCTGATATAAGCATTGTTCTGATAGTAAAGGAACACTATTGAGTATTGTTTTTCTACATCTGTGACAAGACTGGCTGATATAAGCATTGTTCTGATAGTAAAGGAACACTATTGAGTATTGTTTTTCTGCAGTCTGTGACAAGACTGGCTGATATAAGCATTGTTCTGATAGTAAAGGAACAGTACTGTTTTTCTGCAGTCTGTGACAAGACTGGCTGATATAAGCATTGCTCTGATAGTAAAGGAACACTACTGTTTTTCTGCAGTCTGTGACAAGACTGGCTGATATAAGCATTGCTCTGATAGTAAAGGAACAGTACTGTTTTTCTACATCTGTGACAAGACTGGCTGATATAAGCATTGCTCTGATAGTAAAGGAACACTACTGTTTTTCTGCAGTCTGTGACAAGACTGGCTGATATAAGCATTGCTCTGATAGTAAAGGAACAGTACTGTTTTTCTACATCTGTGACAAGACTGGCTGATATAAGCATTGCTCTGATAGTAAAGGAACACTACTGTTTTTCTGCAGTCTGTGACAAGACTGGCTGATATAAGCATTGCTCTGATAGTAAAGGAACACTACTGTTTTTCTGCAGTCTGTGACAAGACTGGCTGTTGTAAGTCAACTCTGAGGTGGAGTTGCTAGGTCTTGTGGATTGGTGGTCTAGAGGTAATATAATGCGCCTGCCTAGAAAGCGAAAAGTCTGGGTCGGAATTGTTTGGTGGTTTGATCCCAGTTTGGGCCCAAAACTTCCCCCCATCCATTAGACTGTGTGTAATGGTCTGGATGCTTGTATTTGGATGAGACGATCAACCAAGGTCCTGTGTGTTACACAAAACTATTTAGCGCATATAAAAGAATCCATGGCAACAAGAGAGTTGTCCCTGGCAAAATTCTGTTAAAAAAAAAAAGTCGCTCAGATAGGGAAACAAATACAGTTGCAGACAGGAAAAAAATGGGTGGTGCTGCTCGTGTGGCGTTGTGCTCTCCCCAGGGAGAGCAGCCCGAATTTCAGGCAGAGAAATCTGCCATGACTTAAGGGGGGAGGAGTCCCATAACCTATAAGGTCGTAGGGGAGCGAGGCGTCAGAGACCTCACTTCTCTAGGGCCAGCATATTGAGGGCGGCGCCCATCTCCTCTCCCTCGCTGCTTTACCTTCCCTGACCCTAAAGAGGGCAGGTACCCATTTACAGCTGGGTGAACTGGGGGAACTGTACTGAAGCCAAGGCGCGCAAACGGTCAACCATCCAACTGGTAACCACGCTCGACGCTGCTTAACTTGGCTGGGGGAAAGCGAGTGCTCCGACCACTGAGCTATCCCGCCATGACTTACAGTGGTATAAATAAAATAAATAAATAAATAAATCATCACAGACTCTGTAAGGAAGCATGTTCTGTTAAAGACATTCTGAGTCAGGTAAGGCTTTACATCAGGTTTTACCTGGCTTCCTGTTTCCTGACTGTGGGTATGTTGCTGCCCCAGCGCCCTAACATGACGCTGTGTTGGCACATGCTGTGTGTGTTTGTGTCATCCATGCCACTGGCCATCACTGGCCTGCTCTTCCTCTACACATAGATACATTTGTAAACATGTGAACTAAATCATGTGCATTCATGCCGTTGTAAATATGGATTCTTTATTGGAAAAAAAGACGTAAAAGGATGATGTAAAACCCTTAGATCAGAACCATCAGTTTTTAGTAAATGCAGTTGTTGTCATTTTGTTTCAGGCCATCTAAACGTCTTAGACAGAAATGGAGTGACTGCAGCACACCGGGCAGCATATTCTGGCTCAGCTGAGTGGCTGAAAAGAGAGATAGAATCTGGAGCTGACGTCAATGCCACAGTAAAGAGATTCTCTCCCCGCAGGGAGTGGACACACGAATCGGATGTATGGCCTTTTAATCTTCCTATCCCCCCACCCTCCCCCCCTTGCAGTAAACTGTTTAGGTTTTACCTTCCTGACTCAGTGTCATGTTACATGTATACATACACATTTGGCAGCCATCAGTCTCAAAAGACTATGGAGTTGCGCTCTAGGTGCTAATTCTGGTACAGGGTAGGTTGTGGCTGGCCAACCCCACACGGGAATGACAGTCCCTATGGCAGAGGGCACAGATGAAGTCTGATGCTGGGCTGCAGCCTTTCTTCTCTTTCTCTTTGCCTCCTGCTGCTGAGCAAGTGTCTCTTCGAACTTGTAGAGACCTTTTTGCACTGTCTGTCTCCAGGCTGACCGACCAAGGGCTGTTGCTTCCTTTTTGTTCTGGTCGATGTTCAGGGCTTCTAAGTCCCTCTTGCACGCGTCTTTGAATTGCGGCTGTGGTCTGCCTGTAGCACGTTTTCCCTGCGCAAGTTCTCCATAGAGGAGGTCTTCAGGGATCTGTCTGTTGTCGATGCGCAAGACATGGCAGAGCCAACACATGCATCTGTTTTTAGCAACGTGTACATGCTGGAAGACCACACAGGCACAGTCAGCATTGGAGGCGAACAATCACCAACCTCAGGTTTGCCGATGACATTGACGGTCTGGCAGGAAATGAAGAGGAACTGGCCAACCTAGTGAAGCAACTGGACGAAATATCCTCACAATACGGCATGGAAATCAGCGCTGAGAAAACCAAGCTCATGTCAAACAGTGCCCAGCCAATCACCACCAAGATCACTCTCAGCGGAAAAGAACTGGAGACAGTTGACCATTTCAAGTACCTTGGAGCCATCATAAATGAGGAGGGATCGAAGACCGAAATCCTAGCAAGAGCGGCACAAACAGCAGCAGCAATGGCAAGACTGAAGACCATATGGAGAGACAGAAACATCCCTCTTGGAACCAAGGTGAAGTTACTAAACGCGCTAGTCACCTCAATCATGCTTTACGCATGTGAGGCATGGACACTGAACGCAGACCTACAAAGGAGGATCCAAGCAGTAGAAATGAGATGCCTCAGAAGGCTCCTTGGCATCTCATACAAGGACCATGTCACCAACAATGAAGTCCGCAGAATGTTCACTCAACAGGTGCGGGACTATGAAGACCTACTGACCGCGGCAAAAAAGAGGAAACTCGGATGGTATGGGCACGTAACACGCTCAGGACTTGCAAAGACCATCCTGCAAGGAACAGTCCAGGGGAAGAGAAGACGGGGCAGACAGAGGAGAAAGTGGGCCGACGACATCCGTGATTGCACAGGGGCGGACTTCAGTGTCACCCAGGCACTCGCCCACGACCGCGCTAAGTGGAGCCAGCTGGTCCACCGTTCGTCCACCATGCAGCATCCCTACGACCCTGGCGGGTTACGGGACCAGTGAACAGTGAACATGCTGGTGCATCCAGCTCTTTTCAGGACAGTGTTGTTCGGGACCTTGCCCTGCCAGGTAATGTTCAGGATGCGTCGGAGGCAGCGCATGTGAAAAGCATTGAGCTTTCGTTCTTGTTGGGTACAGAGTCCAGGACTGGCTGCCATACAGGAGGTGCTCACAACGCAGGCTCTGTAGACCTGGATCTTTGTGTGCTCAGTCAGCTTGCTGTTGTTCCACGCTTTCTTTGTCAGTCTGGCCATGGTGGGGCTGCTTTGCCTTGTCAAGCTCGGCGTCAAGTGAGAGGCTGTCTGAGATAGTTGAGCCCAGGTACACAAAGTCATGGACAACATCCAGTTCATGGTCATTGCTGCTTATGGCTGGTTTAGGGTCAAGATCCTGTCCCACCACTTGTGTTTTCTTCAAGCTAACGGTAAGCCCAAAGTCTTGGCAAGCGTCACTGAAGCGAGTCAGGAGCTGCTGTAGGTCCTCACTGCTGTGTCGTCTGCAAAGAGGAAGTCACACAGGCACCTCAGCTGGACTTTAGCCTTGGCCCTTAGTCTGGAGAGGTTGGAGAGCTTTTCGTCTGACCTGGTTTGCAGGTAAATACCTTCAGCTGCAGGACCAAAGGCGTGTTTCAGCATCACAGCAAAGAAGATTTCAAACAGGGTGGGAGCCAGGACACAACCCTGTTTCACTCCACTCCGTATGTTGAAGGCAGCTGAAATTGAGCCATCAAAGACAATGGTACCTTTTATGTCTTTGTGGAAGGATCTGATGATGCTGAAAAGCTTGGGAAGGACCTTGAAGAGGCCATCCCTACTGACCAGATCGAAAGCCTTTGTGAGGTCTATGAAGACAACGAAGAGTGGCTGCCTTTGCTTCCTATATTTCTCCTAAAGTTTGAGGGAGAAGATCATGTCCATTGTGGATCTGTTGGCATGGAAACTGCTCTGTGATTCAGGGTAGGCTCGCTCTGCAAGTACTTGGAGCCTCTTTAGTACTTCTTGTGCAAAGACTGTCCTAATGATACTGAAGAGGGATATGCCATGATAATTATTGTAATCACTTCCGTCACCTTCGTTGTTGTATAGTGTGATGACGTTAGCATCCCTCATGTCTTGTGGTACTTTGCCTTCAGTCCAACAGAGGCAGAGGATTTCATGCAAGTCAGTGATGAGTGTCTCTTTGCAGCACTTCAGTACTTCAGTGGGAATGCCGTCTTTCCCAGGTGCCTTGCCAGAGGCAAGAGAGTCCAGGGCCTTGCTGAGTTCATCTATGGCTGGTTCTTTCTGTCAAGCTCTTCCAGTTCTGGTAGGATCTCTATGGCATTCAGGGCATCTTCTGTGACTACACTTTCCTTTGCATATAGCTCAGTGTAGTGTTGTGCCCAGCCCTCCGTCTGTTGCTCTCTGTCTTGAATCACCTCCCCTGTAGCTGATTTCAAAGCGGCAGTTTTCTTTTGCGTTGGACCCAGTGCCTGCTTGATGCCATCATACATCGCCTTGATGTTGCCTGTGTCAGCTGTGATCTGAATCTGGAAGCAGAGCTGAAGCCAAAAGTAGCTGGCGCATTGCCTGGCACACTGCTGGACTTTGCTGTGAGCAGCATGGAGAACCTGGAGGTTTGAGATGTATATGAAGAAATGATAAAATTTGAGTCTTTAGTTAAAAGACTTGAAACAAATTCAATTGTTTCTCTAGCTTGCCCCGATGGAAACTGAGCTGTTTTAAGACAAAATATGTTGGGTTGGGCATGTCTCTTACAAGCATATGTGGCCATAGTCTAACTGTTGATCATATCTTGATATGCAGCATGATAAAAAGCTGCATACCTGTTCTTACTTCATCATTATGATCTTCTTTTACTGAGATATATCTTTTTCAAATCGCTATTGCAAAGCCCAATTGGTTCATTGTTATGACTATTATGGACTCTAAAGACACTGTCCTTCTGTGGACTATACTTTCTCTTGTTAATTATTGTTTAAAAATATTGTTGTATTATTTACTATTATTTTCTGTTAGAAATTGGATTTTACTGTTCTGTACATAAGCGTTACTTTAGATAAATTACATTTTCTTACTTGTTTATTGTAGATTTAGTTAATTAACCCCCTACCCAACTCCCAGATATCTACCCCCCCCCCCCCCCCTCTCCTCTTTGCCTCTGGCCTTTCTGTGTCTAATTAATATCACATTTAGTGAAGAGACGTAAAATGAAATCAAACACACACACAGACACCCCCCCAAACACACACACAGACACTCTCTCTCTCTCTCTCTCTCTCTCTCTCTCTCTCTCTCGGACGTGATGGGATGAGAACTGAACGGGTGTGCTGTTAGTAAGCTGCTGCAAATTTTTGCATTTTAGCTTCAAAATGTCAGTTACTGGCCTTCCAGCAACTGTAATAACAACTTTAAACGCCCTGCTGATCGACAACGTCATATCGAGTTGGAAAGTCGCGGGGGAGAGCGGCAGCGTTGTGTTCATCTTGCGAATGAAGCCAGCTGACAAGCCAGTGTCAACAGAAATGGCGGACCCGGTGCTGAACTGTAACTCCCGTGTTCAGTACTATCGCAAAAAGCCCCCGGGTCAAATCCGTCGCGATGTTCGAAGAAGCAGACAACACCAAGAAAGACGGGCAAATCGCCAATGTGACAATGACAGTGTCTTGGAAGAGCCGGTCTTGTGTAACATTGACTCCCTGCTCGATGTGGAAACAGAAGAAAAACAAACCAGTGTGTACACGGAACTGTGTGTCAGCAGTGAATTGAATGCCTCGGCCACACCAGATTCACTTGATCTACTGTGTGATCCAGCAACAGACAGCAAGATCGGTGTGTCTTCTGAGGCGTCTGATGTGCAGGAAGAGCTGACAGTTGGCTGCACAGTGGAGGACTCTGATACTGATACTGGTATTGTGAAACAGTATGTGTCTACTCTAACTGACAAACGTGTGCAGCGTCGATTAAGGGACAGCAAGAGAAACACACGGTTTCGAAAGGTGGTGGTACATAGTTCGGTTGATCAAAACATTGTGATGTGTGAATCAGATGACATCACCCTGGAATACTCTTGGAATGGAGATCCTGGCGAGGAATCTAAGTGTGTGTTTTGGTACATCAAGCAAGAAGAGAAAAACATGTTGCCAGAAGAACGTGTCAGGCTTGCCAGACTTCGTAAAGGGAAACGGTGTACTAACACACAACACACAGCGACAGTGGTGGCGAGTGCTGAGCAGGAGTTACATCATCTTCGGGACCTGATCCGGTCTTACATGGGCTGACTTCGTCTTACATGGGCTGACTTCTCTTACATGGGCTGACTTCGCTGGCTGTAGACTGGAAAAGGAAAGTAGTAGTAAAGTATGTTCTTTCGAGCCAGAAGGCCCATAGAGCCGGAGCTTATCCCGGTTTCTGTTGCGTTAAGCGAACTGATGGTTTTTCACCACCCCTGTGACAGGGCGCTAGTCTGTCGCCAGATACTTCCCCAGCAGAGCTGGTACCCACTTGTTCACCTGGGTGGAGTGAGGAAAATAGGAGTAAAGTGTCTTTCCCAAGGACACAACACCGAGCCGAGCGGGGATCGAACCCGCGACCTTTGGATCACGAGTTGACCGCCTAAACCACTCGACCACGGTGCCTCCGGAAAAGGAAAGGCTGGTTTGAAAATTGAGACACTTGAGACACAGACAATAATGTATCAAATCTTGATGTACATACCACTACTGCCATGGTTTCCATGTCATTGTAATCGTGTCGCGTTCGATATCGTCGTTACCGCGCCGCAGCGCTATATGGCTTGATCGCTAAATAGCAATAAAATTGTGTCAATTGTCAATAGTCTCTCTCTCTCTCTCTCTCTCTCTCTCTCTCTCTCTCTCTCTCTCTCTCTCTCTCTCTCTCTCTCTCTCTCTCTCTCCTCTGCAGTGCTCCTTTATGGATTCCTGCAAGTGTACCAGTATCACTGCAATGTTTCAAGACAGAAATGAAAACATCTGGACTGGAGATGCATCACACATTTTACACAGGTTTTTTTGTTAAAAATGGAAACCGTGTATTACATTTTCCAACTGGAAGGTGACTTACACTGCTCCAGAGGCAGATGAAATGATTATATCATAGGGTCTTCTTGTTCCCTGATTGCAGACTGTATGAGACCAGAGGAATTTGGCCTGTTGTCAAGATTTCCCAATCTCTTCATTGAAAATAGCACTCCTTTACACCTGGCTGCCAAGGAAAACCACGTGGAGTGTGTGAGATTACTCCTTGACCATGGGGCCAACATCATTGTGATGGACATCGATCATCGGACCCCACTGTACCATGCAGCCCTTTGGGGACATCCAGAGTGCATGATGATGATGCTTCAACACTCTGGTGATTATCTTGATGTCTCCACTCCCACAGACACACAGGGTAAGTGTTTGTACAGTTCTGCACATTTTCTCTTTTCAGTCCAGTTTGTTGACAAGCAGGGTATGTGTGTGTGTTTGTTAAAAGAGATGGTATTCAGGAACTCTGCACATTAAGTCAGTCCTGGAATAGGGAAAAATAGGATTGCTATCCTGACCAGAAGATAACTTTCCATGCTGATAACTTCCTGTCTGTCTGTCTGTCTCTCTCAACTCCTTGAGGAGTCATTGGAGCACTGCACTGAACTGCTCAGGCCATGTCACTTGGGCAAGTTGAATCTGATGGAATCCATCCCTCACCTAGATCCTGTATGCTTGTGTTTTCATAACCCACCTAATGCTGATACAAACTACATGTAGAGACTTTAATTTGCATATTTGATGTGCATGCTTCCACCCATCCAACCAACCACCGCAAACACAAGGGCCTCCAATGCTGTCACCAAAATTTGACATGATTTATTGCAATTTTAAAAACTTTTTTCATTTTTTTAATTCAAATCTTTGGAAGCATTCTTGCAGTTATGAACAAGTTGTAATGCCTGGTTACTTGAACTTGTTTTCCTTCACCATTCTTTGTCATTATGAGAGAGAGAGAGAACTTGAACTTGAATTCGAAGGATTTATTCACAGAAAGGCCATTGGTTCATACATGAAGGGGGTTGCCGAACTGCTTAGTATTTTAGTGGGCAATAGTAACGACATGTTACTGTGTAACAAAAAGTCAGCTACAAAAATATGACTTAGGATAACAATATCTCTCTTATTCTGAAAGCTATACACAATATAAAGTGAGGCTGCACACAACCTCAGGATGACTTGATGCCAGGAGTAAACAGCTAAATAAATTAGGCTGTCTAACTAATTTAACAGGGAGTAGTTCTGCCTAACATCCTCTAATACTGGACAGCACAACACAAAATGTACTTCATCCTCCGTGCTTGCTTACATAATGGGCATAGCAGCCTGAGGTCGTCAATATGTTCTCTGTATCTGAATTTATGAACATTTATATCTGATACACCAAGTCTAAACTTAGACATAATCTTTTCAAATGTATATCCATATCAAGTTTTAGATAAGGTTGACATCATGTGAACTTATAAATTGTCTGTACATTCGAAATCATTCACTGTTTTGTATATGATCACATCCATGCTGCTAGTCATCAATCTTGCTGAAAGTGTTAATAAACTCTCTACAATATTCGACTCCTTGATTGAGCCCAAACAAATCCAAACCCAAGGTCACACAAACAGTATGTATTTGTGTCGTCCAGTTGTTTTGCCCTTTGACATCTAGATCATAAAGCATCTTGTAGGATTTAAAAGGTAGCCTGCTCTCATTCATATGCAGAATCTTAATCCATATCTAACGCATCTTACAGCAGCATTAACAGAGAGAGGATGTCTATTAGATTCACTATAAACAAGATCATTAGGTGTACGTCTGTCTAAGCCTAGAAACTGCTTTAAAGCAAAGAGGTGCACTGATTCACAATGTGTTACAGCTGCATCCAAGCCCCAAATTCTGACCATATAACACTTCTTCTTCTTCTTCTTATTCCTATAGCTCCTAGCGGAGCATAGGGCCATCAACAGCGTCCCTCCACTTTCTCCTGTCTCTGGCAAGGGTCTTGGCCTCTTCCTATGTCAGGCTGGAGTCTCTCCAGCTCACTATGCAGGCTTCTCCTCCAGGTCTTTTGGGGCGCCCTCCTTCCTTTCCCCTGCGGGTTCCACTCGAGCGCTTGTCTGGTGATGTTGCAAGGCTCCTTCCGTAAGGTGTGGCCGACCCAACCCACTTTTGCCGCCTTACTTGGACTTCATCCATAGGCTGTTGGTTGCCCTCATCCACAGGTCGGTACTTGGCACTCTGTCGAACCATCTGAGATGAAGATCTGCCGGAGACATCCGTTGATGAAGGTCTGGATCTTGGAGGAGCTGGTGTTGATGACCCGCCAAGTTCTGACCCGTAGAGAAGCACAGACTTCACGTTGGAGTTGAAGATCCTGAACTTGGTGGTTGTGGAGATCGCATTGTTCTCCATATGGGTTTCAAGATGGCAAATGCTTGGTGTGTTTCCTTATTCTTGCCTTGATGTCTTCGTCTGTGCCTCCTGTCTGGCTGATCTTACTGCCAGGTACACAAATTCACTGACATCCTCTACTGCTTTCCCAGAGATGGTGACAAGAGCTTCTTGCTGGTTGTTGTATGCAGTAGCTTGGTCTTCTCTTGACTGATCCTGAGGCCAGCACGTCTAGTTGTGGTATCTAGGGCATGACTTTGCTTTGGAGTGCTGCAGGCGGTGGGATAGCAGCCAGGTCATCAGCAAAATCAAGATCTTCCAGCTTTGTCATGAGGTCCATTGGATACCTTTTCCCAGAACTTGCGTAGGCTGTCCTTGTCACCCATCCAGCACCACAAGGAAGAGGAGTGGAGACAACAAGCAGCCCTGTCTGACGCCAGAAGAGATCCCGAAGCTGTCGAGAGTCTTCCACCGTGGATGACCTGGCAGGAGAATCCTTCGTAAAGTTGTCTTATGATGATTGACAAACTCCGATGGCACACCCATAGTGGAGAAGGATGTTCCAGATAACTTGTCTGTCCACGCTGCAAAAGCCTTCTCAAAATCAATGAAGCAGGCATAGAGAGGTGGCTGCCATTCTATGAACTGTTCCACGATGAATCTGAAGTCGCAATCTGGTCGGTACAGGAACGTTCTTTTCTGAAGCCTGCCTGTTCATCTCGAAGAAGTCTTGTCGAGAGCATCATCTTCATTCGGTCCAGGATGACTCTGTGAGGACTTTGCTGAGAGATGGACAACAGGTGATACTCGCCACTTCCACACTGGGAGAGGTTGCCGTGCTTGGGGAGCTTCACAAGCAGGCCTTCTTCCATTCTGCTGGCACCTCCCAGTTGTCCAGATCAGGTTTGACAAGTGGTGTAACTCGTCAACGATGTCACTACCCCCTTCCTTCAAGGCTTCTGCCGGAATGTTGTCAATGCCAGCAGCCTTGCCGTTCTTCAAGCTGCTGATGGCCTTTCGGATCTCGTCTTGGCGATCTCTCCAATGTTGATGTCGAGAGGGTCCCCTGGCTCCAGCTGAGGTTGTTCCTCTGGGGCTGTCAATTCAAGGCCTCCTGAAAATGCTCTTTCCATCTTGTTAGCTGGTCTTCAATAGAGGTGAGAAGCTTCCCTTCCTTGTCTCTGACAGGTCTGTTTGGGTTTGCTGCGACGCCCGCTAAGAAGTCTGGTGGTGGCATACAGGTCTTGAGGTCTCCCTTGCCAGCAGCCTCTTCTGCCTCATCTGCGATGGCATTGATGCGAGCTCGTTTGTCTGCTCGTAGCTCATTCTTGGCTTCTTTGGCAAGTATGGAGTACCTGGCTGTTGCTCGCCGCTTCTGTTGGCGGGTCGTAGCTTGGTTCAGCTCTTGTTTGGCTAGCCTTCTCTCCTCGACTTTCTTCCAGGTCTCATCCTTGATCCATGGCTTCCTATTCGTCTATGGTTGTCCCAAAACCTCATCACAGGCTCCCACAATGGCGTCTTTGAAGGTGGTCCATTTGTGTTCCACTGTTTCTGTCTCCTCTGACTGGAGCACTTGGAAGCAGTTGTGAAGTGAGATCTGAAATGCCTGCTTTGCGTCTTCTTGTTTCAATCTCAAAACGTTGAACTTTTTCTTTGGTTTCTGCAGAGTCTTTCTCGCAGACAAGCGCATCTTGATCTTGGTGACCATAGGATGGTGGTCTGACCCTATGTCTGGTCCGCGGTCTTACTCTCACGTCTTGTAGGGAGCTCCGGTAGCGTTGTCTCACCATGACGTGATCTATCTAGTTCTCTGTCTGGTGGTCGGGGGAGACCCAGGTGGCTTTGTGGCAACGCTGGTGTGGAAAAAGCGTGCCTCCAATCACAAGGCTGTTGGCAGCACAAAAATCAGCAAGCATTTCTCCATTTTCATTTACGTTTCCAAGCCCATGTCATCCCATTTCCCGGTCTCTATCAGTGTTGTCAGTCCCGACCTTGGTGTTCATGTCCCCCATGTGGATGAGCATGTCCCATCTCGGAATCTTGTCTACCACTGACTGGAGCTGGGTGTAGAAGTTGTCCTTGTCTTCCTCCTCCGCGGTGTTGGTAGGGGCGTAGCACATGACAAGGGACACTTCTGGAAGCGCGACTCAAACCGAGCGGTGATGATGCGGTCTGAAACAGGCTCCCATTCCAGCAGGCTCTTGGCTGCATGCTTGGACCAGCAGGAGCCCCTACTCCAGCTTCGTGACGGTCTTCTCACTTTTACCGGAGTAGAGCAAAGTTTCTCCTGACTGTAATCTTGTCACTCCGTGACCATCCACCGACTTCAGACATGCCCAGGAGTGGGAGGCGATACCTGTTCATCTCCCTCACTGCCTGCGCACACCGTCCGGTTTCCCAGAGGGTCCTCACGTTCCATGTTCCAAGTAGACCGGCCGACGTGACAACAACCTCGGGGACTTGATCAGGGGCGTCTCCGGTTGATGAGGGCGTCAGCCCTGCAGCTTTCCTGACGGGTTTGGCTGCAGCGCGTCAGGTTTCCTTGAAGGATCCCCAGATCTCCCTAAGACTGAGTTGGCACGAGTTTTGCTGTTTAAGGTTTCCGTAACAGGAGTTGTTTTACGGAGCAGGGTTGTTAGCCCTGTGTCCAACCCCCTTTACTAGGGGGAAAGGTGCCTCCTTAGTCGCCTTTTACGACATGCCTGGATGGCGGGCAGGGTTTCCTATTCTTGCAATGCTCGCTTTGCAAGCATACCCCGGGAGACCCACGGGGGACCATATAACACAGTGGGTTGTATTTTGTGCATCAAATATCTTAATGAACAAGTCAAAAGAGTTATTATTAAATATTTGTAGTTTTTTCAACACAATAACAGATACATTTACCTCGACTTGCCAGATCTTTACATGTAGTTGTGAAACTAAGCTTAGTAGAAAAACAGATTCCTAAATATTTAAATACATTAATCACAGCATGATATTCCATTGTACAACCATTTTTCATGAGCAGTTAAATAGCCACCTTTTCTGAATACAACGATATTACTCTTACTCAGATTAACCTTAAGATCAAGTGATGTTGCAGCACTGTTTAAGCTGTTTAACTGCTTTTGTAAGCCTACAACTGTTTCAGATAGCAGGATAACATCATCAGCAAGCAGAAGAATAAACAACTCTGAGAAATCTTGGGGGAAAGTGGCACCATGTTTACCATTATTGATGACATCTCTGGCTAACTCATTGATAAAAACAGAAAACAATAAGGGGCTATATACATCACCCTGTTTAACACCAGTGGTACAGTATATTATGTCAGTCACTTTAGTTCCACATCTTATTCTGCTTCTGACATTCTGATACATGGCTCTCAAACATCGTAATAGTTTACCCTTCACACCATTTTTCAGGAGAATAGGCCACAACAAGTTCCTGTTAACAGAATCAAATGCTTTTTCAAAGTCAATAAATGCTACATAGAGCTTACGGTTATGAGCAAACTGTTTCTGTACAAATGCAAGCACGTAAACATGATCTATAGTGGAGTATCCCTCTCTAAAACCAGCTTGGTGCTCACACTGTAATATTATTTTTCATAACCCATTCCTGTAACCTATTGTTAATAATAGTACTATATATCTTACTACTTATATCAGTAAGAGAAATTCCCCGGTAGTTATTAGGGTTATCAACATCACCCTTTTTATGCAATGTTATTTTTATAGATTCAGCCCAGTTATCTGGAAAAAGATCATCATCAAAAATTTTGTTGAATAGTTTTAGAAGGAAAAGCACAATATTTTCACCTCCATATTTTAGCAATTCACCAATGATTTGATCAGGACCGGCTGCTTTCTCACTCTTTAATTTTCTAAGTGCCAATAATATTTCATCTTTAGATATGGGACAATCAAAATCTTCCTCAGTTCCATCACTGTCAACATCAGTAATCATGGAGTCGGCTAATGAGTCTTTCTCCAACAGGGTTTTGAAATGTTGAAACCATCTGTCAACTGATATGCTATTCTTTGGCTGACTTTTTCTAAATGACGCCTCTTAACACTTTTCCAGAACTGGATTTGAGAAGAGATAGATGACATCATATCTGCAAGTAAAGTCTTATTGTACTGTTTCTTTTTTCGTTCAAGCATGCATTTATATCCCTCGCGCTGGGACTGCATGGCGTTGAGGCGCGTCTCCCGGGTGGCGGATGGGAGATTGCACCGTGGACCAACGCAGTCTAAGGGAAGGCCACCCTGACAGAAAACCAAAGGCCCTCCAAGTATGGGGGTTGGGCAGAAGGCCAAATACCTACTCCCGGAAAAAAAACCCCAAAGTTACAGAAACTATAAACATCACTTCGATTCAAGCCCTGGGGGGAGCGGGGAGCGTCGGCACTGGCATCATGACGACGATGGGTGAAAGCCTGCGGGAAGCTCACCCTCCGACCAGGTCCTTTGCAAGCCCCAAAACTACCCTTAACATCGGACATTGGAATATCAGAACAATGTACAGAGGAGGAGCAGCAGCACAGATCTCAAGAGAGATGACAGAATACCAACTGCACATTCTCGGAATCAGCGAGTGCAGATGGACAGGAGCTGGAAAAATTAAGTTAGCGTCAGGACAGACAGTGATATACAGTGGAGACGAACAACTACACGAGGGAGGAGTCGCCATCATGATGAGCCAGGACGCTAGTGAAGTCTCTCATGGAATGGACACCAGTCAAGCGATGACGTTACAGGACGAGAACTGAACGGGCCTGCTGTTAGTAAGCTGCTGCAAATACATTTTAGCTTCAAAATGTCAGTTACTGGCCTTCCAGCAACTGTAATAACAACTTTAAACGCCCTGCTGATCGACAACGTCGTATCGAGTTGGAAAGTCGCGGGGGAGAGCGGCAGCGTTGTGTTCGTCTTGCGAATGAAGCCAGCTGACAAGTCAGTGTCAACAGAAATGGCGGACCCAGTGCTGAACCGTAACTCCCGTGTTCAGTACAATCGCAAAAAGCCCCCATCTCAAATCCGTCACAATGTCCAAAGAAGCAGACAACACCAAGAAAGACGGGCAAGTCGCCAATGTGACAATGACAGTGTCTTGGAAGAGCCGGTCTTGTGTAACATTGACTCCCTGCTCAATGTGGAAACAGAAGAAAAACAAACCAGTGTGTACACGGAACTGTGTGTCAGCAGTGAATTGAATGCCTCGGCCACACCAGATTCACTTGATCTACTGTGTGATCCAGCAACAGACAGCAAGATTGGTGTGTCTTCTGAGGCGTCTGATGTGCAGGAAGAGCTGACAGTTGGCTGCACAGTGGAGGACTCTGATACTGGTATTGTGAAACAGTATGTGTCTATTCTAACTGACAAACATGTGCAGCGTCGATTAAGGGACAGCAAGAGAAACACACGGTTTCGAAAGGTGGTGGTACATAGTTCAGGCGATCAAAACATTGTGATGTGTGAATCAGATGACATCACCTGGAATACTCTTGGAAATGGAGATCCTGGCGAGGAATCTAAGTGTGTTTTGGTACATCAAGCAAGAAGAGAAAAACATGTTGCCAGAAGAACGGTCAGGCTTGCCAACTTCGTAAAGGGAAGCAGTGTACTAACACACAACCACGCAGCAACAGTGGCGAGTGCTGAGCAGGAGTTACATCATCTTCGGGACCTGATCCGGTCTTACATGGGCTGACTTCGCTGGCTGTGGACTGGAAAAGGAAAGGCTGTTTTAAAATTGAGACACAGACAATAATGTATCGAATCTTGATGTACATACCACTACTGCCATGGTTTCCATGTCATTGTAATCGCGTCGCGTTTGATATCGTTGTTACCGTGCAGCAAGGCTATATGGCTTGATTGCTAAATAGCAATAAATTTTGTCAATTGACAATTGTCAATTGACAATTGACACCAGTCAACAAGAGGATCATCACAGCAAGATTCTACTCCAAATACAGAGGGATGACAGTCATACAAGTGTACGCACCGCACAACGAGAGGGAAGACCAGGAAAAGGAGCAGTTCTACCAACAACTCCAGGAAACAGTGGATGGGTGCAACAAGAACAACATCATCATCATCATGGGAGACTTAAACGCAAAAGTGGGAAATGACAACACTGGATATGATAGGACAATGGGTACTCATGGACTTGGTAGACAGAACGACAATGGAGAGAGTCTATGAGAGTTTAGCCAGCTGAATGGACTAGTTATCACAGGAACTCTATTCCCACACAAAGACATTCACAAAGCAACATGGACATCAGTGGACGGAAGAGTGAAAAACCAAATTGACCACCTATTGATCAGCGGACAGTGGAGATCATCAGTACAAGACTGCCGAGTACAGAGGGGAGCAGATGCCAACAGCGACCACTACCTGGTGAAGATGAGGATCAAGTTACGACTCAGATCACGCTGAAACAACAACAAAACCAAGACAAGACTGGACGTTGAACGACTGAAGGATGAAGATATAAGGAAGAAGTTCTGCAACGCAGTGAAGACCAAGCTCGAAGAGAACAGAACCGAAACTGAAGATGTAGAAGAGGTGTGGGAACATCAGAAGAACGCCTACATCAAATCAGCAGAAGAGGTGCTTGGCTACAGAAAGGGAAGAGCAAGACATGGAGATCAGTGAGAACAGCTGGAAGCTGGTCGATGAGAGGAAGCGCATCAAGATCAGAATCAACAGTACACACTCGGAGAGGATACAGAACAGAATGAAGGAAGCATACAAGGAAAAAGACAGGGAGGTGAAAAGAAGCTTTCAAGAGGACAAAAGGAGATGGATGTCAGAAAAAGCAGAGAGAGCGTAGAACGCAGCAGAGAATGGGAGACAGAAAGAACTGTACAGCATTGTGAAACAGCTCACCAAACAAGACACTAGACCAGCAGCAGCAGTGAAGAATAAGAACGGGGAGCTGCTAAAGAATCAAGAGGCCAGGCTGAGGAGATTGAGAGAACACTTCCAGGAGTTCTCAACAGGGATGCACCGAATGAACCACCACAAGATGACCAGGGGGAGGTGGAAGAACTAGACATCTCAGCAGAAGAACCAACCATCCATGAAATCAAGAAAGCACTGAAGACCCTCAGGAACGGAAAAGCACCAGGAGCAGACCAGATCACAGCAGAGATGCTAAATGCAGACATTGAACAGACCGGCAAGGAACTGAAACAGATCTTTGACCTCGTCTGGGAAAAGGAGACAGTACCAACACAGTGGACGAAAGGACTCATATGCAAGATTCCAAAGAAAGGAAATCTTCAGGAGTGTGGAAACTGGCGTGGGATTACACTACTACCCTTGGCCGGTAAGGTGCTCAGCAAGATCCTCATCAACAGAATACAAGAGGGAGTAGACGCATCTCTCAGAAAGGAACACGCTGGATTTCGAAAGGGGAGGGGAACTGTCAGCCAAATATTTATACTCGGGAACATCTTGGAACAAGTCAACGAATGGAACGCGACACTACATTCACTTAATTGACTTTGAAAAGGCCTTTGACTCCATACACCGAGACCTCTGGATCATCATGCGTCAGTATGGAATCCCACAGAAACTCATCCAGATGGTCAAGACAATGTACGAGGACTTTCAGTGCTCCGTCATTGTCGACAACGAAACAACAGACTGGTTCCCAGTGATTACCGGGGTGAAACAGGGATGCTGCATGTCAGGATTCCTCTTCCTTCTCGTGATAGACTGGGTGATGAGAAGAACAGTGGAAGGCGAGAGAACTGGGATAAGATGGGACTTCATGAACATGTTAGAAGACCTTGACTTTGTAGATGACATCGCCCTCCTTTCATCAACCATGAACCATCTACAACACAAAACTACAAGACTCGAAGACAACACAGCAAAGGTTGGACTCAAACTGAATGGACAGGAGTGCAAAGCCATGAAAGTAAACAGTAGGAACATCGATGGTCTGAGGGTTGGAGATCAGGAAGTTGAAGGGGTAGAGAACTTCACCTATCTCGGAGCAAACGTCACCAAAGATGGAGGAGGAACAGCAGACGTCAAGAAGAGAGTAGCACTGGCCAGTGCGCAGATGAAACGATTATCCAACATCTGGCAAATGGGAGACATCGGCAGAAAAACCAAAGCATCCCTTTTCAAGAGCCTTGTTTTGTCAGTTCTTCTCTACAGATGTGAGACCTGAAAATTAACGAAAGGAGAAGAGAAACTAGACATTTTCCAAACCAAATGTCTGAGGAGGATCTTCAAGATCCGATGGCAAGAACACATTTCCAACAAGACAGTCTTGAAAATAGCAGGAGCAGAAAAAATCAGCCAGGAGATTAGAAGACGGAGATGGAACTGGATCGGACATGTCCTAAGAAAGGACAGGAGTGACGACTGTGCTGTTGCCCTCGGATGGACACCTGAAGGGAGAAGGAAAAGGGGACGCCCAAAAATAACATGGCGACGAATGGTAGAAGTAGAGCGGAACGGCGCAGGCTGGAGCACGTGGAACGCCGCACGACGCACAGCTGCAGACCAGAACCAGTGGAGGAATGATGTTCGAGCCTTGTGTGCCTCCTGGCACGGAGAGAATTAAGATTAAGATAAGATGCATTTATATTCCCTTCTTGTGACACAGTACACGTTTTTGATCTCGTTTCTTAATGTTTTTCGGAAAGTCTTCAAAAGGTTTCTGACCTTTTATTTCATACTTTTACATTCATTATCAAACCAAGTATCATTTCATGGACCTTTATTGATATGTACCTGTTTCTTCATACATTCAGCACTGGCTTTTATGAAACCATTAAACAAATCTAGAGCTACATTAATGTTCTCATCAATCATCCAAAAGGCATTATAAAAAAATTCACACATGTTCACATCTTGGAGATTTTCTTTATAAACTGAGAGTTTGTTTTCATCCCATACAAACTTTTCCATAACAGATGGCTCCTCAGTTTCCACCCCTGTATTATATACTGGATTAATATGTAATTCCACAGGAAGGTGATCGGAATCAGAACGCTCGGCAACAAACAAATGACATGAGTCAAAAATCTGAGAGAACAAATCATACACTAAAAAATAATCATTAACACTACATCCTCCATCAGAGATGTATGTATAGCGTCCTTGTTGGTCACCATTACATACGCCATTTAGAATTTGTAAACTAAGAGCAGTGCACATATTCAATAGTAATTTACCATAATTGTTGATAACTAAGAGCAGTGCACATATTCAATAGTAATTTACCATAATTGTTGATAACACAATCTTCAGAATTACAATTGCTGCTGAGAGACATACTTTTGCTTTGGACGTCTGAAGTCATTTTCTACATGCTGACAAGAAAGGTTTGAGGTTCTGCTGTTTAGGTCTCCACATAAGTATTATATCTACTTCATCCAGTGTCACCTCACAATTTACTAAACATTCTTCCAACATAGCAATTCCATTATCATTGTCAAACATGTTATAAAAAGGCGAACCTTCAGGTGGGATATACACACAGACAAGCAAAACATTTCTTGCTGTACACAACAGAGATTTGTCACAGAGAAAAGTGCAAATATTAGGGTATGGGACATCTAAACAATTCACAAAGGCAGTTCACTCATGCCTTATTAAACAAACAAACCACTAGATCTCCTCCCTTGATGGCTAACTTTAATTGCGGACTTACAGAAGGCCTTATAGCCAGTAAAAACATCTGGCTGGACATTTTCCAGGAACGTTTCTGTCAGACATATAAAATCAAAGCTACGCACATAAGATACAAAATCTCTATCAGACAGTTTTGACAACAATCCATTTACGTTCCAAGACAAAAATGAAAAAGTTTTATTTGTTTTATCTGTATTGCTACAATTCATTTGATCCACACCATCTAGACTGACACTTTCACCAATTACATTGATTATGCTTTCAACAGCAGTTAAAGAAGGCTCTTTATTATAAGACTGCCTACAACACTCATGGCTATCTGGTGTTATGCTTAGGCCAATGTCAGACCTGTCTTTGTCTAGTCCTGCCCGTGGCGATGTGTCAAGCCTCATGGCCCTGAGCCCTATTACGTGAGTGTCTGAGTCTGCGTGACCTGGTGTCCGTTTACTTTTCCTACCCTGTGAATTGAGACTACGGCAGGATGATTGTATGGGCCGGCCAACATGCTATTCACTTCTTTGAAGATCATTAAGGGTCATCCTTTCGCCATTAATGATCAAATGATCAAAGACCATTCTCACAGTTTTTCCCGCTGCCCTAGCACTCTTTAAGTATGGGGTCAGATTGTGCCTAATATCTCTAACAGTTTTGGAGAAATCATCGTCTACAAAAATCCTTGAACCTTTCAGATGAGTTTTTGCCTTCAATATCCTAAGCTTATCTTGATAAAAACAACACCTGGCAATAATGGGAGAGTTGGGTTTACAATTTATCCTGTGCACTCTATCGAACTTGACGTCTGCTACATCCATTTTTTCTGAAAGAAGATTTTTCACAACCATTTCACAATCGGCTCCAGTCTCATTACTTTTCTTTTCCATGCCATGAATAATGATGTTGTTCTGTCTCGACCTGCCTTCTTGGTCGTCTGCTCTCCTTTCTAGTTTTTCCATTCTGTCCATTAGATCTGTTTTTGATTGTTTCAATCCTAAATTTTCAGTCCTAAGATTGTCCATGTCTTGTCTAATAACACACATTTCTTCTTTTAACCCGCTTGTCCCCGATCCGGCTGCAGCCGACAGTAACGGAGGCTGCTGCTAGATTCCAATACGACCGCAGCAGACAGTTGGTGCTGCCCACGTGGGCAGTACTTTTCCATCACACACAGATCTCGTGGTTTTCACACTGTGTCTGAAAATTGGTGGGGCGATGCAGGGAGGGTGTCAGAGGATGCCAGTGGTAATTTAGACCACTAGCATGCGTGTAGTGGGGAGGGAAGGAAGAAATAACAGCCAGCGACCAGAACGCTTTTCAATGGTGCAGTGTGGCGGAAAAAAATGGCGTTTTCTTTAGAAGCAGACGATTCATCTGATTAGCGAGAGGATAAATTGAATGTTATTGTCTTGGAAGTAGAAACATCTGAACGAGAATTGTTAAGTGAGTCCGATATTAAAGGATTACGAGGAAGAGGAGGAAGGAAATGCTGCAGTTAGGGAGAAGAGTGTGCCAGAAAATAACGTGCTACACGGCACATTCCTGACCTGTGCTACACACACACACGGACTGTGGAGAAATTTGATCTCCCGGCCGGTCCGCGGCATAGACGCCTGAAAACGATGCCTTTTGACTGTTTTCTCATTATTACCACACTTTTGCTTTGAAACGAACAGATATGCTGATAATGAAAACAGCAAGAAGGAAAAGAAAATAGGTCTCCGGTCTGCCAAGGTTCGACAGGTGAGAGCAATGGGTCACATACTCCCCCCCCCCCCCCCCCCCCCCCTCCACACACACACCATACATCCATAATTTTGCTTTTTGTGATGTGATGTGACCCTGTGCCACCACTACCACTACTTTAGAGACTACCAACATTAAAATTTTGTAGAGTTACAGAAGTTCTGTGTTGTTTCGAATTTGTCACACCTGTGCTGTGACAATGGCGACAGTGTGACAGTCATGTACAATAATACACTTCTGTACACTTAACAAACATGTGGTAGCACACGCAGATATGAACTGCAGTATAAAGGTCACATGTTGATTGAATATGACTTGTTTTCAAAAGAAAAAATAGTTAAACAAAACTTCTGTCTCCTCGAGACATACCATAAAACAACAGGTGCTATGGGGACATTGTGTGACACATCCTTGAAGTACTATTGCACATACTTACTTACTTAGGCCCATCACTCCCCCTGGAGCATAGGCCGCCGACAACAGTCCGCCAGAGTCCTCTGTCCTGGGCTATTCTCTCCAGCTGTCTCCAGGTATATCCCATCTTTCTGGTTTCTGCCTCAAGGTCGCGTCGCCAGGTGTTTCTTGGCCTTCCTCTTTTTCGTTTTCCCTGGGGGTTCCATGATAGTGCCTGCCTTGTGATGTTGCTGGCTGGCTTTCTCAGTAGTAAGTAGTATGTTCTTTCGAGCCAGAAGGCCCATAGGGCCGGGGCTTATCCCGGTTTCTGTAGCGTTAAGCGAACTGATGGTTTTTCACCACCCCTGTGACAGGACGCTAGTCTGTCGCCAGATACTTCCCCAGCAGAGCTGGTACCCACTTGTACACCTGGGTGGAGTGAGGAAAATAGGAGTAAAGTGTCTTTCCCAAGGACACAACACCGAGCCGAGCGGGGATCGAACCCGCGACCTCTGGATCACGAGTTGACCGCCTAAACCACTCGACCACGGTGCCTCCTCTGGCTTTCTCAGGGTGTGCCCAATCCATCCCCATCTCCTGCACCGGATTTCATTTTCGGCTGGCAGCTGGTTGGTACGTTGCCACAGGTCTGCATTGCTGATGGTGTCGGGCCAGTGGATCTGGAGGATTCGTCTCAGGCAGCTGTTGATGAAGGTCTGCACTTTCTTGATGGTGGTCTTTGTTGTCCTCCATGTCTCCGCTCCATATAGTAGGACTGACTTGACGTTGGAGTTGAACAGCCTGATCTTTGTGCGGGTCGACACAACCTTGGAGCTCCAGATGTTCTTCAGCTGCAAGTACGCTGCCCTCGCCTTGCCAATTCTTGCTCTGACGTCTGCGTCTGTGCCGCCCTGCATGTTAATGATGCTACCCAGGTACGTGAATGTCTCCACTTCTTCCAGCTCCTTCCCATTTAGTGTGACTGGGTCCTCACTCACTGCGTTGATCTTGAGAATCTTGGTTTTGCCTTCATGGATCTTGAGGCCAACTTGTAATGAGGTGGCTGCTAGTTCTGTAGTCTTGTCCTGCATCTGTTGGCGGCTGTGGGAAAGCAGGGCCAGGTCGTCTGCAAAGTCGAGATCATCCAGCTGCTCCCACAGTGTCCACTGGATTCCATTTCTTCTGTATGCCGTTGAAGTCTTCATGGTCATAACTATTGGTAAACACATCAGCTGGGTATCACTTCCTTATTCGACACTAATATGCTTGAACTATTGTCAAATCCATGCAGGATTTGCTGTTTTATCATATATACCATATTTTTACCTGTGATTGGTGACAAATAAGGTGACAATGACAAGACATCTGGTGACCAGACACATAAACTTGCGCCTAAATGCAAGTACAAAGACATACCTAGCTTGTGACAAAATTTCAGTTTGATAGCTTGTCATGCACACACACAATTGTCTTAGGAGTAAAGTAAGTCAGATGGAGGTAGAAAACCTTCAAAGAATTCAAAATCTACAGGCAGTTTAGCTCTGTAGAATCCAACAACAAGAGGGTTAAGGCATCAACAACACTGTTTGTCAACATTTGTATTTCATTCTTCATACTTTCTGTTGTTGTCTTTAACGAGTTCTCCACTTTCTCCATCTTGGCCGTCATCATGGTAAATGTTTCCTCAGGAGCCACTGTAGGAGAGGACTCCTGTCTACAGTGTATGGTTGTAGGTGTGCTGGCAGCCACATCAGCACTTACTTTCGTTTTCCGTGCACTTTTTCCTGCGATGGTGCTACGACCACCAGCACCACTCGTCAAGCTGGTTTGCCTCAGCTTTTGTCCTTGGCCAGCAGATTTAGGGGAGGGGGGTCCAGGGTTCGTCTCCACATCACCACACCGCAGCAAAAGGCCCCCCCAGAAGAGATAGGTGAGGGTCAGTCCTAACAATACACCGTCTCGTCGGCTTTTTAGCGTCAGGATGGACATCCACCCGATTTAAATTCTGCCCGTTTCAACATGAAGCAGGCGAATACTGCCGCAAATGACCCACAGACAGCCCTGTACAAGTGCAGCGATATTCCCATCCTCCTTATCTAACTGTATGCAAACAATGAAAAACTAAGGCCACTTAAAACTAGTTACTAATTCACAAAAATACTAGAGCAATTTTTGAAGTCTTCACCTTCCATTCGTATCGGCCCCCACCCCCCAGAGGGAAGTGGGGGAAAAGAGTAAAGAAGGAGAAGGGGGAGGGGGGGGTCTTGTCTTCAAGATGCCCAAGATAGTGAAACCCCCTTTTCTTTTCCCCCTGTTTAAAGCCGTGTTTTGAACCCAAACTTCGGGACCCGGGATAAAAGTCACCGTTTATCCACTCATTTTTAGCGTCCTCAGAAACTTTGTTTTCGCAAACCCCAGAGCAAAAAGAAACAGAGTTACGGTTTATAAGTTTTAAATACCCCTAAGGAATACAGTTTGCTGGTTATTCTTTGCAAGATGAAAGGCAGTAAAGAGCTACAGGGGGGATGCAACATTTGAATTCTTCATTCTTTTTTCTTTTTTTAAAAAAATTTAAAAATAAAAAATCTTTTAAATCTGAGTGCTTTGATTTTTGTTTAAAAGATTCAGCGCTACAAAAATTTCCCCATAATTTTATTTTTATTTTCTTTTCTTGACGAGGCAGTCAGCAGAGTTGGGGATACGTCAGTTAGGCAGGATGGGGGACACGGCGAACAGGAATGCTGTAGTCAGATTTAAAAGAATGAAAGGGGAAAAGCGGCCTGAGCTGAAGGGGATTGTAAAAGGCATTTATAAAAAAAAAATTGGTGATGACTTTTAATTTCATTCTTTTTTTCATGTTTTGCGACAGGCACGTGGAATGTTTCTACCCTGGGAAAAGAGAGGGGGGTGCATAAAAAAAACTGGGGTACAGGGGGACAGATCAGCCACACAACACTCTGGTTTTTTTTGCAGTGCATTTGCTGTGTTCTGTAAATGGGACCTGGGGCATGACGAGTGCTCATTTTGAAAGCCGTGGCAGGGGCTTTGACAGACAAAAAACAGTAATTTATCAGAAGGGGCGACAGTTTTTTGATTGCACAGTCTGATTGTGTAACCTTCCCTTTTGTAGGGTGGGGGCCCGAACGTGTGGGATCATGCAGAATGAAAAGAGAAGGGATGGGTTTTAATGTCTCTCAACGTTTTGGGTTTTGGCTGGGCTTTTTCATTGTGCATCATGGTTTGCATGTTTAAATATTTTGTTTTTTATTCTCTTAAAAGAGAGGTCCAGAAAGAAAGAAATACAGAAAAAACATAAAAATGATAAACATATGATCGGAAAAACAATAATTACCCGTTATCAGTGATACTTGATTTGATTTGGATAAAGGTATCATTGGAAATGTACATCTACTCATTGCCTGTTTTTTTTCTTGTTATATAAAGTGCTAGTATTCTTCATCAACAGCAAAGCTTTGAATGAATGAATACAAGAATGCCGTTCAGTAATTGTCATTGATTTTTTTTTTCTACACAGGAAACCCCCTTATGGAACTGATGCATGCGCAGTTGCTTGTTTTCTACTCAAGCAAACTAGCGACATTCATCCCCTACACTGATGTGGAGGAGAGCAATACCCTACTGTTTCTCAGAATGGGAGCGACACGGAAAGAATTAAAGGGACTGTTGTGGTGTCAGCTGAATCTTCCAAAACCACCTGGTGTTTTGCTCCAAACCCTGATGGATTCCTTCAGCTTCCTGCCTTCCCTGTCTGAACTGGAGGCAGAGTGTGCATCACTGCCTGTGCTTGAACTACACCAGGTCCCTCAGTATAGACTTGGTGGCACATGGGTTTGCAGTGAATTCTTGGCACCTTTGAAAAAAAGAAATGACAGAAGAAGCCAGAAGGGAGAAGAAGAAAGTCTAAAAGCGATCGTTGCGGGAAAAGAAAGTTACTATATCAACGCAGCAGAGAGGTGCCCTCCCTTTGGCCATCTGAGTCGTGCAGCCACGGTCCAACCTCCAGGCTGATGTCAGGGAAATTTATCTCTTGGCCTGTGCCACAGGGGTGTCAAAAGGTACATTTCTTAGACCACGACCTGCGATATGATCTCTGTGTGCGTATGTTACCCATAGTGTTATGCTTGGGAGAATGCTTCAGCCATAAGATGTTGGAGAACATAACAGCCCCAGTATCATGAACAGACTGCATGTCCTGGTTTGAAGGTGGCTAGGGTTATCAATAGGCCCAGTTCTGTGTTGATAGCCTCAGAAGTGTGTGACGTTCTTTTCTTTGATCACACACACTTGTGTGTGTGTGTGGGGGGGGGGGGAGTGAAATAAGCCTGTCTTCTAGTCAACGGTCTTTAAAACATTGAATTCATACATTGGTGTGGGTGTGTTCACACTTGCACGCATGTGCATGTGGACATGTTTCGTATGTGCGTGCGTAAATAATAAGTTTTTATGTCTTCTAGTCAATGTTTTTTGTTTTTTAACATTGTGTTCACAATTGATGTGTGTATGCGTGTGTGTTGTCTTCAATTTAACGTCTGTTGTCTCTAAGTGATATTAGACGAGGGAAATAGAAAGTGTAGTGGAAGTTAAAGAAGGGAGAAGAAGGAGTGGAAGGAGGAAAGGTTAAGAAATAGCATCAGTGTTGGTATTTTTGTGAAAAAAAACAAACAAAAAAAACAAAAGCACAACCAGCCTAGAAACGTAATGATAATTAATACTTTTAAACAGGAGCAAAATATAAACTCAACAATATGAAAACATGAAATAACAATAATGTAACTACAATAAATATTCAAGTGGACTATGCAATAAACATCTGGCAATGGCAAAGGCTAGCTTTGAATTTTCAATTACATTTTCCAGAGACTGTTCAGAAAAGGTAGGTAAAAAAGGTTTTACAATAGGGCAATCACATATGATATGAGTATTGGAAATATGATCCCCACATAGACATCTAACATGTTTCAAAATTTTTGTAAGGAATGCATTTAACTTCATTCTAAAATATATAGTGAATTAACCCTTCTCACGGTTATAAAATGTGAATCTATTTGAGAACGAAACATATAACAAGAAATATGGGCAGTGGTCAGACAACTTTTTAAATATCGTTCCTTGAATTGATCAGATTCTTTAAACTTACCCCATGAAGTTTGTTTAATATTCGGTTTCAATCCTGTAGAGGACTAGGGGGAACATCCCAGTTCTATTTGAATCATTGAGAAGTCGTTAATATCGTTATAATTATTTACGCTGGAACTATTGCAGTTCTTTAGGCTTTCCTTCTTAACGATATTTGATTGTCCATATTTTAATTTCTTTCTTTTCTGCTTTGTGTTGACTCCAAAGTCAGTATGGGTATGCTATAAAATCCCCAAAACTTCTAGGTTCTCCAGATTTTATTTTTTGAAATGATATATGTCATACACCTACTTAAGTTTAAAAAAAGTATTCCTGTGTCTTTTGGGTCTGCTTCTCACGTAGGAAAAAATTTTTTTTAATGAGTGGGCTGTACTGAGCTGCAAAAAACGGGGCTAAGACTAAGATATGGTGTATGGTGTTGGTATGTGTTGTGTAGTGTGTGCGCATAATGCGATGTGGTTTGTGTGTTGTGTGTTCGTGACATTTTTATTTGATATTATTTGGAATGTTTTAACCAATATGAAATATAGGCTTTTTTGTGTTTTTGAGAGTTTTGATGTGTATCAATCTGCCTAGTCAGTATTTGTAATTGCCTTCATGGGTGATTTTAAAGTGTTTTTGACTTTGACTTTGACTTGACTTTGAGGTCTTGTTAGTTTCCTTGTTCCAGGCTCTTGTTTTGTGTGTGTGTTTGAAATCAAATGTGCTCATTGTTGATTGGAACTCAATGTGCAGTGTGTAGGTTCAGGTGTGGGAGGATTCTGTACTAAAGTAGTTTATGAATATTGTCATGTAACCGGGGGGTTGGGAAGAATCGTGCTATTGTTTGTTGTTGTGTTTTGGGGTGTGTTTGAGGTTATTGTTTTGATTGTTGGGGACTTGTGTGGGTGGTTTTGGTTTTTGTTTGTTTGGGTGGTGGTTGTGTTGGTAGTTTGTGTTGGTGGGTGGTGTTTGTTGGAATTTTGGTTGTTGGTTGTTGTGTTTGGTATGCAATTATTGTTTTTGGTTGTTTGTTGTGTTGGTGGGTGAGTGTTAGTTTGTTGTTGTTGTTTGGTGTGTTGTTTGTTTGATTGTGTGGTGACAGTTGTTTGTGTTTGTGGTGTTTGTTGTTTTTGAGGGTGGTTTGTGGGTGTTGAGTGGTGTGATGTGTTGTTTGTTTTGTTGCTTTATTGTTAGTACTTGTGGTTTGGTTTTTTTTGTTTGTGTTGTGTGGTGGTGTTAGTGGTTTTTGTTGTTTTTTGTTTTTGTGGTTTTGTGTGTTTGTATGGTTTGTTTCTGTGTTGTGACTTGTGGGTTTTGGTGGTGTGTTTTTGTTGTGTGTTTAGTTATGTTTGTGTTGGTTGTTGGATAGTTGTGGGGGTAGGGGGTGTGTGCTTTGTGTGGGTGTTTGGTTTTGGTTTGGGAGGGGTGTGGTTGTGGGTGTGTTGTTTCTGTTTTTTTTGAGTTGTGGTTTTTGTGTGAGGAGGTGTTTTTTGTGTGTTTGTTTGGTGTGGTGTTTGTGGTTTGGTGTTTTTTGTGTGTTGGTGTGATTTTGTGGTGTGAGTGTGGTGTTAGTTTAGTGTTGGTATGTTGATTGTGGTTTTGGATCTGACGGGGGGGGGCGGGGGTTCGTTGCTTGTGTTTTGTTGCTTGTTTGGTCTTTTGTTGGTTGTTTGTGACTTGTTTGGTTTGTGTGTGGTTTGTCATTGTTTGGTTTTTTTGTGTTTTTATTTGGTGAGATAGAGTATTTTATGTTGTTTTTTATTATATTTTATTGGTTTGCAATTACTATTTATTTCTATGGCGGTCAATGGTATATGCTATTTTTTAGGCCGGCTGGGGGGTTCAGGGTTGTGTGTTTGTTTGTGGTAATGTTGTGGTGATGCGTTTTGTGTGTTGGGGGGTTCGTGATGCCTTGTTTGTGATTTTTTTTTTATTCTTGTTATGATTATAGGGGCCTCTTTTTCTTATAGCTTGCTTATAATTTTTTTTTTTTTTTATATTTTTCCCTTTTTTTTTAAAGATTTTTTTTTTTTTTTTACTTTTTAAAGCCTCATTATAAACGTGGACTAAGAATGGATGTTGTCATATGGAACAGGGTAGGTGTGAAAAGTTAATTAGTTGGGTAAGGTAATTTGTTTTTGTTTCCCTAACGTTATATTTTTTTTTTTTAATTCTTAAAAACATTTTTATTTAACATGTGGTGTTTTTTTTTGTTGTTTTTTTGTTTGACGTGTGCGCACACGCGCGCAGGTGTGTATGTTATGGAGTAATGTTGGGTGAGTGTGGTATATTGTTGTATGTGGTAATTTTGTATTTTCAATGTTTTTTTTTATGTTAACGATTTTTTCCTTTTTTTTTTTTTTTTTTTTTTACTGGTTTTTTTAATTCAAATCATTAAAGGTTTAAATAATGTAGTATTCAGTATAATCATTAAGAAAATTTGTTCTTAAACTCAGATATGGATTGATGAAAATAAATATAGCAATTGCATTTGCTTATTCAATGTACAATCTGCGAATAAATTATTGACTTGATTGACTTTTATATAGTATGTTTGTGTTGACACGCATGGAAAGATGCTTTTTTTTCTGTTTTAATCAATTTCAGTTTCATTATTCAATGTTTTCACTCAAACACACACGATGCGTACATACACAGACACAAATACACGCACAACTCTACCACACATGCCCACAACACACATGCCATGCACACTTACACTCTTAAACACACAAATAAATATAGTTTGTTTGAAACGTTCCAAAATGATGGTTAAATCTAAACTCGTGTTGGAATAGTGCTATCTCAATTGTTAATGAATGTGACTGTGTTTGCTGTTGTTTTCGAGACCATTTTTGCGTGTAGTAATAGTATAGGACTGGGGTGCACAGGGGGGGGTAAATATCATAAAAAATATCTCAGTTGGTCGTGATCGGCCGAATGAACATTTTTACTAAAGACAAATTGGTAATATAGAAGGTCTGATGTTGTGGATGCAACCTCAAACTTGATTCAAAACCAAGCCACCGTTACTGCGATTTGTCCTTGACCTTGTTTTTGTTTTCATGTTTGGTGTCTGGTTGTTTGTACTGTTAAGAGTTCAGCAGGATGGACAGGCGCTTGAAAAGAGAAAAAATGTCACAGGGTGTTGAAATGTTTACAAACTCCGGCAAAATATCATGCAAGTAATGGTCTGGCGTTTTTCCCGGTTTCTGCTGGACTTACTTTTACATTCAAATGGTGATAAAGAAGCAGATTAGAAGGACAAGTTTAGGGTCTTTGATGGAAGAAATATCTCCATTTTCATTGAAGGAAATTATTTCACTTAAATGAAAGTGTGATGACTAAAACGGGATGACATTAACAACATACAGAAGACAGGCAAGTGATGTTTGACAGATTAGAAAAACTTGAGAGGGAGGTGAGAAAGTTGTGGAATTCAATGAGACAAAGTGCAAAAGCAAACAATGGCACAAAATTCATCTCAACGTGGTAGGAACTGGAAGTAGGGTGAAAATAATCTGAAACTGGTAAGGGGTGTGATAAAAGAAGGGAATATGAAGAGCACCGCACAAAGCACACAATGATGCACACTCAATTAACGCAGTTAGTATATCATTTGACATTCTGATTATTTGACCTTATGCTGAAATGGACCATGGCCCCTTGCTTGGACTGGCGTCCAGGAGGACTCATAGCAAGGGCATACCGCCATTGGGAATGAAGGCCACGTTCTGGGATGGGGGAACCACGACCAATCAATCGTCAGATTTTTGCCGATGGTCGGATTTAAAGATGGCGGTCCGTGATGACAACAGTGATCTTTGAGAGGACAGTTCTGAGATTGTGGTATTAAGGTTTCATCTGACCTCCACGTTACATCAGAGGGAAAACTTATTGACTTCCATCGGAGGCCAGGCAACAGCTAGCCTATTCCATCATGGAAAACAGCAACTCCATGGACAAGCAGCAATCCAATCTCTAGGCATGAAGACCATAAGGAGGACACTACATCATCATCTCTCTTAGTCAAATGATGAGATGGCCTCCAATTCTGAACAGAGGGAGTGACATCAAGTGACACGGTACCGCAGAGGCACCCACCCCATCCTGTGTATGCAGACAGCCAATCAGCTGGGAAGCTGAGGGCTTCAGCAGGAACTTTCCGTCTCCACTGGATGAAGAGGATCAGATCGTGACCACTACCAGTCACGAGTCACAACAGATCCTGGCAGAGTAAAAAAAAAAACAGAGAACCTTTGGGGATCATCACACCAGCACGGGGCTCAACAGAGTGTTACAGGGAGGCAGCCATGAGGGAAGCCTTTCCAACTCCTACCACGACCGCCCGCACTTGTCACAGGCATGACAGTCAGTACCAGTACAGCATGTACAAGGACACTGCTCTGCAAGACAGGAGAAGGGGCTGGGCTGTGCCACTTTGTGCCAGGACCACTTTCCTAAGTGGGGCAGTAAGTAGGGATAACAGGGACAGGCACAGAGAAGTATTTTGGGTGAAAGAAAATCTCACAAAACAAGGACACCCTTGTTCAAAATCCATTTCTTCTGGTCAATAGTTCTAAACCACTGCAAATACATGCATGCATTCAGCAAAACAAAAGAAGAAATGCAAGCTTCTGAACGTGACATCAGTGTATTGTGAGGGGATGAAACTGGATCTGTAGTCCAACATGATAAATATGTATTTTTTGCCAGTGATTCTGTAGTTTTAAACAGACAAAAGGGACTGATGACAATCTTGTAGCCACTGATGTATGGGTACTGTTGAAGGGATGATTTATTAAAGAGAAGGACGAAGGACAAACTGAGAATGTGGTGACTCTTTGACAAAGCTATGATCACAAAACTGACAGGAAGAAAACAGAGACTGTTTGAAACAACTGACAATAGGCAATATGATCTGTTGACAACAGAGCCCCTTAATGACAGAGTCAGTTGCCAGGGAATAAAGATCGACAAAACAGGCGGTGATGACTGTTAATGCCAGCAAAGCAGAATGAAAAATCACAGGGGGGCTCCCAATTGTTTTTTTAACAGAGTTACAATTTGTTCTATTGTTAAAGACCTGGCAGGAAAGATGACTCTGTATTGAAGATGAATGATGGACCCAAAGAGCAGCGAAACCACCACAAAAACTGAGAAGGCAGGGCAGATCAGACAGTCTGTGAGCACGTAGAAGGCTCCACAGCCCTGACGTGCTGCTTCTCATGTAGGTCATTCATAGCACAAAGCTGCTGTTAAAGTGCCTGCAAGGTTCTGGCAGCCAATGCTGCTTCACCGAGTCCTTTTATAACAGGACTACATTCTGGTGATGGAGAAAGTTTCAATGAGTGACCCCAAGGGTCATACAGCTAGATTTAAAAATGAGTTGATAGCCCATGCCATGACCAAATAAGGATCAGAAAACTGGGCCAGGAGAAGCTCATGTCAGAGGGAGAATGGCTTCTGCAGCTACAGTAACATTAAAGGTTTTTAGGGAGGAATCTGATCAAGGATGTTAATGATTTATGGGTATAAATTTCCTAAATTACAATGTTTTAATGGCCTTTTGCCTAAAAATTGGACAACTGAGATTTTGTTATTTTTTGCTTTCTTAGATTGATATTTTATTTGTTTAAACAGTAAACTTTTTGTTAATCTGAGGTTTGATTTTCCTATTTTTTAGGGATTATTTAATGTTCACTTCAGGAGGCTAATAAAACTGTACATCAAGGAAGATATTCGGGAGGGAGTGATTCTTTTAGTCAGAAAATTATTTTTGGGACTTTTGTGTGGATAAAGTTGAGTGTGAAGTTTGACATACCCATTGTTGTAAAGTTGCACTAGGAGTTTTATTTGGAACTAACAAAGAGTATTAGGTTTGGTTTTACATACATTCCCCATGTGATTCTGCATTCTGGAGGGAAAACTATACAATGGGGTGTAAGGATGGAAGATCTAGAAACCAGTGTTTGCCTTGAGCTTCAAATTTTATTATGATGATTTTAATCTGTTGGCTTACAGGGGGATTTTAATGCTCGAGCAGCTAACCATTGTACAATATGGGTGATGTCTTTGATGATTTTTGAAAATTTGTATTCCTTTTTCCAATATTCTATGCTTTAGAAAAATACATGTTCAGAAACAAACGTATTTGGTAAACAATTAATGAGTTATGTAACATGGTTTGATTGTGTGCTATTTTGGATATGGCTTTGCTATCTAGGTTTTATGATAGTTACACGGTTTATAGCGTTCTTCTGGTCAAGTACAGTCGACTATTTTATTGCCTATTTGGACTCTAATAGCATCTGTTTTTCAAATACTTTCTCTGGTATGTGGAAAGTTTAACAGAATCTATCTGACCACCTTCCGGTTGCTTTGTCTTTGTTAGATTGATGTTGCTAACAATATTTCAGAAAAAGGAAAATGCATGCGATCATACCTTCTAAAGTAAATGTATCTTATGACAAACTTGTATGGATATGAGAAAAAGAAAGAAGAAAGATAGTTGAATTTCAAGGCTTTAAACACTGTTGATATACAGAATAATTTTCTAATAGCCACAAGGTTATGATTAGAAAACAATTTAGAAGAGGGTCTTATTAGACATATTTGTTGAAAGTGTGATAGTGGCTATAGTGTTGCATGTTTGAAAAGGAGTGTCTCAGCATAAAAAATAAAATATAAAATTAAAAAGATGTGTATTTGTTTTGATGATGAATGTGAAGTTGCCGGAAAAAAGGAAAGTAGACTTAAATTAAACAATTTCAGAAAAACCAGAAATGAAGAGGACAGGCTAATTTATGTTGAAAAAAGGAAAATCTATAAACGATTGTTAAGGACTAAAAAACAAGGTTACAGAAGAATGAAAGCAGAATCTTTAGCAAGTAACATTTCAAATTCTTCTCACTTCTGGAAAGAAGTAAGGAGTATGGGGTGTGGAAATCGTGCAGTAGTTTACAACAATATTAGTACTGAAGACTGGTTTAATCATTTTAAAAGTGTTTTTCAGAACCTTGATGAAAACATAGAAAGCAACTGTGTGAACATTGATTTACAGGAAGGAACTGAACATATTTTAAATCAAGATATATCTGAAAATGAGGTTGTGCAAGCAATATCTAAACTCAAAATAGGAAAGTCCAGTGGCATTGACAACATATCAGCTGAAATGTTGAAAAATGGAGGCAAAAGTGTACGGGAGTTTTGGTAAAATTTTTTAACACTGTTTTCAGTTTAGGAGTCTATCCCAAAGACTGGTCAAAAGCCATAATAATACCTATTTACAAAAAAGGAGATCCTGATAATACAGATAATTACAGAGGAGTCTCATTGTTAAGTGTTATTTCAAAATGTTATACAACCATATTAAATGCAAGATTGTATAACTGGTTAGAAGACAACAATGTGATTTCTGAAAGTCAAGCAGGTTTTCGTAGGGGGTATTCAACAGTAGATCAAATATTTAATTTATATGCTATCGTCCAGAAATGTATGATGAAGAAACGCAGAAAGTTATATGTAGCATTTGTTGATTTTAAAAAAAGCATTTGATTCTGTTCATCATTATAAACTTCTTGAATGCATGAGAAATCAAGGTGTGAATGGAAGATTTTTGGCTTCTTTGAAGGCAATGTATATTTCTTTAGTCTCGTGTGTACGTGCAAATTGTGAATTTACTGAATATTTTGAGTGCCCTATTGGGTAAGACAAGGTTGTGTTTTAAGTCCTACTTTATTTTCTGTATTTATAAATCAACTTGCTACTCACATGAATGTGAAAGGAAGACATGGTGTACAAGTTTTGCCAGACATTATGGAATTGTTTATATTACTTTTTGCTGATGATGTGGCTTTACTATCTACAACAGTATATGGCTTACAAAATCAATTAAATATCCATGCAGAACTGTTGCAATAACATGAAATTAAATGTGAACACTGAGAAAACTAAAGTCATGGTATTCAGAAAAGGAGGGTATTTAGGACGACATGAACAATGGTTTTTGGGTGGTAAGAAACTAGAAGTAGTGAATAGTTATTGTTATTTGGGATTCCAATTTACTACAATGAGCAGTATGAAAAGAGGTACTGAACATCTAGCATCTAAGGGTAAGAAAGTGGTAGTCCAATTGAATAAGGCTTTTCAAAAATACAAGGAAATGACTACCAAAGCATTTTTTAAGATTTTTTATGTCAAAGTTCAACCGATTCTGCTATATGCTTCTGAAGTATGGGGTTTAAACAAATTAGATCATATAGAAAAAGTTCATACTATGGCTTGCAAAAGATTTTTAGGTGTACCGGTTAGAACTCCAAATTCAATGGTCTATGGTGATTTAGGAAGATTTCCTCTTCATGTTAATTCGTGTGTTGCGTGTTGCGGTCTTTAAATGAAGAATTCAAACTGTCCCTCACCAACAAGTACCAAGCACTACAAGAACTGCTTGAAGAAGAGACTGACATCGAGAGCCAGTGGAAGAAAGTGAAAGAGACACTGACATCAACTTGTCAGGAAGTAGTGGGCCCCAAGAGACACCAACAGAAGGAATGGATATCGGCAGTCACAATGGGCAAGATTGAAAAGAGAAAGCAGAAGAAAGCAGCAGTAAACAACAGCCGGACAAGAGCAGCAAAGGCCAAGGCACAAGCAGACTTCACAGAAGCCAACAGAGAAGTCAAGAGGAGCGCAAGAACAGACAAGCGCAAGTACATCGACAGCCTGGCAGAGGAAGCAGCAGCCAGTAACAACATGAAGCTGCTGTATGACACCACTAAGAAACTCTCAGGGAAGTACAGCAGGCCTGATCGACCAGTCAAAGACAAGAATGGAAACACCATCCTGGGAACAGAGGGGCAACTGAACAGATGGGCAGAGCACTTTGAGGAACTCCTGAACAGACCCGTCCCTTCAAACCCCCCCCCCCCCCCCCCCCCCCCGGACATCGACCCTGCTGATAGAGATCTAGACATCAACTGTGAGCAACCAACCAGGGAGGAGATCAGGAAAGCCATCAAAATGCTGAGAAATGGCAAGGCAGCAGGACCGGACAACATCCCAGCAGAAGCACTCAAGGCAGACCTGGAGACCACGGTAGAGATGCTGTACCCTCTCTTTGGGAAGATTTGGGAAGAGGAGGAAGTACCATCAGACTGGAAGGAGGGCTACCTCATGAAGCTACCCAAGAAAGGAGACCTCAGTAACTGTGCCAACTATAGAGGGATAATGCTTCTGTCGGTGCCAGGAAAAGTCTTTAACAGGATCCTCCTCGAGAGAATGAAAAATGCAGTCGACCCTCTCCTCCGAGACCAACAGGCCGGTTTCCGCCAGAACAGATCATGCATAGATCAGATTGCCACCTTGCGCATCATCGTTGAGCAATCTTTAGAGTGGAACACATCTTTATACATCAACTTTGTTGATTATGAGAAAGCCTTTGACAGTGTGGACCGCAACACCCTCTGGAAATTGCTTCGCCACCATGGAGTGCCAACCAAACTGGTCAACTTGATCAAGAACTCCTATGAAAGAATGACCTCCCGGGTGGTCCATGGAGGACAACTCACAAACAGCTATGAGGTGAAGACCGGAGTCAGACAAGGCTGTCTCCTGTCACCTTTCCTCTTCCTCCTGGCGATCGATTGGACCATGAAGACTTCAACGGCATGCAGAAGAAATGGAATCCAGTGGACACTGTGGGAGCAGCTGGATGATCTCGACTTTGCAGACGACCTGGCCCTGCTTTCCCACAGCCGCCAACAGATGCAGGACAAGACTACAGAACTAGCAGCCACCTCATTACAAGTTGGTCTCAAGATCCATGAAGGCAAAACCAAGATTCTCAAGATCAACGCAGTGAGTGAGGACCCAGTCACACTAAATGGGAAGGAGCTGGAAGAAGTGGAGACATTCACGTACCTGGGTAGCATCATTAACATGCAGGGCGGCACAGACGCAGACGACAGAGCAAGAATTGGCAAGGCGAGGGCAGCGTACTTGCAGCTGATGAACATCTGGAGCTCCAAGGTGGTGTCGACCCGCACAAAGATCAGGCTGTTCAACTCCAACGTCAAGTCAGTCCTACTATATGGAGCGGAGACATGGAGGACAACAAAGACCACCATCAAGAAAGTGCAGACCTTCATCAACAGCTGCCTGAGACGAATCCTCCAGATCCACTGGCCCGACACCATCAGCAATGCAGACCTGTGGCAACGTACCAACCAGCTGCCAGCCGAAAATGAAATCCGGCGCAGGAGATGGGGATGGATTGGGCACACCCTGAGAAAGCTAGCCAGCAACATCACAAGGCAGGCACTATCATGGAACCCCCAGGGAAAACGAAAAAGAGGAAGGCCAAGAAACACCTGGCGACGCGACCTTGAGACAGAAACCAGAAAGATGGGATATACCTGGAGACAGCTGGAGAGAATAGCCCAGGACAGAGGACACTGGCGGACTGTTGTCGGCGGCCTATGCTCCAGGGGGAGTGATGGGCCTAAGTAAGTAAGTAAGTGTTGCGGTCTTAAGGTATTGGTTTAGATTATTACAAATGAAGAATGAAAGACTGCCACATATAGCTTATCAGATGTTATTAGAATTAGACAAAATGGGTAAAGTTTGTTGGGTGTCGAAAATCAGGGAAATTTTATGTAAGACAGGATTTAGCTTTGTTTGGTTGCAGCAGGGTGTTGGTCAGGTCAAAGTGTTTCTAAGACTATTTAAGCAGAGACTGGTTGATCTATACATACAAGAATGGTCTGGCACTGTGACAGATATGACAATTACAGATCTTTTAAAATCATTTTTGAAAAAGAAAAGTACGTGTCTGACATGGATACCTACTGTTTTAGAGTTGCCATCTCACAAGCTAGATTTAATGTTCTCCCTATTAATGCAAATGTACATCGCTTTAGCAATCTTACCCAGAAGAAATCTTGTCCATTTTGCAAGTCAGCAAAGGAAGATGAACATCATTTTCTGTTTGTGTGTCCTGCATATTCTGATTTAAGAGCCAAGTTTCTTGGGGGGTTAGCTTCAACCCAAATCCACTTGTTATTACAAGTGTCAAATCCCGAACAAATGCATGGTGTCTCAAGGTACATTTTTCACGCAGTGAACAAAAGAAAGAAAGAATTGGCTGGAATTTAATGCTGGTATTGATGTGTCATCTCAGTTTATTTCAGGGTAAAGATGTGTTCATGGTATTTAACACTGCTTTGAAATGGTTGTGTGTGTGTGAGGGGGGGGGGGGTGCGTGCGCGCGCGTGTGTGCGTGTGTTTGTTTGTGTGTATCTGTGTGTATGTGTGTGTGTGTCTGTGTGTATGTGTGTGTGTGTGTGATTGTATTGGCAAAGCAAGTAATGCTGAAAAGTAGCCTATCATGCCTATGCTGATGTAAACTTGAAAAGTGATTGAGACTTCATCTTTATGAATGTTAACTTATAGCATAAACAGCGATGTTGAAGGTGATGTGTTTGGATTGTAGCCACCCATAGCAATGTTTTCTCTTGGTCATGACTGTGTTGAGGAGGACGATAATGATGACACTCTTAGTCGTATGTAATGTATTGGAATGTGTTTTATTACTGGAAAATCGATAGAAAGTTTGTTTTTGCTTTCTCGTTTACTTCTTACCACTCCCCTTTGTCCCTTTCACTTGTATTGTGGCCCAAGGCCGAAGTACAATTAAAATGTTCAGAGTTCTCTCTCTCTCTCTCTCTCTCTCTCTCGAGAGAGAGAGAGAGAGAGAGAGAGAGAGAGAGAGAGCATCAAGTTTTTACAGAGGGCAACATAAATGACCATGCCATCTGGTAATCTGGACTTTAGGCAGAAATGTGGCTGCTTTGTATTTATTTTCATTTCTTTCATGTACAAACGTACAAGAGTAAAAATGGGAAAACTGGGCCTGCAACTGAGGACGAAGGTAGATGGTGTTACCTTTGGTTGCCTCCTCTCGTTTTTGTTCTGGGGCAGTTTGTTGTTGGCAAGGTGTGGTGATATTGAATCAAACCCTGGACCTGTTCGCCCTGGTGCACGACAATCAAAGCTTGGTTCTCGATCTTCGGAGTCACCAAAGGCCCGAGAAAAGGAGGAATCAGCCAATACAGCCAGTGAGCCCTCACTGACTGACATCATCTCCAGGCTGGACACGATGACCACAATCTACATGGAGATGAAAGAAGACGTCAGGGGTCTGAGGGAGTGTTACACCACGCTGAAGGACGAGATCACGGACCTCAGAGAAGAATGTGCCACTCTTCGTGAGGAGAACGCTGAGCTCTGGCAGAAGAACGCTGAACTGGAGAAGAGAGTGGAGGAAACGGAAAGGAAGACGGACGACTTGGAAAACAGATCCAAGCGCAACAACGTCATCATCCACGGACTCCACAGGCCAGAGAAGGAGACGTCAGAGGAGCTGGAGGCTGCTGTCAGGGATCTCTTCATGGACAAGCTGGAGCTGACGCATGACGTCCCCTTTGACAGACTGCACCGTCTGAACCGTAAGCCCAACTCTCCGGTCATTGGGTGCTGCACCTTCTTCAAGGACAAGCTCAATGTTCTGAAGGCAAGGGGAAAACTGAAGGGCACTAAGGTCTTCATTGGGTAGGACTTCTCATGGAGGGTGCGGGAAATCAGACGTTTACTGACCCCTCGCATTAAAAAAGCAAAAAGTGAAAAGAAAAAGGTGGCCATGGTGTTTGATCACCTGGTCATTGAAGGGAAAAAGTTTTCTGTGGATAGGGAGGGGAATTTGAGAGAGAGAGAATAGGGAAATGGCCGCGCCTTCATGTGGGGAACTTCTTCCCTCTGTTAACAATTGTTTTTCCCCCTTTGTGTTAAAGGGAACACCCAGAGACACGACACGGTGGTAAAATCTGTTAGCACATATGGCAAGGTGGCATGTAAAGCTGCACGTGCTAGTATTCAAGTTTCACGTGCTAGTGTTTGCGAATCTAATGACAGTGGCAGTGACAGCCCTGCCAGTGCAAGTGTGCCGAATGTGTGTAATGACGCGTGTGATGACACCCATTCTCAAACACATCCTTTCCCTTCCCTTCCCTTTGTAAAAAAGTCGTTCCAAATTTTGCAATGGAATATTAATGGTTTATACCTTAAGTTACGTAATAAAGATTTCCTTTCTTATGTTCGCTCTTTTGACTTCATTTGTTTTGTTGAAACTTTTTTGGAAACATTTCATTCCGACTTATTCAATGATTATGCAAGTTACTATAAATCTGCTGTTAGGTTTACTAAACATGGTCGTCTCAGGTGGTATTGTGTGTCTCATAAAGAAAGTGTATGCTTCATACGTTCAGTGCATTGATGTTGACTACTCCAACATTTTGGTGTTCCTAATAGATAAGGACATGTTGAACACTGAGAAAGATATTTTGTATATTTGTGTATATGTGCCACCAGAGGGATCTCCTTTTTATTCCTATTTTGATGTTGATTGTGGTATTAGTATACTGGAAGAATGTTTGACTGACTGTTTGCTGAAATATGATGATGTATTCATTGTTTTGTCAGGTGACTTCAATAGTAGAACAGCTGATGTTAATCCAACAAATGTGTCAAATGAAAATATTATTGATTTAATACATACAAGCCAACCAGTAAATATGAACAGAAAGTCTCATGATAAAGTAACAAATATTATGGAAAACGCTGTTGAATTTATGTGTAACTTTTGATTTATGTATTCTTAATGGTGTATGTGAGGGCGACCCTTTAGGTTGCTATACATACATCTCAGATTCCGGCAGTAGTGTTAATGATTATTTCATAATGTCAAGTGATGTATTTGTTGTTTTTCACTCTCTATGCCAGCTTACAGTTAAAGACAGATTTGACTCAGATCATATGCTGTGGAACTTTGTTTAAACCTTTGTGACAGAACTGATGGGAGACCGAATATCTGTAATGAAAACCTAACGATAACTAAGCTTGTGTGGGATGAAAATAAAAAGGAAACCTTTATTTCATTAATGCAAAGTGAGGAAACTCAGAAAATGTTTTGAACTAGCTGTAAGCCTTATTGACCATAATATTGACGAAGCATTAACCGTTTTCAACCATTGTCTGATACAAAATGCTGGCTGTATGACAAAACAATTTAGAGACAAGACAGACCGACAGAGGATGACTGGTATGATAGTGAATGCAAAATGGCCAGGAAAAACTTACGTAAACTCTTTAAAGTAGCTGGGCAGTCAGTGATGCTAGTAGCCGCCATGATTTTTGCGTTGCAAGAAGAGAGTAAAACACATGTAAAGCTCAAGGAAAAACAACATAATAATGCATTGTTAGATAAGCTCTTGTCATCAGTTCGAGATCAAAAGCAGTTCTGGACAAATGTGCGCAAATGTTCATTTAAGAGAAAATTTGTTTAGTAATAGTATTACAGTTGAGGAATGGTATCATCATTTCAAAAATCTACTTGAAAGGAAAACACATGAAGAAGATCATGTACAGTCTGATGACTCTGATACCTATTTTAACCGACCTATTTCAAAAGAAGAGGTCATATTAGCATTTAGAAAACTAAAGAACAGAAAAGCACCTGGTCCAGATGGGATTATTGGAGAATTGTTTAAAATGCAGGTGACAATGTTATTGAATTCTTTGTATTGTTTTTCAATGCTTTATTTCAAAAAGGTGTTTTTCCACAAAAATGGACAGAAGGCATTGTTCTTCCTTTGTACAAAAAAGGTGATAATAATAACCCTAATAATTATAGAGGCATTACTTTAAGTGACATTAGTAGTCAGATTTATAGTACAATCATAAACCATCGTTTACAAGAATGGGTTGAGGAAAACAATATCATGGAGAACATCAAGCTGGTTTTAAAAGGATATTCAACTACTGATCACATGTTCACTTTGTTGTCTTTGTGTTCAAAAACAGTTCTCTTGTAACAGGAAATTATATGTAGCCTTCATAGATTTTGAGAAGGTTTTGATTCTTTAAATAGGGGTATTCTTGGCAGATTCTCATAAAAATGGAATAACGGGTTAAAATGTTTAACTGTATCAAAAGTATGTACAATAGTGTTAAAGTTAAAGTTAGATGTGGTTCAAAACTGACAGATTTAATTAGTTGTACTTATGGTGTAAAACAAGGTGACGTTTGTAGTCCAATTCTATTTTCCTTATTCATCAATGAGATTGCTACTGAGGTTATTAAAAATGGAAGACATGGGGCTTTATTTAATAACGATTATCTTGAACTCTTCATTTTGCTTTTAGCAGATGATATAGTTTTACTAGCTGAAACAGTTATTGGTTTACAACGCAATAAATAGTTTACAAAAAGCAGCACATTCTATGGATTTGATGGTAAACTTAGATAAAAGTAAAATAATTGTATTTAGAAAAGGTGGCCATCTCTCAGCAAGGGAAACATGGAAATACAATGGTGTTGAAATGCTGTGGTAAATGCATACAAATATTTAGGTATATTATTCTCTACAAGACTTAGCTTCACATTAGCATGTAACGACCTTAGTAGTAAGCCAAGAATGCTGTCATATGCATCATGAGAAAACTTCGATCCTGAATAACAGCAGCTTAGAATTGTTTTTAAAACTGTTTGATTCACAGGTTGCACCGATTGCTTTGTATGGGGCAGAACTTTGGGGCCTGGATAATGCAGCTCGTCAGTGTGAACAAGTACATTTGTTTGCATTGAAAAAGTTTCTGGGGGTTGAAAGGAGAACCCCAAATTGACTTCGTTTATGGTGAAACAAACAGATATCCTATTTAATATCAACTCTGTTATACGCTGTATTCGTTATTGGTTAAAATTAGTAGTGATGGAAGATGTTAGATTACCAAAGAAAGCTTATAAAATGCTATATGAGTTGGATGTAAGAGGCAAAAGAAACTGGGTATCAAATATTCGTTGTAGATTATATGAAAATGGTTTTGGGTATGTATGGGAAAATGGAGGTGTTCAAAATGCTAAAGAGTTTTTATACCAGTTTAAAGAAAGATTGATCTTATGCAGATGGCAAGAATGGGACTTCCACGTTAACAACAGTGAGAGGTTTAGCATCTATAGAACTTTTTGCGGTGTTCATGACAGGAAAACATATCTGAAAATGGATCTAGACAACATTTGAAATTTATTATGACCAGGTTTAGATTTGGCATTTCAGAAATTAGTACACACCAAAATCGCTACAAAACATATTCTGAATTGGATTTGACTTGTCCATTGTGTAAAACTGGAAATGAGGATGAAATACATTTCATGTTGTGTTGCCCTATTCTCAGTAAGCTAAGAGCACGGTATATACCATTGAAATTTTACAAATACCTTGCCAGTTTCGTCTGTGTTTACTTTTGTCATCTATGAACGAAAATATTGTCCGAAATGTATCGATCTACTTATATAAGGCATTCAAATTACGATCAGTGCTGACTTAGTTAAGTTTGTTAATGTGTGTGTATGTTGAGTGATTTCATTAATATTACCTGTGTACTCTACCCCTTCATTAGGGGCAATGGCCTTTACATGAATAAACATTCCGAATCCGAATCCGAATCTCTCTCTCTCTCTCTCTCTCTCACACACACACACACACACACACACGCGCGCGCGCGCGCACGAAGACAGGAGAAGTCTGACAAAATGGGGAGTCACTCAGCAGCTGAATTGTCCCTGTAGAAAAAAGTTGGAGGTGCCTGTGTCCAATGCAAAATGGCGTAGCATGAGGATGCGCTCTACTGCCATACCTGTCAGAGCCACCAGCCAAAGCTCCCCAGCCACCGGCACTTCTCTTAAATGAAATAAAAACCCAAAGAAAGGAGACAGCAGCAAGTGGGCCTTTGGGCTCAACAGCCCCTGAAGCCTGCACTGCCAGACTGACGAGCTCATCCATCCTCAGGCTGCAGATGGGGCCCACAGCTCCATTGCCCACCTGAAGACAATGATTTCGGATCTGATTGAAGGCGTTTCTTCACTAGAGAAAACACTGGTCCAGGTCCAAGAAGAAAAGCAAACTTCCAAGATCAATGGCGTTCCCATGGCAACCAAAGGGAGGCAGATGGACAGGGGGGGGGGGACACACAGAGCCGTACTTAGGCCGAGGTTGCTGGCTGCCCTCCAGGGGCAGGTCAGTCAGGCCAGTGCTGCCAACACAGGGAAGGAGACGCCCGGCCCCCCACAAGGACCGAGGCCTACAGCTTTGCAGAAAGGCAGGTCTGACCCAGGCCTAAGTACGTCTGTTGGTTCTGACATCATGGCTAGTGATGACGTCAAAAAGTAAAGAAGGTCAACAGCCCATCCCAAGCAGAACACTTTCCCCAAGTCACCATTCTGCATGACAGTCCTGAAGGGAGTGAAAGAAAAACGACTTGGGCAGTCATATGACATTGATGTCTGAGTGCAAAAAACATCTTATCTCTCCAATTTTCAAAAGTCCCTGCAGACTGTAACATCATCCACAATAAAACCTGATGCCATGGTGATATGGCAAAAGCTTTGTCTCTACTCTTAGAGAAGTAGCCAGGAAAAATCCTCAAATATGATCTGTCATCAGCAAAGCTACTACTGTGACAGATCCAAAAATAGAAATGAAACGTCAGCTATTGAATGCAATGGTCACTTCCTAGCTGACGAAGTAGACAACGTCACTTCTGTTGGGAACACCAACTTGCAGCTCTACCACCTTAGAGACAGCACTGTCCTATGCTGGAGGATCAAGCATCCTTGCTGGCAACATAGGGAGGCACGTGCGTCATCTTCTGTGCAAATCTCCCCTAAAACCATCTCATCCACTCAGATCATGTCAGCAGTAAACATGGTAGCTGCCACACATAGGGTCGAAGATTGGTCTCCAGGGGGTCTGTGACAACAACTTACCAGACCATTTAAATGCATTTTTTACTCGCTTGGAAAAGCATGATTTTTTGGATGAAATAAATGGCCTGAAGCAATCTCTACCCCTTTGAGAATAGGTCATTGTTGATGAAACAGTTATTTGTAAACACTTCAAGGCCATAAATATCAACAAATCTCCTGGACCAGATGGTATATGCGGCAGAACCCTTAAGTTCTGTGCTACTGAGCTTGCCAGCGTCTTTCAGCACCTGTTCCAAGCTTCGCTTGACACTAGCCAGATACCAGTTATTTGGAAGACTTCCAATGTAATACCTCTTCCAAAGAAACCAAATCCTTCTTGGCCTAACGATTTCAGACCTGTAGCCCTCACATCACTTGTGATGAAAACATTAGAAAAAATCATAAAATCTCTCATTCTTTCGGCTACAGAGAAAGACCTTGACCCACTACAGTTTGCCTACAGGACAGGACGAAGTGTCGAAGATGCCAAACTTCATTTTGAACAAGTTGTACAACCACTTAGAAACACCTGACTCTCATGCCAGAATATTGTTTGTTGACTTTAGTTCAGCTTTCAGTACAATGCAGCCTCATGTTCTTGTTCACAAAATACTTTCAAAATTTGACGTAGATTATCAACTTGTTGGTTGGCTGATTGAATTTTTAACTAACAGACCACTGTGCGTTTTTGCCAATCAAATATCTTCATCGTTTAGATTTACCAGCACTGGTTCTCCACATGGTTTCCTTCTCTCACCACTTCTGTACATTCTATACACAGATGAATGCAGAAGCAGCTATGAAAATTCCTTTCTTGTAAAATTTGCCAATGACAGTGCTCTTTTGTCTCTCTTATCTGGATGTGTCCAAAACCATTGTCCAGCCCTCACCGATTTCGTCAATTGGTGTGATGAAGAATATCTAGAGCTAAATGTTTCTAAAACTAAAGATCTTCCTATTCATTTCAGAAGATGGGGTCACACTTCTGAACATATTATCATTTACAGTCAAGAAGTTGAAAACGTTTCGAATTACAAGTATCTGAGAACTATTTTTGGTGCAAATTAAACTGGGATGCTAACACTGACGCTAGGCCTATTGTCAAAAAGGGACAACAACGTGTGTATTTTCTAAGGAAGCTGAACTCATTTTTTGTTGACAAAAAGCTTCTTTCTTTGTTCTACAAGTCCTACATAGAGTGTTCTGAGTTTTGCTTTCATCCGTTGGTACAACAACCTTAGAGTTAAAAACAAGAATAGTCTTAGGAGAATTGTTAGAGTCTGCTCAAAAATAATTGGAGAAGATTCAAGATTCAAGATTTTATTTCAAGAAAAAACCCAAGGGGTACATGAAATTTAACAAAATCACAACTTGCGGATGTGGGTGTGTGAAAATACTCACACACAAATTCGCTCCAAAATGAAAGAGCACAAACCATGGACATGAAAGAGTCATAACTTCATAAGCAAGGATTTATTGTGAACTAAACAATTCATGGAACTTCATAACATTTGGGTTTCCTCTATAGTATCTTGGGATAAATTTGTTTCTTAGCTGCACAAAGAAATGGCATTTGAATAGATAATGGAACTCATCACCTAGCTCGTTTTCACCACATTTATCACAGACTCTCTCTGCTCTTGGAAATTTCTTTATTCTGCCCAATTTGGATGGGAAGTCTGTGATTTAACGTTCGAAAATGAATAAAAGTTAATGACAAATTATGGGGAGAATCGTCAGATAATCTTCAAAGCAGAAACACTTCTTAAATAGTCTATAATTAAGAAATATGTGGTTGTTATCAACATGAGAAAACCATTGTTGCAAATACTGATCTTGTAAACTACGTGTAACTTTGGCTTTAAAGAGAGAAGAACAAAGAGATCTCAAGTCCTACTGCAATCAGCGCTTGTGCACAAAGCGATGCCATCTTGGCTGATCCTTCCCATGCTATGTCTTTGGAATTTCAGTCCTTGCCTTCAGGACGCCGTTTTCATGCTCCAACAGTAAAACAAATAGAAAAAGAAATTCTTTTGTTTCAGTAGTCATTCGAATTCTAAATTCAAAACAGCACTGACCAAACAGTTTTACATTATCTGATATACCTCCCTGATTGTCGTGTGGGTGTGTGGTCATGAAAATAAGTACTCCTGTATTTTACTTTTGGCTTAAATGATTTTTAAATTGTGTGTGTGTGTAAGTTTATGTTTTTGCTAGTTAATGGTCATTATGGTGCACGCGTGCGTTTTTATTTTTATAATTCTTTTATATCGAGGATAATGGAATAAGCACTCATGTGCTTTTTTTACATCCAGTCCCGTGTGTATGCGGGTTTTGTAAATTGTCATCTGTTCCCACTGGCACACAATGGCCTACTCTTGTGAAAAGCGGAACAGGATTTAACGTGTGCGTAAGATGTTCTGCATGCGTTCGCACACGGGACCTCGGTTTATAGTCTCATCAGAAGGACTTTTGGGGAGAGTGGAGTCTGCACTGTGTGTGTATGTGTGTTTACTAGTCAATAGTCTTTATAAAATTGTGTTCATATATTAGTGTGTGTGTATGGGTGTGCACATGTGTGCTTGTGTGTGAGTGGGCATGTGGGTGCATGCATAAATAATAAGTTCATGTCTTTTCCAATCATTGTTGTTGTTGGGGTTTTGGGGAGGGGGGGGGGGGGGGGGGGAGGTTCCAGTATTGGAAGGAGGGTAACTTGAAGAAGTAAACCAACTAGACCTTGAAGAGTAATTTCTTTTTAAAATGTGTTTTATTTCTTTATTTTTTTTCAAATATATTACAAAATACCAAAACCAGGGGAAAAAATTCCCACACACAGGGATTACAAACAATTAAGAACAACAACAAAAGAACAAGCAAACCAAAGAAAACCCCAACAAAACTGTATCTGAAAAAGCCATTATCTAGAGCAAAAACAGACCAACATCCCCTTTCTGAATCATACATAATTGTGTATAGAAACTGTAGACTAATGGTAGGTAACGCATTACTGACCAATCAGATAATTAGGCCATATTGTCTTCCAGGTACTTTCTATGACAAGGGAGGCTACTGAGGAACTGCACTGGGAGATCATTAGCAGCATCTTCTCCATGTCTCTAAGTCTATTTTAATGAGTTACATAAACAACAGCAAACACAACATGGTGTCAGAAGAGGGATCAAACTAGAGACAATGGAAACAGTAGCTGATAACTGAAGGTATGGGCGGAACTGTAAGTTAAAAAAAGAAAAAAAAAGAAGCAAAAACAAAGACTGGTAGTAAACTAGAAGCTTTTAGAGGTTATGGCCATATCTTCAGCGAGCCAGATGAAGCAGTTCACAGCTCCAGTCAAACTAGAGTGTGGAAGCAGTTTGCCAAATAATAAATGGCAAAAATTCAAAAGACAGTGGGACAATTATTCCATAGCCAGTAGACTGAATAAAGAAGGTGCAGAATTTCAAACTGCTGTTTTCTTAGCCACCTTTGGAGAAGAAGCAATGGATATTTATGATGATTTCATTTTGACAGTGATGCTGATAGCAAGAATTTGCAGAAAATTCTAGAGAAATGTCAGGAATTCTGTGTTGGAGAAACACATGAAGCATTTGAAACATACACTGTTCACTGTTCACTGGTCCCGTAACCCGTCAGGGTCGTAGGGGCGCTGCATGGTGGACGAACGGTGGACCAGCTGGCTCCATTTAGCGCGGTCGTGGGCGAGTGCCTGGGTGACACTGAACTCCTTCCCTGTCCAATCATGGATGTCGTCGGCCCACTTTCTCCTCTGTCTGCCCAGTCTTCTCTTCCCCTGGACTGTTCCTTGCAGGATGGTCTTTGCAAGTCCTTCTGAGCGTGTTACGTGCCCATACCATCTGAGTTTCCTCTTTTTCGCCGTGGTCAGTAGGTCTTCATAGTCCCGCACTTGTTGAGTGATCTTTCTGCGGACTTCATTGTTGGTGACATGGTCCTTGTATGAGATGCCAAGGAGCCTTCTGAGGCATCTCATTTCTACTGCTTGGATCCTCCTTTGTAGGTCTGCGTTCAGTGTCCATGCCTCACATGCATAAAGCATGATTGAGGTGACTAGCACGTTTAGTAACTTTTCCTTGGTTCCGAGAGGGATGTTTCTGTCTCTCCATATGGTCTTCAGTCTTGCCATTGCTGCTGCTGTTTGTGCCCCTCTTGCTAGGATTTCGGTCTTCGATCCTTCCTCACTTATGATGGCCCCCAAGGTACTTAAAAATTGTAAAATGCCCCCGTTTTTTTTCCCGAGAGTGATTTGGGGGTGATTGCTGGGCACTGTTTGAAAATGATTTGGGTTTTCTCTGCTCTGATTTCCATGCCGTACGGAATTTTTGGGTCCAGTTGCTTCACTGGGTTTTGGGCCAGTTCCTTTTCTTTTTCCCTGCCAGCCCGGCAAGGGTCATGGGCAAACCTGGGGTTTTGGTGATTGTTCCCCCTCCAATGCTGCCCTGTGCTTTTGGTCTTAAAAAGGCCCGTCAGCCGGGATGCTTTGGGGAAAAAAATTTTAAATAGTCCCCGGCGAAAAGCAGACATCCCTGTCGGCCCCCAACTGAGGTACAAAAACCTTTCCCCCTACGTCCCCTTTGTACGGTACTGCACGGGTGGCCTTTGAGTGGGTTCCCTGATGGTTTTAATTTCAGCTTCGGGCCCAAATGTTAAATTTTTGGTTAATGGGGGCCCCAAACAAGCGTCATCCCTACTCTATCAAAGGCCTTTTTAAAAATCGGGAAAGGCGGGAAGATGTCTTGTTAAAGCGGGCTGTATTTCTCACACAGAACCCTCGGGGGTTAAATATTGTTTGGGTGCTTCTATTTGGGGGGAAAACCCGGGCCCTGCCCTTCGGAAATAAACCCTTTTCTGCCTGTGGTTTCAGCCGGGCCCGGGATCATTTTCCCAGAATGCTTTACTGGCATGACTTATGGGGTGATTGTCCTTTTTGTTTGGGCACGCAAAGGTTTTTCCCCTTTCTTGGGGAAAAGGGGAAGGATGTTGATTGAGTCCATGGGGGTGGGCCACTCTCCTTTCTGCCAGTTTTTTTGTTGCAGTTTACTTGTAAGGAGGCCCGTCACTGTTTTCCCCCCGGGGTTGGTCAGCTTGCGGGGTTTTGTCGATTCCTGCTGATTTTCCTTTTTTTCAGTGATCTAATGGCTCTTCAAATTCCTCGCTAAATTTGGGGAAATTGTCTTTATTAATGGGGGCTTGGTTGCAAGTACGCGGGGGTCCCCTTGTGTCTGTTTATTGTAGAGTTCGGAACAGAAATTCTTTTCCATCTGCCAACGTTTTCCTTTTTTTTCTGTTGGGAAATTTCCCCTTTTCTTTGTTTCCCTGGATTTAAACTGCCCTTTTGCAGTTTCGGTTTTGGTGGTTTTTCACAATCTGGTTTTGCTCTTCTGCTTTTTTTCTTTGTCAGGCTCTCTTCGTTTTCTGTACTTTTTTTTTCTCTACCCAATTCCTCCTTGGTCTTCCTAAAGTTTCCCCTAAATCTTCTTGTTTAATTCCTGTACTCAACTGCCCTGTAGTGTTTTTGTTTCTTTTCGGGTCTCGTCTTTTGTCACACATATTCAAATTTCATCTGTGACCCATGGTTTGTTTTTTCGGCAATTTTTGGCCAAAGGGAGTATACTTGCTGTTCAGTCACCCACTGGGGTTTTTAAAACGATGGCCATCTTTTGGGCATCTTCTTCAAGTGCCAGCATTTGGTACAAATTTCCCTCCTTTTGTTCCCTTTGGAAGGGACTTGGTAAATGGTGGGGCCCTTCAGTCTGTCCGGGTTTTGAACTTGAGCTGGTGTTCTTTGTCTTCTTGATTTTTCTTAAATTTGGACTTAAAAGTTCAGGAGCACAAGGTCATGATCGCTGCCCATTTTCTGCACCGGGGAATGTCCTCGTTTTGGGTCTGTTGATCCCAATCGAAACGGGTTCGCAAAAGGATGTAGCCCAATCGGGTTTGTGAGGACCCCAAATTGGGGTTGAAATCCCATGCCCCAGCGTGGGGATCCCTTGTGTTCCCCAAAGGGGGTTTTGGCAAAGCCCCGGCGTTGTACCGGGCCCAAATTCCCAAGTAGTGGGGAGCCCCTCGCTCATTGGTGTTTGCATTCCCGGGGGGGGACCACAAAATTTGCTCCAGTTTCCAGTGCGTCTCCCCCCAAACCTTGGCTTTTCCAGTCCCCCTTTGGATGATCAAGATATTTTTTGGGCACCTTATCGATGATGCCCTGTATTTTCTGTATTTGGGTTTGTAAAATTTTCCTCTGCGTCTTCTCATCGTGATCTTTGTTGGTGCGTAGGCTTAAAACACGTGAGGGTTGAATGGGGCTGCCCTGAGGGGGGTTGGCCATAACCCGGGGCTGTTCACTGGGTGGGACCCTATTACCGAATTCTTGATGTTTTGTTGACAAATGCCTACCCCTTTGATATGCTTGTCTGCTTCTGCTATAGTATGAGCAATGTCCCTCGTCAGCAAAAACAAGTTTCCCCCCCCAAAACGCAAAAACCTCAGAATCATTGAAGCAAAATCTTTAGCTCTTGGTCTTTTAGCCAAACACGAATTTTTGGGGCAAAAAAAAAAAGGGGAAGGATGTTTCCCAAGCCCAAGCTCCTGGGAGTGGGGAGAAGATGCCTCAGAGAGAAAAATCGGGAAAGGGATAAAAATTTTTAGATTTGGGCCAAATGTTTGGGGCTTTGGAAGAGCATATGAAACTTAAGGGACACAGGCACACTTTAATGGCAAGCCATGACAAGAAAATTTCATTGGAACAAAATTTCCCCATTAAATTTGGAAGAAAATATGCAGCAAAAACTGAAAAGCATAAAACTTTTTCGTTTCAAGCACTAAAGAAATTCCCGCTTGTGGAAAAGAACCTATACATGGAAGAAAGACTACCCGCAAAAGATGACGGGGCCACAAATTTTTTTTCAAAAGGTCATTTTGCATCATGTTTTGATCTAAGAGGGTGCATGTGAAATCTGGACATTGAAACCCACACACACCCCCAAGTTGTTTTTTCCAAGCATTGGTATATTTGGTTCTTCTCCCACCCCAATATCGGGGATTTTCCCAAGGGAAATAACCCAACCCTTCCCTTTAATTTTTTATGTAACATAAAAAACACACACTATCAATAAATAAAGTAAAAAAAAAAAACTCTCACCCAGGATTTAAAAAATCACTATCACAAAACACCCTCACCCAGGAGTGTAAAAATTTTCACTATCACAAAACACTCTAAACCCAGGAGTGTAACATTCCACCCAAAACCCTCCCCACCCGGGAGGGGTAACTTTCACTAGCCCCACAACACCCCAACCCAGGAGTGTAACCAACAGCCTTGCTGAAAAATATTACCAAAAACGATGAATGTCATTAACAGTTCTTATAGTTAAATTCACGGCATTTGAAAAAAAACACAAAAATCTTTTTTAAAAAGGGAAATGAACCACCGGTCTTCAAAAAAAAAAGGGAAAAAAAAAAGGTGCATTTGGTTCATAGATCTAATCGATCGGGGCTTGCAGAATTTTTCTGGACGCTCAGCCAAGGCGGGAAATTTAGGCTTCCAGGGGGCCCGAAACACCTCTGGGGTTTGCATTCCATTTTGGGAGACACAAAACATGGGGCGACCCCACTGGGGGGAACAGGTGGGGCCCGGAAAAGGACCCCGGGCTCCCAAAAGGGGGGACTGCCTCTGATGAAAAGGAACCAGGAAAAGGGGGTCCGTAGGGGTGGGGATTGGATTTTTGGGGGGCTCTTCCCCGGGGAAATAGGGTCACCCAAACAGGGGAAAGAGGGGAGGTGGAGGTTCTTTGTCACCATTTCAACGTTTGCAAATGTGACCCAATGGGGGCCCTGATCACACGGCCGCTTCAAACTGAATCTAAAAGACAGGGGACCAGGACTTCAGAACAGTACCAAAAAACCCGGGTATTGCCAGATCCGAAGTTACAAAACATAAAATTTTGGTCCCAACTGCAAAAATTTCTGCCCTTTTCATGCAGTCATGATTCATTTTCTGTTTTGCCTGAATGTCTTGCCCTTCCCGTAAAAAACAGTTTTGGTGCGTCAAATCAAGACTGTTTTCAACCCGGGGTTTAAAATGAGGGTTTGCGGGGGGCAGGCGGGTATTAAATGGGTGTGGGTTGCTGCTAAGGAAAAATTGGGGCCCAAACTTGTTTTCCACGGGAGATTTGGTGACATCTTTTTCATGAACCCTTAAATTGTCTAAAACGCTCTCTCAGCAAGGCTTTTTGGAAGCGGGATGATACGGTGAGAAAAGGACAGGGCAAAAAGGCCTAAAAAACGGGAGTTTTTGTTTTTTAAATCTGTCAGGGAATGTGGGCCATTGCAGAAACAATGGTTTTGGGAAAATCCATGGAAAGAAAAGGTTCTCTAAGAAAAAAAAAAAATTTTTTCTTTTCTGCTGTGATTTGGTCATCATCTTTTTTTCCACCCTTTTTTTAAAATTGAGAATCAACTCCCCACAAAAAACATGTGTCCCATGAAAGGCCAGAAAAAGTCCACATGCAATCTAGCCCAGGGTTTTTTTCAGGCCACTCCCAAGGAGGGAAGTGGAGCTTTTCCTGAGGCATGGTCAAAAAGGGGGCTGACATGCTTCACATTTTTTCACAGTAGCTTTTTATGTCACCATCAAGTTTTTGGCCACCACACATATGACGAGAAAGGGCCCTCTTCTCTTGCAGACACCGGGAGGGGACAGGAATGAACCCTCTTCCAGCATTGCTTTCGACAAGTGGGGAAAAAAACCCTTTTTCCCCAAAAGAAGGAACCATTTTTGAACATTTCAGTTCTGCTTCACGGTCTTGTACATTTTCAGTTGTGAATCCCACTTTTTTGGGAAAATTTCTGAATCTGAGGGCCCTTTTTGTCAATGGGTTTTTTTGGGACATGTGACAGAAAGGGGTTTAAACATCAGTCCCTGTCTGGATTCGCGATTTTCACTGGTGTTGTGGAAAAAGGGGTTTTCCATCGGGAAAAGTAAATTCTTCTGGGTCTCTTTTCAGAACTGGGTTGGCGTGGGCAACCTGCTCAGAGCATCGTATTTGTCATTGTCACCCCCGATTTGTAGTGGATTATGTTGTGTACTGAAACAACTTTTTTCCCCAAAATCTTTGAACCCTGGTAGAAACCTCTTTTTGGGATGGGTTTTTTTTCACCAAACAAGGCCCAAAAAGGGGTTTGGGGTCATTTTTAACAACCCAAAAAATGGGGGGCCAAAACAGATAGTCCCCGAAATTTTTCCCCTCCAAAGGCGATTTGCCAGTGCTTCCCTTTATTTGGGGAGAAATTTCTTCAGCTTTGTTCAGTGACCTTGAGGCATATGCAATATGCTCAGAACATCAAAAAAATTGGGGGCTAAAATGCTCCCCAAAGGGCCCCTGCAGAAGCGTCACAAGACAATTCACTTCCAGTTCTGGTTTAAAATGTACCAGGGGGTTGGCTGAAGAAGAAATTACCTTAAATTTTTTGAAGGCTTGAACTTGCGGGTCTCCCCCCCTGAAAACAACCCCTTTGCGAAAAAAGACTGTTCGGGGAAGGAAAAGCACAGTTGACAGCTGAGGAAATTTTTTTCCCGTAGAAGTTGACGAGACCAAAATGACTTCAACTCAGCTGCTTTTTTGGGGGTAGGGGCATCCTGGACACTTGCATTTTCCCCAGGTTTTGGGCTGAACACCTTCTGCGTTGATCCTTTGACCTAAGACGTGATTTCGGGCAGCATGAACTCCCCCACTTGTTTTTTCTTCAAACGAAAACCCTCGGCGTAAGTCTGGGGAAAAAACCCCCCGAAGTGAAAAAATTTGTTGGTCTTCATCGTTTCCCCTGTGACCGGATTTTCTCCGGAAATCCCGCAACTTGCGGTATGTCTTCAGCAAGCTCCATGGTTCGCTGAAAAATAGCTGGTGCAGCTGGACCCCAAAAGGGGCAAACGTTTGGTATCTGAACGGGGCCTTTTTCCCTGAGTTGAGGTAGTCAACTTTTTGGGAATTTTTTTCAGAAAGGGGGCAACTTTTGGGTATGCAGGGCTTCAAATAAATTTTTGGGTAAAAGGGTTTTCCCCCCAGAAACTTTGTTTGAACAATTTTTCAATTTCAGGCAGTGGGTACACATCTGCTTTTGCTACATGTTCCTGTTACTTTGTAGTCACCGCACAAGCGCACAGTTCCACCGGGCCCCTTTTAAAAACTGGTACAACGGGTGTTTCCCCAGGCCGAGTGTTTTAAACTGGCTAAATGATTCCTTTTTCCCCCAGCCTCTGGATTTCAGCTTAAACCTTGTCCCTAAGTGCATATGGCACAGGTCAGCTTTGTAGAATTTGGGGGTTGACAGTTTTCTTCAACATAAAGGGGGTGACGGGACATGACTTGACGTAAACCAAATTCATCTTTGAAGAGTTTGGGAAACTGATCCCCATCCATCAAAAGGAAACCCGTTTTTTCTTTGTTATTTGGTTCCCCAGAAGCGCTTTTTTCCAGGGCCAAAAACTTTTGACCCAGTTCCTACCAAGTAAACTGGGTCCCCCTTCCCCGGGCTACAATGAAAGGGAGCCCTGGCAGAATTGCCTTGATGGGAAAAGCCCCTGAAGCTTTCCCCCTTTCTGGAAACGGTGGCCGGTTTTACGTTTTTAATTTTTGGGCACAGCCCCAGTGAAGTCTGTTGGCAAAAATGTCCCTCAAAAAATTTTGGAAATGACCCAAAAGTAAAGAAGCTCCAGTGGCAACTTCAAAAACCATGGGTTTACCCTCAACCTGTAATGTGACATTTTATGGTTTTATTATTTGTTTTTTAGGTGCATCACCACTTCAATGTCCTCATGGCTTTCCATTCCAAACTTTGGGGAAAGGGAAAAATGTTTTCCCCTTTTGTTCTTTGAACGACAGACTGCTGCCAATTTTCCAGTTTCTTTCAGGGATTAAAAAGTGTAGTTTTTTGAAAAGGACAACCTGCAGCAGAATGCTTTTACCCCATCGGAAAACTTTTTTGCTCTGGGCTTTTTTCCTTTGGGAGGTTTTTTCAAAAGTTTTGGGCGCTGATGTCTTTCTTTTTTACCCTGGGTTTAAAATCAGGTGTATATTGGGTCATTTGAGAAATTTGGGGGGAAAAGCTGCCCAAGGTTTACTTTTGGGGTGTTTCCATAGATGGGCGATTTCTACTCCTTGGAAAAAGTGAGGGTCTTTCTCAGATACAGGTTTTTTCTGAGATACTTTCATCAGAAAAGGGCCCAAAACAAATCTTTTCTCTAAGGGCTTCCCCAAAAACTGTCCAAATTCGCACGTAGATGCTAAACGTTTTGAGTTTCCCCTGCAAAATCATTCACAACTCCCCCCGCACTCTGCTTTCTGCGGGGAAATTTGAACCGTTCACCTTAAAGACCCGTGGGTTTGGGGGATACATTACCTTTTGTTTTCAAAAGAGTTTGGGATTTTTTTTTGTAGCTGGTGTATCAGGGGAACACAGAGAACGAAAAATAGTGAATTTAAAATTTTCACCCAAAGACTGACCCAAAAAAAAAACTTTTTTTTTTACCATAGCTATAATTTAAAATTTTCTTTCCAAAAACATAGTCGACCCTTCAAGAACAGTCCCAAAAATTTTCCCCCTGCTGGATTGAATTGTCAAACTTAAGTATTTTGCCATTGTAAACAATTTTTATTTTTTAGTGTTGATTTGAAGTTTTGACGGTGCACAGTGGGGCTGAGTTTAAAACTTGCTCCTTTCTAATAAGAAAAACAACGAATTTCCCCCGAAATACATATCTTGTGAGAGTTCATATTTAAAGTGCTGAAATTATGCAAAAAAAGTTAAGAACTTCCCTGCATTTAGTCTTTGAATCCCCCTCGCCAAATTTACATCCCGGGCCCTTTAACACACACACAAAAAAAAGTTGTTTTTCAAGCCATTGTGTAATTTGGGGTTTTTCTCCCACTCACTACGGGAGTAAATTTAAGGGCTAAAAAATTTCCCCAAATGGGACAAAAAATTGATTTTAAAAAAGGGAAAAAAAGAAAAACAGTACCAGGGTTAAATTTAAGGTGCAGACAAAGAACGTGTCAAGGCCGTAGCAGAAGTCCTTTTGGGATGCAACAGTAATGATCAATGGAAAAAACATAAAATTTTGAGTGGATACAGGGGGCAGATGTTTTTGTTGTTCCCCGGATTTTTCAAGAAAAATTCTCCCGTAATACAGAAGACCAACAGAAGTTTTTTTAGTCCCGGGAAAACAGAAATCAAGGTAGTGGAAAGAAATGCCACTCTCATGGGGTTAAACAAAAAAGACAGTACAGGGGGCCTGTACAAGTTGGAAAACCCTTTTCCCGGCACATAGGATGAAAAGGATTAAGTAAGTAAGTACCTTCAAACTACAACATCACAAATTTTCAATTTTATCATTTCAGAGCTATTTTTTGGGAAAACAGGGGGATTCCTGAAATTTTTTGTTTTTAGACAATGGTCCGCAGCTTTAGCTCACAAGACTTCAGTAATTATGGGTGAGAAGTATGGTTTTTTCACATTTGAAAAGTAGTCCTTTTTATCCCCCAAGGGGAAATGGAGAAGCTGAAAGGCAGTGCAAACTGTGAAAAATTTTGTTGAAAAAAGGCCGAAGACCTTTCATTTCACTTCGGGAAATATAGAAACAACACCCTCCAACATGGACCGAGCCCCCGCAGAGCTCCCCGATGGGGAAAAAAAACGAGAACAAAAAGTCCTTTTTTGCCATCACACCAGTTCCCACACCAAATTAAAAGAGATTTCAACAGTTTGATGGTTTACATCAAACAGCAACAAAAAAAAAAGTTTGACCGTTGTTTTCCAAAAATAGGGGCACTTCCAAAAAATTGAAAAAGGAGATAAAGGTGGGTGAAAATGCCAAGAGACGAGGAAGCAGTTTATCGTGGATGCTGCCTCACCCCTCATCGAACACGTTTTAAAACCCCCGAAAAAAAAAAAGAAAAAAACGTCTTCACTTTGTCCCGGAGTACCGCAATCTTCAACGAGGAAAGTCCCCCACAAAACTCAACCCCTTCCAGGGGCCGCAGGAGCAAAGGGTTTTTGTACTAAATGAACCTGAACCAGTACTGTGCAGTTTAAAAACCCCCCTCCAGATTTACAGTGATACCAAACACCTCTGATGAACAGTTGCAGTCTGGCAACATATACAAAGGGCAGGGAAAACTTGTGAAAATGCAAAAAAAATTTTAAAAAATTTAAAAAAAACCGCACTTAGTGCTACCCGATTTTTTAAAAAAAAGAAAAAAAGTTTAAAGTGGGTTTTTCTGATGTTAAAAAAAAAAAACAAAATGAAAGTGAAATTTAAGAAATGAAGCAAGGGGAAATTTTTAAAAGGGCAGTATATTGGGATGTCGAGAGAAAACCCAATAATTTTTTTTAAATGTTTTTCATTTTTTAAAAGAGATTTTTAAATTTTTAAAAATCTGTAAACGGGGATTTTAAATAAAGGTTGCATTTTTTGACCCATCAGATAGTTAGGGGATTAGGGGGAAAATTTCCCATGACAAGGGGGGCTACTGAGGAAATGCACTGGGGGGAAATTTTTTTTAAAAAAACTTTTTCTCAAAGTCTCTAAGTCCCATTTTTAAAGAGTTACTTAAAAAACAACAAACATAACTTTTTTGAATACCCAGATTTAACCAAACTACATTTAGCCATTGCTCTTTTTTTATATTGGTCCGTTTACCCGGAATGACCCCCCCTCCCTCTCTTCCCCAAAAGCTTTTTTATGTCCCCTTTTTAAAAACCGTCTCAAGACTTTTTTAGCTGTTAAAGTCACCTTGTCATGTTGTTTTCTGACATCTCACTTCTTTTTGTCAGTGTTGTTAGCTTTGCCCCTCACCAGTATGTTGTTTCTGACATCTCACTTCTTAAAGTTTATTGTTGTTTCTGTGGGCGTCACCAGATCATGATGGTAGGGATCCCCCAGTCTCCTAAGACTATCTAAGGAGTTGGGGTCTAGGTGTTTATAACCCCCCAGGCAGGGCCCGGGGAAAATATGGAGGGCAAGCTGTTACCCGGGAGCAGAACCCCCCAAACCCCCCTCCACATCGATGGAATGGTCCATTGGAAAGGTAAAAGGGATAATATGGGTTTCCCGAAACCTTGGAAGGAAATTGCCCAGAAAGAATTTTGCTAAAGGGTTTTTAAAAATCGTGAGATGGGCCCTAAGGGGTGGGAACTGGGCCCTAGGTGTGTAACACCCCCCCGGGCCCCCCCCCCAGGTTTTTTGTTAACATGGGCGCTAGGTGTGGTAACATGGGCCCAAAGGGGTGTAAAAATAGGCCCTGATGTCGTAAATAGGCCCTTGGGGCCGGTTTTCATAGGCCCCCAGGTTTCGGGGTAACATTTGTCCCCTTTGGTGTTTAAAAATAGGGGCCCTAGGTGTCGTGTAAATTGGCCCCCAGATGTTTTAACATTGCCCCAATTTCTGTAAAAATGGCCCTAAGTGTGTAACATAGGCCCCAGTTCCCTTTTAACAAAAGGCCCTAGGGCGTGAACTTTGGCCCTAGGTGTGGAACATAGGCCCCAGGTGTCCTGTAACATAGGCCCCCTTTGGTGTGTAACATAGGCCCAGTTTTATTTAAAATAGGGGCCCAGGTGCCGTTAAATAGGCCTAGTGTGAACATTTGGCCCTAGGTGCCCCGGTTTCCCGGGAACTAGGCCCTAGGGGTCGTGTAACATAGGCCCTGGTTGTGTAAAAATAGGCCCTGGCCTTGGGGGTGTAACATAGGGCCCCAGGTGTGTCAATTGGCCCTGGGGTAACATAGGCCCTAGGTGTGTAACATTTAAACCCCAGGTTTTGTAACATAGGCCCCCAGGTGTGTAACATAGGCCCAGGGGTTTAACCCTTTGGCCCTAGGCGTGTAACATAGGCCCCCAGGTGTCTTGTAACATAGGGGCCCCGGTTGTGGCATAGGCCTAATGTGTGGAACATGGGGCCCTTGGGGGGTGTAACATAGGCCTTAGGTTGTTTGTGGGAACTAGGCCCTAGGCGTGTAAAATGGCCCTGGGTGTGTAAAAATTTGGGCCCTAGGTGGGGTAAATAGGCCCTAGGGGTGTAAAAGGCCCAGGTGTGTTTTTATAGGGGCCCCAGATGTTAATTTGGCCCCCAGGTGTGTAACAAGGCCTAGGTTTTGCTTTTTTTTTTTTCGTTCCTCCTCAAGAGCCCCAGGGTCACCAATAGTGGGACCCCCTGCCTATGCCCCCCCCATTCCATATAGGCGGCCCCGTTCCGACCTCCGGGGTGGTGTCTAAACACGACCCTGTGTGCATGCGGGGTTTTCTTTATCATCGCTGCTACCAGACCACAAAGGGCCCAAATCTTCTTCAAAACTCTTTTACTGCCCCCCTTCTTTATCTAGTGTTTTTAGCTGTGATGTCACACGGTCAAGGGGTTGCGAAATTCCCCCCCTTTTGCCTCTCCATACTTACCAGATCTGACTTTTGCAATTTCTAAAATATGGGCCCCACTGCCGCCCCACTAGCCAAAAAAAAGGTGGGTGTGGGTTTCCCTTTGGGGGATGTTGCGGGTATTAAGGAGTCTCACCTTGGGGGGAATTTGGGGTAGCTCTTTGGGCGGAGCACTCCCCTTTCCCCCAGCCAAGGGTTTTGAGCGTCGGCGTGGTTTTTTAGTTGGATGGGTGACCTTTTGCGCGCCTTGCTTCAGTACAGTTTCCCCCTTTCCCCCCCGCCCGTAAAAGGGTTTCCCGCCCTCTTTAGGGTCAGGGGAAGGGGAAAGCAGCGAGGGAGAGGAGATGGGCCCCCGCCCTCAAAATGCTGGCCCTAGGAAGTGAGGCTCTGATGCCCTCGCCCCCTACGAAACCTTTAAAGGTTTTTGGGGCTCCTTTTCTTACCCTCCTTACACCTTGCTGCGCGTAGGGCGGGTTTTGAAAGGGTAATTGACTTTTCAGATTTAGGGATGTTTCAAACTGTCATATTGCACAAGCAAAATATGGTCAGTATGTCCCCTGTGCTATTGCACAAATCGATATTGGGCCCCTAATTTTCCCGCTGTGCATATTGCACAAATTTTGATTGGTCCCGTAAAGGGTTTCGGGGTATATTTCAAAAAGTCAGATATGGTCAAATATGTCCCGCTGTGTATATTTTCATAAATCAGATATGGTCAGGATAACTACAAGGTACAGCTTAAAAAACAAAAAAAAAAAAAAAATGAAAACCCTGCTAACGGGGCATTTTGGGACAAGCAGATATGGTCAGTATGTCCCGCTGTTTTATATTTAAAAATCAGATATGGTCAGTATGTCTAAGCTGTGCATATTGCACAAGTCAGATTTTGGTCAGTTGTCCCCTGTGTATATTGCATAAATCAGATATGGTCCCGTATATCATACAAGTTACCCGCTAAAAAACAGATAAACCGAAGCCAGGCCCGTAAGGGGGCCCCAAAAACAAACCTCCCCCCATCACAAAAGCTTTAATAGAATTCGGCAATACATTTAATTCCCCTATCCACTGCGTGAAGTATCTTGGGTTTATTTAAAAATAACACCCCTCTTCCCCAAAATCCAACCCCCCCCGTCCACCCTTTGTGGGAAACGGGAAAAAAGGTTTAAGCTGGGTAACAGGGCTTGGTTGGGGCGTGACTGGCCTAGCAACCGAAGGGGATTTCTCAACTGTAAGAAAACTGAAAAAGACACAAAGGGACAATACCAAGGGAAAAACGACCTCGCAAAAAAAAGGAATCGGATGGAACAGTGACTACTTTGGAACATGAACTTTTTCGACCAAAAAAAAAGGAACCAAAATTGTGGAATTCAAACCAAAAAAAAGTCTCCATCATGGGCTTTTCGACACTAGAAGAAAGGAGAAGGAACAAAGAATCCTTTCAAACTTTGTTCTCATCTGGAGGGATTTCAGAACACCAGAGAGAAAGCAGGGTGTGGGTTTTCATCCTACACCCAGACAGGAAAAGAAACTCATGAACAGAACACATATCAAAAGCTGATTAAAATTTTTTGTAAGAAAGCCCCAAAAAAAACGTCTATATACCAAGCATATGCACCGTTAACAATTCGTATCAGAAGAGGAAAAGACCATTCATAAAGGGCCTCCGCCCCTCATCAACACACCCCTGAAAAGAGGCCCTGTAGTTGGGTGTTTTCAAAGGGCAGAGTTGGGAGAGAAAAAACCCCGTGGCAAAACACTTGGACCCCCACAGTGCCCACAGAACCCTTGAAATTTACAAGGGAACCCACGGGGCGGAACTATTGCAGAGCATGATCGATCATCCCCAAAACCCCCTTTTTCCCAACCCCGACCCTCCAAATTTCACCGGTACAAATGGAATGATCCAACATCTCGTCTCAAATCGACTTTACATCCAAATCTAGAACACTTTTTACGCCATCAAAGGCTAAAAAGCCATCCCCAATGCCAACTTTGACACTGCCCAAGGCCTGTCTTTCTAGCCCCATATTCAAAAAGAAAATAACAACTGTAGGAAAAACCACCTGAAAGATAAACCTCCCAAACGGGAAGAGAAAGAAGGCAAGAACAGATTCATGTGCATAAAGGGTGAAACTTCCCCCATTGATACAACACCCCCAACATGGACAATCTGGGACACCTTAAAGCCCCCCTTTTTAACACCAAAAGGAATTTTGGGGGGCAAGACATGTGGAGGTAAAAAAAGGAAAGCACAGTTGGGGGGAACCCAAGAGGTAAGGAAGCCATCAAGAAAAAAAAGCACTATAAAAACTGGGTCAAGACCAAGCCCGAAGAGGACTACATCAAGTAAAAAACGCAAGAAGCTAAATCGTGTTGTGAAAGCCCAAAGAAAAAATTTGGAATTAGGGGAAAAAAGTTAAGTAAAATTTTGCAAGAACCCCAAAGAATTTTTAAAAAATTTTTGAAACTAGAGTAAGAGATGAGCCATTCAACCCAAACAACTAATGAGATGCAAAAGGAAAAGGCACTCAAAAAAAGAGGAAATTCTGAAACGATGGGGAAGAATTTTTTAAAAATCTTTTTAAACCCCTCTGGAGTACAAGCTTCCCGCTCTCAGTTTTTCACCCGCTATAAAGCCATTAGAGCCCCCAAATCCTTGAAGCGAAACAAGAAAACAATAAGACCAGCCCAAAGGGGAAAAACGGAGGTATGACGGGATAACAACGAAGCCATCCTTGCATGCGGAGAAGGGAGTTAAGGGGCTCACCATCTCTCCCGAAAGCATGGGAAAAGAGAGAAAAAAAAAACCAAAGGACTGGAAAAAATGCAAAAGTGGTGCCCAAATTTGGAAAAAGAAGGGGACAAGAGAGACTGCAGCACATAAGGGCATTTCACCTCACCAGTAGGGGAAAAGTAGCAAGATTCTGGAACGCGAAAAAAAAAAACCAAAACGAACCCTTTTGGGAATCCCCTTTGGCTTTCGGGAAAAGGGAAAAGGGGCACGATCCTTTTTACACTCGACAGCGTTAAAGAGCCATCAAACAACCAAGACTATACAGTATGCGATCAGAAAAACTTTCGCCCAAACAACAGAGACAAGCTCTGGGAAATCCTGGAAAACGACTGAAGGGGCGTTGTTATAAAATCAGAGCAATCTAGCCCAAAAGTATGAGCGAAAGTCCCAAGAGCCCGTGGGAAAATCGATGGTTCCCGGTTACATCAGGGGGAGCAAAGGGTGCGTATCCTCCCCCTTCTCTTTGGATCTAATGGACCAATACAAAGGAAGCCAACCCAGACTGAGGCCCGAAAGAACTTTTTTGCGACGACCATCCTGATGACCCGAACAAAACAGCCTTCAAGAACACACGACCACTTCACACAAGCTGCGAGAGGATGACATAAATATATCACCAAAACGAAGTTTGCTGTCACAGAAATCCAGGAAAAACTACACAACATCAACGGCACCCAGCTGAAAAAACCAAAAAATTTTAATACCTTGCAGCCCCTTCCTGAAGATGGAAAAAATTTGGGCAGAGAGATAGAAACAAATGCCAGAAAGCGAACGCACAGTTACCCAAACCCCCCCCTTCTAAAAAATTCCCGATCCCAATGACACCAGGCAAACTCATCAAAGCCATCTTGTTCCAACACTCCATACAAAGTGTCAACATGGGCCCCAACAAAACCTTAGAAGAAAATTGGTCACATGTGAAAAAAAGGGGCCGAGAAAAACTGTCAACAAGGGGCCCGACCACAAGATCAAGAATGGTGATAGAACATGGGGCGGACAACACCCAATTCTCCCCAATCGAACAACAAAGGACAGGTGGTTTTTGGGGCACCTCACTAGAATGCCGCCCAACAACCACCCTACGGACATACCACCAAACACAAGGCTGGGAAAACCAGGAGCAAAGGGGGAATGATGGAGCGACTCCGTGGGTGACACCCTTAGCCCATACCCCGTCACTACTAAGCCTCCCGCCTTTCGCGACAGACGTCTGTGTCTCCCCCCCCGACGGGGGAAGGGGACAGGAAAGAAAGAAGAAAAAAACTCTGGAAAAAAGTTCATCACCCAAAACCTGCCATCATGTACTAATAATTACTGCAATTAAATGCAATTTGAAAGTACCGTCCACTGATGCAAAACATCCAAAATCGTTCTATTCTTTCACCTCTGGACATCGTTCTCTTTGGCTGGTCGCCAGCACATCAATACCCCCTTCTTTTAATAGAAAACTCTCAGTCGACAGTCCTCAGGAAAAAAATTTTAGCACATCCCCCGCTTTTGGGACTCTCCCGGGTGCAGTGCCACAAAGAGGAATTTTAAAGGTCAGTCCCCTTTTTAAAAAGTGTCTCCAAAAAACACTCCCCCTACCTGTGACTGTGTTCACCTTACACCCTCGTTCCCTTTTGCTCTGCTGCAGATCCCCGTTCCCAATACAGAGATTCACCAACCACAATTTGGGCTGTGCTTTTTCTCTTTTCGGGCCCAGGATCTGGAATTACCTCCCCCTATCCCTTCCCCAAAAGCCATTTATGACACTTTTAAATCCGCCTCAAGAAATATTTATTCCAAACCTAAGATTTTTCCCTCCTGTGTTCATCTCAAAGTTGTCCCTGCCTTCAACAGCTGAATCACCACCACCCTTCAAAGTGTATAACCTGCATGTGTGTGTGTGTGTGTGTGTGTGTGGCTGCATGTGTGTGTGTGTGGGGGGGGGGGGGGGGGGGGCAGCCTGTGTACATTTGAATTTGTGAACTCTGTTAATTGGTATTGGTTGTATGTATATGGGTGTTGTATGCAATCCCTTATAAATTCCTTTTGTTATTATTAGTAGTAGTAGTATGTCTATCTGTATATATTGCATGTCAGGCATGGTCAGTATGTGTAACTATATATATATATATATATATATATATATATATATATATATATATATATATATATATATATATATATATATATATATACTGCATACGTTATAGGTCAGTATGTCTTGCTGTTTATAAGAAGAAGAAGAAGAAATGGAATTTATATAGTGCTATATCTTGCAAAAACAAATCAAAGCCTTGCATTCATCCTACTCTAACACATGCAACAAGTTACAATTAATAGTTTTTACAAATTCAAATTGATACAGGGCACACACACACACACGCACGCACGCACGCACACACACACATACACGCACGCACGCACACACACGCACACACACACACACACACACACACACACTCACACGCACACACACACACACACACACACACACACACCACACAGGTTATGTACTTTGGCAAGGTGGTGGGGGCTGGCTGTTGAGGGTAAGGACAGAAATGAGATGAAACAAGAGGGAAAGTCTTAGCTTTGAAATAAATGTGTTTTGAGGCTGGATTCAAGTGTCATAAGTAGGCTTTTGACGAAGGGAGAGAGGGAGGTAATTCCAGATCACTGGACCAGAAATACAGATAGAGGGACGGCCGACTGTGGATTGACAAGGTATATACAGCAGAGCGGAGGGATCGAGGAGTGTACAGATGAAGACATTCACAGAGGTAGGTAGGTGCTGTTTTGTGGAGACATTTGTAACAGAGGGTACTGATCTTATAGTTTACTCTCTGTGACACAGGCAGCCAGTGGAGAGATCACAAGAGAGGAGTAATGTGCTCATATTTTGTCTTTCTGAGGACTAGTGGAGCAGCACAGTTTTGTATATGTTGAAGGGAGTGGATAGATGATGATGGCAGACCAGCCAGAAGAGAATTGCAAAAATCCAGACATGAGAGACGTGATTAGTTTGGATGTTGCATCAGTGGACAGGTACTTTCGAACTGCACTAATACTCTGTAATTCATAGTAGCATGACTGGCAGGTCTTGGTGATGAATTTTTGCATGGGGAGTGTGTTGTCAATAAAGACTCCCAGATATTTCACAGCAGTGGCTAGAGGGACAGACATATTGCCGAACTCTATATAAGTAGTTGTGATGGAAGACAGTTTGTGTTTCGTACCTACAAGCATGGCTTCAGTTTTATCTGCATTTAGCAGTAACTTGTTCTGTATCATCCAATTTTGGATATCTTGAAGATCGTAGACATATTAATCAAGAGAGAAGGCAGATTTTCAGGAGTATCACTGCTAAGAATCTGAGAGTCATCTGCATAAAAATGATGGCTGATCCGATTATGATTTATTATATGTGAAACTGGAGCAGTGTAGAGAGTGAAAAGAACAGGGCCAAGAACTGATCCCTGTGGCACTCCACATTCCAGTTTGACAGGTGATGATTGAATCTTGTTTACTGCAACTGTTGGAAATCAGTTTGTGAGGTATGAACTAAACCAGGTGAAGGATGTGCCTGTAATACCAAACGTTTTTTGAAGACGGGAGAGAAAAATTGAATGGTCTTTAGTGTCGAAGGCTGCAGATAAGTCAAGAAGAGTGAGGAGGGAGATTTTTCCCGAGTCAGAAGCGTGTTTAACGTGTGGACTAGGGTGGTTTCCGTACTGTGGTTGGCACAATATGCAGACTGAAAAGGGAGAAGATTATTGGATGAAGATGGCTGTTAGAGTTGTTTCAGAACAACTTTTTCAAGGACTTTAGAAATGAATGGTAGGTTAGTACAGGTCTATAATTCTTCAGAGTGTTAGGGTCGAGGTCATGCATTTTGTGTAGGGGTTTAACTATTGCAGTTTTGAGAGCTGTTAGGAAAGTTCCTGAAAGAAGTATTGTCTTGATTTCATTCTGGCTTGTTGGGTGAAAGAAAAGGAGAGGAATGCCAGTAAATTGGGGATCAGAAGGCGCAGGGTGGTACGAAGTCTGATCCAGTCTGGAGCGAATGTTGCGGACTTTGTCAGAGAAGAATGAGGAGAATATAACAGGAAGTTCAGAGTGGCTGTAAACTGTAGGCAGAGGGCTTGCCTTTGCAGATCCCAGGAGAGTTGAGGAGAGGGAAAAAAAGAGATTTCATGGTCTTGGCATCGACAACTTGAGCAGAGTAATAGTTTATCTTTGCAGACTGTATTAAGGTTTTGACTTTATTTGTTTTCACAAGAGCTGTTTGTTTATTTCAGTTTTTGTTTTTCGCCACGATTGCTCTAGTTGTCGGCGTTTGCGCTTTTCGACCAGACATCATGAGTGTACCATGGAGCGCAGGGCCTATCAGGCAAGAGATGGTCAGTAGGAGGCGCATGTTCATCAAGAAATTGGCTGAGAACATCATTATAGCATTTAGAAGGATCAGTGTGGTCAGGGATTTGTGATAGACGTTCAGCAGCTTGTGAAGAGACATTTTGAATGTCAATGGCCTTGAGATTGCAACGGGTGACACGCTTTTTCTTTTTGATAGGCCTTGTGATATTGAGAAAGAAAAAATGGCAGAATGGTCAGAAAGCAGTTGATTAGTGAGATACAGATGTGACAAGATCTTGTGAAGCATCGTGACAAGATCTTGTGAAGCATGGGTAATGAGCCAGTCTAAGATATGACCTGATCTGTGAGTTGGTTCGTTCACCAGCTGGGAAAGAGTGGTTAGACAGACAAAGAGAAAGACGCTTGACATCAGGAGAAGACTGGTTATCGAAGTGTAAGTTAAGTCGCCGAGAATGATAAGCTTCTTGGAAGAGAGGCTGTGTGAT
>CM054156.1:31738402-31798947 GCA_028751875.1 Rapana venosa
AAAAAAAACCCAAAAAAAATATTGGGATAGGAAAACACAGAGAAAAGGGAGAAAAAAGGGGGGAAAAAAGGGGGGCAATTTAGGAAAATTCCAAAAGGCAAAATGTATTGTTTTTTAATCAATGAAAATTAATAAGCGGAAAATTATTAAAAAAAAAATTGTATAGTCTAATCATTGCAAAAAAATTTCTATTAAAATTTTACAAATGTTTCTTGTTTCTTTTCAACAATCCACATAATCAGGGGAGAGAAAAGAAGTGTTAATTATGTACCCCCAGCCTGAATTGAAAGAACAATCAAATAGGTACCTTTCAACAGAAACCTACAAACGTTTTGAATCAGTAAATGATGGACATTTCAACAATAAGTTTGTTTTCATACTAATTCGGGCTGCCTGATAAAAGTTTTAAAAATGAACATACTCGGGGAAGGGAGGCAATTGTGTAGGCACGTACTAGATCAAAGTTAGGGCGAACAGCAATAGTGTTCGGCTGTCTTTTGGGGCGTTACCACAGGCACATGATGGATCTTTTGCTATGTGGCGATGAAACATATCATATTTTAAATAAACTTACCCGAGTCGATGTGAACAATGCAATATCTGCTCTTTCCTTTCACCATGATAAAAAACAAAGGTACAACGGGATCGTTTGCAGATAAATATCGTTTGAGCTGACTTAAAGAATGACTATTTTATACCACCTGGTAAAGAGTTCCAAAATAAAGTAGTAGAAGGAATGAAAGATTTTTTTTATATAATTATGTGCGGGCACCGTGGCAAGCTGCGTTCAAAAGGCCTTCTTCTATGATAGGGATTTATCTGTGTTACTAGTGCGGAACAAGATTAATCAAGTAGAGGGGACATAAACCATTTACCATTTTTTGATATTGATAGAGTTTGTGTCGGGTTTTCTTCGCTCTTTCAGAGTACAGAATCCGACTCTTGGTATCAATTTTTGTGTTTTGTGCCACGAAACAGCTCTACTATAGTTTGGGATTGCGTCAAGCTGCAACATTTCTAATGATTTGGACTGTGTTTCGGTACATTGTCCCACACAATGTTTAGCATAGTCGAAATGAGGGAGTATAAATGACTGGTAAAATTGGTTTAAGTGTTTTCTACTAAGTTATATTTATAGCTTTTGGGGGGCAGGAGACCATCATAGTTCAGTTTTTTATTTATGTTTTTTTTATGTCATCCCCTTTGCAATTGTCCTGAAGAATGATACCTAAGTGTTTGTGCATACTTTTATTTTGAAGGCAATTTGAATCAAATGAGAGTGGTAGGATCATGTTATTGCTGCGAGAAAATTTAAGAGTTTGTTTTGTCTGCATTAAAACTAACTTTCCAGCACTTGGCCCAAGAATTTATTTTTTCTAAATCGGAAATTAAGGTTTCGGCGCGAATGTTTGGATCGTTTACTGCTAAAGACATGCTAGTATCGTCAGCGAAAAGTCTTATATCAGATTCTATATTGTTCACAATATCATTTATATAATTAGAAATAATAGTGGACCTAAGACTGATCCCTGAGGAACCAGCACTTATCATTTTAAATCTGATTGTATTACCTTTTATAACTACTGCTTGGGTACGGTTTGAAAGATAGTCAGTAAACCAGTCTAATAATTTACTACGTTACCATATGCTTTCATCTTGTGTAGAAGCCCCTTGTGCCTGGACACGGTCGAACGCTTTTGATATGTCAAAATACACTGCTTGTGTTGTAATTCCACAATCAAATGAGGAACAAAGACTGTTATATATACAAAGTAACTGGTTCACAGTGGAGTCTCCAGGAGTAAAACCTGATTGGAATGGAGAAAGAATGTGGTTAGATGATAGGAACTGATACACTTTTGATGTTACACACCTAGGGCCTATGTTACACGACACCTAGGGCCTATGTTACACAACATCTAGGGCCTATGTTACACACCTAGGGCCTATGTTACACAACATCTAGGGCCTATGTTACACACCTAGGGCCTATGTTACACAACACCTAGGGCCTATGTTATACGACACCTAGGGCCTATGTTACATGACACCTAGAGCCCGTGTTACACACCTAGGGCCTATGTTACACACCTAGGGCCTATGTTACACAACACTTAGGGCCTATGTTACACACCTAGGGCCTATGCTACACAACACTTAGGGCCTATGTTACATGACACCTAGGGCCTATGTTACACGACACCTAGGGCCTATGTTACACGACATCTAGGGCCTATGTTACACAACACCTAGGGCCTATGTTTACCACCTAGGGCCATGTTACACACTGGGCCTATGTTACACGACACTAGGACCTATGTTACACGACACCTAGGGCCTATGTTACACACTAGGGCCCATGTTATACACATAGGGCCTATGTTACACACCTAGGGCCTATGTTACACAACACTTAGGGCCTATGTTACACACCTAGGGCCCATGTTACACACTAGGGCCTATGTTAACACTAGGCTATGTTAACAACACTTAGGGCCTATGTTACAACGACACCCAGGGCCTATGTTACACGACACCCAGGGCCTCTTTTTACACGATAACCTAGGGCCTATGTTACATGCACCTAGGGCTATGTTACACACCTAGGGCCTATGTTACACGACACCTGGGCCTATGTTACACAACATCTAGGGCCTTTGTTTACACACCTAGGGCCTATGTTACACAACACCTAGGGCCTATGTTACACGACCTAGGGCCTATGTTACACGACACCTAGAGCCATGTTACACACCTAGGGCCTATGTTACACACTAGGGCCTATGTTACACAACACTTAGGCCTATGTTACACACCTAGGGCCTATGTTACACAATACTTAGGGCCTATGTTACATGACACCTAGGGCCTATGTTACACGACACCTAGGGCCTATGTTACACGACATCTAGGGCCTATGTTACACAACACCTAGGGCCTATGTTACACACCTAGGGCCTATGTTACACACCTAGGGCCTATGTTACACACCTAGGGCCTATGTTACACGACACCTAGGGCCTATGTTACACGACACCTAGGGCCCATGTTACACACCTAGGTCCTATATTACACGACACCTAGGGCCCATGTTACACACCTAGGGCCCATGTTACACGACACCTAGGGCCTATGTTACACACCTAGGGCCCGTGTTACACACCTAGGGCCCATGTTACAACCAAGGGCCCGTGTTACACACCTAGGGCCATGTTACACACCTAGGGCCTATGTTACACGACACCTAGGGCCCATGTTACCACCTAGGGCCCGTGTTACACACCTAGGGCCTATGTTACACGACGCTAGGGCCTATGTTTACACCACTAGGGCCCATCTACGATGTTTAGAGCTGTATGCAGAATCGTCTGGCAACTCCTGCCACACGCTGGAACATGTGTATCCCTGTTTACCTTTCCAATGGACCATTCCAGCGATGTGGAGAGGGGTGGGGGGATTCTGCTGCCTGGGTAACAGCTTGCCCTCCATACTTACCCAGGCCCTGCTCTGTGGGGTATAAACACCTAGAGCCCAACTCCATAGATAGTCTTAGGAGACTGAGGGATGCCTACCATCATGATCTGGTGACGTCACAGCTAACAACACTGACATAAGAAGTGAGATGACAGAAACAACATGACAAGGTGATGTCACAGCTAACAACACTGACATAAGAATAAGATGTCGAAAAAACATGCAGGTGAGTCACAGAAAAAACACATAAGAAGTAAAAAGTCAGAAAACAAATTTCCAGTGACGTCACAGCCCAAAAAACATGACATAGAAGTGAGATGTCGAAACAACATGAAACCCGGGGAGTCACAGCTAAACACTGCAAAGAAGAAAATGCAGAAAAAACATGCCGGTGACGTCCACTCAGTGAAAAAGAATGGGGAGAAAAAAAAGGGGGAAAATCATTTTGGGGGAAAAAGGAAAAGGTTGTGGGGGTCCCCATTTAAATGTGTGCAAAGTTTAGTGTTTTTTAAAGGAAAAAAGTTTTTTCTGAAAAAGAAAACTTTTCAAAAGCAAGGAGATGAGTTAAAAAAAAAATAAACAAAACAAAAATCTTAAACTTATAAGTTTTGCAAATGTCCTATTGGCTGTGCAGAGACCTTTCCACAAAATCAAAAGCCAAATTCTGTTATTTAATATGCTGGCTTTTGTAACCTGCTTTCAAATATTATTTTGGTTTTAGTGAAATTTCACCCACAGGCATTTAAATTTCTGCTGAATCTGGTTATGAAAGCATTAAGCTTAATTCTATAAAGCAAACTATTTATTCTTCTTGCTGTGAAAATATTTGTGCAGTCTTAGAAAGGTTCAGGACTCTTACATTGTCTGCATTGATTACAGATCTGTTTAAAATCTCTCTGTTAGGTAATACTTTTTCTGTGACCTTTCTCCATGATGTTTGTTCTAATAAGTGGTAGCCCTCTTGTAACGATAAAGGCACATGCAATCCTTGATTCCGGCTATGCTTTGCACCTCTTTTAGCAGCTCTATCAGCCCACTTATTTGGAAATTATCTAATATGTGAAGGCACCAAACAAAGTTACACTTATACCCTTTAAAGTTAAAAGGTGTATGACGTGCCTTTATCTCTAGTGCAATTTTTGAAGGTTTTTTTTTTTGGGTACCATGGAGATTTTAAAGCATACAATACTGACAATACTGATTTTAGAATCCACACAAAGGAGGATTTGAAATATACTGAACGGCAAATCAAGGATTAATTTAGAGCCAAGAAAATTGCTACCAGTCCTGCTGTAAATTATGGAGTGATGTTTACCAACGTTAAGGATTGTTCAACTTTTAATGCTGGTATAACAAAAGCAGAACCTGTAACCAGCCGCCATGGCGCAGTGTTTAGCACCTTGGGTTACGAACTGGAAGGTCGCGGGTTCGATTCCCATATGGATTTTTCGGACTCCAGCCGGCTCCTACCCAGAGTGAGTGTGCTGTGGGCTCAGTGGGAAGACTGGGACCACACAGACGGATGCGAGTTTGAGAATGTTGCTCAAATTACCTGACCAACACTGCAGGTGTCTGTATTTCTCAGGCCTGGTTGACACCCGGATATATAATGATAGTAAGCGTAGAGTACAACCCTGTCAAGTAGTCTCAAAGCATATGCACTGCCACAGCAGCACCATAATCTCATCCTCATTGTCACTGATCATCATGCAATAAAATAAAAAATATTGCCTCTGGTTGCTCTGGTCTCATGGTGACCTCAGATTTGGTTTCTTCATACACTTCTGTGCCTGTGGTGAGTTTGTGTCAAAGCCCTTGGGGTTGGAGGTTGTGGGGGAGGGTGGTTGGAGGGATGTCACTCAGTCTGGCTCAGTGACTGAGCTAATACTGTTGTTAGTAGGGGGCTTAGTAGGTGGTGTCCTGCTTATGTTAGCTAGGAACAGGCACCACTGAACACCACCAAAGTGACCCAGCAGCAGTGCACCATCCGATCCCCGGCACCAGAAATGGGATCCTAAACTTATCCTATTTTCTTTAGTATCCCTAAAGAGGATTAGGGCTAGTCTACTAATGGGCTGGGAGTGATAAAGGGGGGATAGGAAGAGGATAGAAGAAAAATAGAAAAGAAATATAAAAGGGAGACAGTAAGTAGTAGTGACAATTATCACCTCAACTCACTCAGCAATCATACTGAAACACTATGAATGTGAGGAACAACATTCATCCAATATAATTCTTCAAGCCAAGCAAGTTGGGTTCACACATTTATTCTACTACTACTACTAAACTACAATCACACACATCACCAATTGTACTACAGGTACAATTTAAAACACAAACTATTTTGTCCAGTCCTCACTACCAACCAATCATGGATCGTCTCAGATCACAGATCAAAGGATTCACAACTGATCAAAAAAGATAAACGATGAATAGACGTAAAGATGAAGGGGATGTATCGATGAACGAGATGTTACCAATGTTAGATGAACCAATGAACAGATGTTCCTGAAATAAAAGGAACAATCAATAAACCATTTGATCTCTTCATGAAATCACATTCTTATCACAGGATCAAGGATACGAATCATCACAAGACCCACACTTTCAGGTATAACATATTAATGGCAACTTAATATGAATACCCACACAGCAAAAACTGAAACACTTACCAGAGTTTGCCATAATAGAACAAATCTTCAAAATGTACTCTCAGCTTACCCATTTCCCATCTCTTATGAGAATAATTATCTTCACACAAATGAAACCTATCCACTAAAATCACCATGTACAATAACTAGTCTTACACATGTTTCATTTACTTGAGGACAGCTGATGGTCTATCCTATGAAACTGTGTTAACATTAATTCACATTAATTTAATCAATGAATCCCAATGACATTCCCCAAATCATTGCACCTGTCTAAACATTACTATGTCATCCCCTCAAAAAAATGAATTTTGCATTCTTAATAATAACAATCATTACAAAACTATTTCTAGGCTTTTACACACATTTTAAATTTTACAGAGTGATAAGCCTTAGTTTGATTTTTTTCAGCATTTTGTTGGGTGAACAATACTCTGCCCAAAATCAAATAGTACAACAAAGACAAGACAAGTTTCAATTTGCCCCCTTGCCTTTTTTGTTCAAAATAAAACTTTTAAATTTTCCAAACTTTAAACCCTTTAAACACAAAATAGACAAATACCTCATAAACCCTTTCCCCCCTTTTTAAATTAAGTTTTGGTTTGCTTAAAAAGAGCGAACCTCTCTAGTAGGGGCTTTTACAACAAAAGAAAAAATCTTTTTTTCAACAAAAATGAGTTCAGTTTCCTTTGAAAAACTAGTTTTTGTCCCTTTTTGACAATTCGTCAGTGTTTGCATCCCATTTTAATTTTTGACCAAAAAAAAGTCCCAGAATTTTTAATTTGAAACGTTTTCAACTTTTTGACTGTAAATGAAAATTTGTTTAGAAATGTGCCCCACTTTTGAAATCGATAGGGAAAATCTTTAGTTTTTGAAACATTTTGCTCTGATATTCTTTTATCACACCCTTGACGAAATCGGTAGGCGGACAAAAGGTTTTTGGGCACACCAGAAAGAGAGACAAAAAGCACTGTCATCGCAAATTTTACAAAAAGGAAATTTTTGTACAAAGTGTGAGAGAACGAACCCCGTGGGAACCCGTACAGGTAAATCAACCAATGAAGAATTTGATTACAAAAAAAATCGCAGTGGCGTTTGTTAAAAAATTTAAACGCCCAAAACCCAAAAATTGATGGCTTCAAATTTTGAAAGTATTTGTGAACAAGAAAAGGGGGCTGCATTGTATTAAAACTGAACTAAAGTCAGGAAAAAATATTCTGGCATGAGAGTCAGGTGTTTCAAGTGGTTGTTACAACTTGTTCAAAATGAAGTTTGGGCATCTTCGACACCTCGTCCTGTCTGTAGGCAAACTGTAGTGGGTCAAGGTCTTTCTCTGTAGCAGAAAGAATGAGAGATTTTATGATCTTTCTAATGTTTCATCACAGTGATGTGAGGGCTACAGGTCTGAAATTGTTAGCGAAAGGATTTGGTTTCTTTGGAAGAGGTATTGCATTGGAAAGTCTTTCCCCAAAAACTGGTATCTGCAGTGTCAGCGAAGCTTGAACAAGGTTGAAAGACGCTTTGGGAAGCCAGAAGTGCAGAACTTAAGGTTCTGTGCTTTAACATTGGTCCAGGAGATTTGTTTACATTTTGGCCTTGAAGTTTATCAAATAACTGTTCATCAACAAGGCCCTATCCAAAGGTAGAGTTGCTTTTGGCCAAATTTATTTAATGGAAAACAGCTTTTCCAAAGTGTAAAAAATGCCTTTAAATGGTTGGTAAGTTTTCACAGACCCCCTGGAGTATAATCTCGGGCTATTGTGGGCAGCTACCATGTTTTACTGCTCATGATCTGGGTTGAGATGGTTTTAGGGGGAAGAATTTCACAGAAGAGACGCACGTCCCCCTTGTTTCCCCCAAAGGATTGTTTTATCCCCGCATAGGGCGTGCTGTCTCTAAGGTGGTAAGCTGCAAATTGGGTTTCCCAAAAGAAGTGCGTTTCTACTTCGTCAGCTAGAAGTGACCTTGCTTAAATACTGACGTTTCATTTTTTATTTTGGATCTGTCCAGTAGTTGTTTTCTGATGAAAATCAATTAATTTGAGGGTTTTTTCCCGGCTACTTCCTAAGGTAGGACAAAGCTTTTACCCGGATCACCCGGCATCAGGTTTTATTTTGGAGTGTTACAGTCTCAGGGATTTTGAAAAATTGGGAGATAAAAATGTTTTTTCCACAGACATCAATGTCACTGACTGCCCAAGCGTTTTTTTTTCACTCCCTTTAGGACTGTCATGCGAAAGGTGACTTGGGGGAAAATGTTTTTGGGTTTTTGGGTTTTTTACCTTCTTTACTTTTTGACGTCCACAGCCATGATGTCAAACCAACAGACCTATTAGGCGGGGTCAGACCCCCTTTCGCAAAACGTGGCCTCGGTCTTTGGGGGGGCCGGCGTCTCCTTCCCTTGTGGCACACTGCCTGCTGACCTGCCCCCGGAGGGCAGCCAACCCCGGCTAATAGGTTTTGTGTCCCCCCCTGTCCTCTGCCTCCCTTTTGGGTTTCCAGGGAAAAGCCCTTGATCTTGAAGTTTCTTTTTTCTTGGACCGGACCGTGTTTCTCTAGTGAAGAAACCCTTTTCTCAATCCGAAATCATTGTCTTCGGGGGCAATGGAGCTGTGGGCCCATCTGCACCTGAGGATGGTGGACCCGTGTTTTCTCTAGTGAAAAACGCCTTCATTCGACCGAAATCATTGCTTCAGGGGGGCAATGGAGCTGGGGGCCCCTCTGCAGCCTGAGGATGGGTGGACCAGTGTTTTCTTAGTGGAAACGCCTTCATGATCCGAATCATTGCTTCAGGTGGAATGGGCTGGGGCCCTCGCAGCCTGGGAGGATGAGTCGTCGTCTGGCGTGCAGGCTTAGGGGCGTTGGGCCCCAAAGGGCCCACTTGCTGCGTTCCCTTTCTTTGGGTTTTTTTTTTTTAAAGGAAAAGTCCCGGTGGTGGGGGCTTTGGTGGTGGCTTTGGCAGTAGAGCGCATCCTATGTACGCCTTTTTTGATTGGACACGGGCCCTTTCAATTTTTTTACGGGGGACAATCAGCTGTGGGATCCCCATTTTGTAGCTTCTCCGTTTCGTGGTTTTGGGGGTGTGTGTGTGTGGGTGTGTGTGGGTTTTGGGGTGTGTGTGTGAGAGGATGAGAGAGAGAGGGAGAGAGAGATTTTAGTTTTAAAATATTTTGGGAAGTTTCAAAAAACTTTATTCATGTGTGTTTTTAAATGTGATTCAGATTCGATTCAGTTTTCAGAATTTTTATTGCCTTTAAAGTCTTGTAGACTTATTGACACAACAAAAACATAACAAATTATTATTTTGGTAAAAAGTGATGAACTAAAAAAAATGTTGTATTTATTTTTTTCTCTTTTTTCAAACACTTTTTTAACATATTGATGATATCTGTTGATTTTTTAAACTGTGATTAGTCACTTAATTTAGTACTTTTTTGCGTTCTTTGTCTCTCTTTTTTGATTTTTATTAACAAATTATTTTGAGTTCATTATAAAATGCATTCATCAAGTAAATGAAATTTTTTAAATTTTTGTTACAGTGTCACATTTTCTGTCCTCTTGGATATATTTTGGTGTCTCCCTTTTCTATCATTAAATTGTGACAGCTTGTGCGAAATTTTACAAAATGTCTTTTATGAGTTTGTTTTTTCATAGTTTTTAAGTATGGTTCCCAAACTGTTTCTTTGTACAAAATCATAAAATTTTAGTTTTTTCAAAATCTTTTTTTTGGTAGATCCAAATGTTTTATTCATGTCCTCAAGTTTTCTTTACGCAATCAAACCCTGAACATTAAGGTGCTTTGGTTTTCCCCGGGCATGTTTGAAACCAATTGTGTACAGAATATTTTTCCTGTGTTTATCTTTATCGTTGTATTCTTTGATACAAATAATCGTTATATTTAATAAAGAGTTGGTTTTGTTCTGTCAAATGAATCCAAAAGGATATTTTGGGGATATGATTTTTGGGTCAGTGGAAATCTCCCAATTAAACCAAAGTGGGTAGTCTAAGCTTTTTTTTAATCTATCATTTGTTTACAAAATTTTACAGAAAATTCTATACAAAAAACGATTGGATAAACTGCCTTTAACAGTTTTTCAATATGAAAATTCTGTATCCCCCATTAAAAAAAAAAGGGAAAACCAACTTTTGCTCATAGGGTTAAAAAAAGGGGTTTTTCAGTGAGTCTGCATATTTTTGTGTCTTTAAATTTTGTCCAGAATTGCCCTTTTAAAGGGTTTTTGCTTTGTTGCTTTGTTTTATAAAAAGTTTTGTGTTGCTTGAAAATTTCCCGTTCTGATGAAAAACGCACCCAGATATTTATAAGTTTCTACTGTTTCAATTACAGGGTCTCCACATTTTTTTAAATTAATTTGGGAAATTTTAGGAGGTGATTTGTAAAGCTATTACCGTTTTTGTTTTGTTTATCAAAACCCCTTAGACAGTATTCTTGCATTTTACAGTTTAGTTGAAACCTATTTTGGTTGTTTTTTTTAGCAAGCAGGTTTAGCTGAGAAACAAGGAATTTCGTCTTTTGCGGTTATTATGGCATCTTTTCATCGTTATTGAACTTTCTTTGGGACATTTCATTTTAAATAATGGAAATTAATGTTTTCCTGATGTCCCCCTTTTCTGACCATGATTTCTTTTCTGTGTGTTTCCCTGTATTTTTTTTAATATTGTTGCATTGGTTACTGTTTTTAAAAACGCATTAAAAGTTTTCCCCTGTTTTTCCCTTTTCGTTTAACTTTATAAGAAGACCTCCTCCCACACATTTCAAAGCTTTTTGGAAAATCTACAAAGCAGCAATAAAGTCTTTTAGTTTTTACTTAGTCAACTTTTTAAAATTGTTAAGTGGAAAGTATGGTCCGTTGTTCTGCATGTTTCTAAAACCGCTTTTTCTTAAAAATACTATTGTTATTTTTAAATATTCAGAAATTCTATGGTTCAGATTTGAAAAAAAATTTTTTTTCCCAATGTTTTTGAAAAACGTTATTCCTTGTGTTTCTGGGTTGTATATGCATCCGTTTTTATAGTTTGGGGGACATTACTCTACTTTCCAGTAAAGGGGATATATACCCGTTTCTAATAAAATTAAAAATATTCCGCATTTCTCTATAACTTAGATGAAATGATTTGATATTTCTTTTGTGATTCCCTCTTTTCCAGGCGATTTGTTTTTTTCAACTTTTTGTTTTTTTTGTATTTCCTCAGTTGAAATTTTGCTTATCGCAGTGGGTTTTTAAATACTTTTAAGTTTTTTAAATGCTTAGTACTTGCTTTTTGTGGTCTGGATCTTTTTGCGGTTCTTTACCAATAAGTGTTTTTAAGTGTTCGTCCATTTATTGTACAATATGTTATGATGTTTTAAATCCATCATTTCACTTTCTTTTAATTTTGTAATTTTTTCCACAAATATTGGTCTTCGTCAATGGATCATGTGCTGTGTCCAGTAAATTTTTGAAGTTTTTTTTTTCTTTTTTTTAAAAAGTATTATATTGTTTTTTTTTCATAAAGTATTTTTTCAAAGTTCGGGTTTATACGGGGTTTTTATTTATTGCATTTAGAGAGACTTTACTTCTTTTCTTGTTGTTACTTCCCGAATCAAACCATTTTTTATTGTTTTTAATTTTTTCTTCCCGGTTTTTTGATTTTTGGGTCCTCCTTAATTGTGCCCCTTTGGAAAGAATCGACGTTGTCGGGAAATTGTTCTTTTACTACGTTTGTGGAATAGGCTGTTTGTACTTTGTTTTATTTTTTTTAAATCTGTATTTTTTTCAGTTTTTATTGTGTTATGTGTGATTGTATTGCTGGTGTAAAAGTCCCTTTTTCAAATTGCCCTTTTGGATTTTTTTATCCATAAAAAAAAGTGTTTGTTGTGGTGTTTTTAGAAATATATTGCTTGTGTGTCTTTACTATTTTTATAGACCTCTGAAAACGTTTTTTTTTGTCTATATCTGGTTTACTTATCTAAATTAGGGGAAAGTGTCAGAGTTTTCCCATAAATCTCAAACTTTCATATGTTTAACCTTTTTTTAAATGTTTTGAACAAATGAAATAACCCAAACCTAGAACCTTGGGGTTGAAAGCATTAAATTACCCTGTAAACCCCAAATGTTCGGATTTAATTATAAAATTTGATTGTTGTAAAATATTAACTAAAAGTTTTCCCTTTTTTGTAAATTCTATCCATTGAGCACTTTGATAACATTGGTCATTTCTTTTTTTCAGGTAAAATTGTAGTTAACTTGGTTCTGGTCTATTTTTTATAAAGTCGTCGTCTTCCCCGATCGCGCATTTAGATCTCCCCACGTATTATCTGACCCCTTTCAGACAAATTTCTATGTCTTTTTCAAATTTTCCCTTTTTCGTGTATGAAAATTTTCCAAAGAAGAAAATTCGGGGGGAATATATGCCATCCTATAAAAATATTCTTTTTTGGATCTTAAAGAGTTTTCCTTATCATTTGCACCACACTATTGAACTATTTGTGGTAAAAATTTTTACTTTTTCGAAATCCCAATGAAAATGAAATACCTTGAAGCAACTATTTCTTTTTGGTCTGCAATGGCAAGACAAACCTTTTGGAGAGACACTTTAAATTTTTTTTTTTTTAAAGTGTTTCGAAAAAATTCACGTTTTTAAACGCTTTTATGGAGGGGGTTTGTTTGTTTTCTTAATTCCATAATTTTCCAAGTTTCTTCTAAAATTTTGGGGTATTTTCCTGTTTTTTTCATTTTTATCTGTGCCGGACTTTTCAATTGGTCCTTTATTCTTTAATAAATTTAGTTTTTCTTTTCTTTTTCTCTAACTTAGAAACTTTCTTTTTATCTTGTTTAACTTTTCGATGGCCAAGGCAAAAAAATATAACCTTAAAATTTTCATTCAAGAATCAATTTTCCTTAAATGTATTAATTTTAAATTTGTTAAAAAATTGACAAACCTTCCCTTTTCCAAAAAAACAAAATTAGATAAGTATATTAAAAGAAAACTTGTTAAAAAGACTTTAATGGGACAACCTTTGGGGAAAATCATTGTAAAGGATTGTTTTTTGGGGTTTTTTTTTGTTTTTCCCCTGGGGTTTTGGTTTTTTATTTGTTTTTGGTTGTGGAACCACAAATTTCTTTATTTACCCTTCGGCATTTTACTTTTTAAGTTTTAAATTATTTAAAATCGGAAGGACGGGGGAAATATTTTGATCAAAAAAACAAAATTTTTTTTTAAAATAAAGTGTTATTTCTGGAACATTTTTTTTTTATCTTGTAAGATGGTGTTGTTTGTGGGTTTGTGCGTGCTGTTGCGTGCGCGTTTTTTTTGGTTTGGTGGGGTGTATTTTGTGTTGTGGTGTGGTGGTTCCCCTTTTTAAAATTTTTGTTTAAGTGTTGTTATCATGAGGCAGGGGTGATGTATGTGTATTGAAGGGGGAATTTATGGGGGGGGGGGGGGGGGGGGGGTTGCCTCTTTGATGTTTCCATTTTTTTTTGATTATGTAGTGTTTAGATTGTTTTGTTATCTTAATATTGTATGTGCCCGCTTTGATTACACATTTCATTTTGTATTTCTCCGCATGGTGTTGTATGGTCTCCAGTTTTGTTCCCCTCTATGCAGTGGTGTAACCCGTGGTCTCCACGTCTTCATTTTTCCTCCTTTCTGTCGTCATGGTGTATTCCCGTCAGTGTTGTGGCCATCTGTTTTCCGTCCAGTCCTTCACACCACTTTCCCTGTCACCTCTCCATCCTGTTGGTTCTTTTTTGTTTACGTTGTCTGTAGCCACTGATGCCCCATCTGTCAGTCCCGGTCGTGATGTTGGTTATTTCCCCCGTCTTTGTTCCATGCTGTGTGCGTCTTCTCCTTGTCGTCCGTTTCCATCCCCGCAGTGTATCTTTTTGTGTCGCATTTCTTGTCCCCTTCTGGTGAAATGGCTATCATTCACATTTTCTTTGGTTCTGTATTTTTCCGTTGGTATTGGGGTATCCCAAATTTTTTTTCATTTGCTGATTTTTGTGGTAAATATCTGTCTGCATTGCTCATTTGATTATTTGAACGTCATTTGGCGTTTTTTTTTTCAGGTACTGTTCTGTTGTCTTTCAGTTGCCATCCAATTTCTCTTTTTTGTATTTCAAATTTCTTGCCGAATTTTGGTCGTGGTTTATGTTTTTTGACTGTCCAGCACCGTGGTGTAGGTTTTGACCCATGCTGTGCCGATTCCACAGCTCGTGCTGAGGGTGGGGGGTGTCCCCGGAAAGGGCTCTGTTTTGGGGGTCAGGGTTGTGGGCGATGAAAGGTATTGTAAGTTGGAACAATTCACCTACACAAAAAGCATTGAATATTTTTCTTTTAGCTTAAATTTTTTTCGGTTGTAGAAATGGGGTGGCTGATAATATTTGTGTTCTTTGAATTCCTCATTATTTTTCTGACGACTGTGTCTTTTTGACTTGCTGTTTCTGCTGTTTTTTTAAGTTGTTCAACCACAGTGAATTGTATTATTCAGGGGTTTTGACTTGATTTTTTCTATTTTTTTTTGACGTATTTATTGTGTATATTTTTTTCTTCTTGTGGCAAAATCCGTAGAGCTTCCTAAACGTCAGGTCAATTAATCCAAACAGGTCATGTAAAATCAGAAATTGAAGACTGCCTGAGTCATGTTTTCATTGACATTTTTTCATGGATTTCTTCTTCTTCGTAGTTAGTAGGGGTTTTCCACGTCATCGTGACTAGTATTTGTTCAGACCCAAAATTTTTGTTCGCACAGATCTGGATGGTAATTTTGAGATCGGAAAAAAATTACAGATCTGGTATTTAGGGGTGGGGTACGGCCCAATGGATCTTCATGGGGTGGGGTTGCATGCTTTGCGTGTAGGGTGTGTGCATGAATCTGTGTGTATGTATGCGTGTGTGTGCGAGTGAATACAATATGAAATGGAATATTTTTAAAAACGGAAAATAAGCATCTCTTTCATGCATGTCAACACAAACTTACTTATAAAAAAATTATATGCAAGCTATACAGGCCATGAATTACAAAGAATAAAGAATCACAACAGTTACAGGAATTTATTGCTTCCAAAAACCCACTGGGTTACATGACAATATTCATAAACATTATGTACAGATTCCCTCACACACACCTGAACCTACACACTGCACACCGAGTCAATCAACAATGAGCACATTTGATTTCAAACACACACAAAACAAGTGCTGGAACAAGGAAACTAACAAGCCTCAAAGTCAAGTCAATGTCAAAGTAAAAGTCAAAAACACTTTAATCATCCCATGAAGGGAAATTACAAAACTGACAGGCAGATTGATACACATAAAAAACTCTCAAAGACACAAAAAAGCTATATTTCATATTGGTTAAAACATTCCAAATTGTTTTTCAAATAAAATGTCATGAACACACACAAAACACACTGCGCGTATACGCACACACACATACACACACACACACAACGCATATCTTGTCTTGCCCCCTTTTTTGCAGCTCTGTCAGCCCATCATTAAAAAAAATTCTACATGAGAAGGCACCCAACAAAAAGCACAGGAATACCTTTTAACTTAGGAGGTGTATGACATTTTTAAATTTTTCAAAAATAATTCTGGGGACCTTGTCGAAGTTTGGGGATTTTATAGCATATCATACTGATTGGAGTCAACACAAAGCAAGATATGAAAGAAAGGAAAATGGAAAATCAAGAACATAGTTAAGAGCCAAAAAGAACTGCAATAAGTTCAGCTGTAAATATTGAACGATAGTACGATTTCTCAATGATTAAATAAAACTGGATGTTCCCTTGTCTCTACAGGATGGATCCCAAAAATATTAGAACAAACTTCAGGGGTAAGTTTAAAGAATCTGATCAATTCAAGGAACGATATTTAAAAAGTTGTCTGACCACTGCCCATATTTCTTGTTATATGTTTCGTTCTCAAATAGATTCACAATTTATAAAACCCTGAGAAAGGGGTTTAAATTTACTATTATTGTTTGAATGAAATTAAATGCATTCCTTTCAAAATTTTTGTAAAACATGTTGATGTCTATGTGGGGATCTTATTTCCAATACTCATTCATATTTGATTGCCCTATTGTAAACCTTTTTTACCTACCTTTTTGAACAGTCTCTGGAAAATGTATTTGAAAATTCAAAGCTAGCCTTTGCCATTGCCAGATGTTTATTGCATAGTCCACTTGAATATTTATTGTAGTTACATATTTAATTTCATTTTTCCATATTGTTGAGTTTAATTTTGCTCCTGTTTAAAGTATTATTATCATTAAAACTTTTCTAGGCTGGTTGTGTTTTTGTTTTGTTTTGGGGTTTGTTTTTTTTCACAAAAAATACCAACACTGATGTATTTCTAAACTTTTCCTCCATCTTTTCCCTTCTTTAACTTCCCATACATTTCTTTTTCCCCTGGTTAAAAATCACTTAGAGACAACAGACTTTAAATGAAGAAACCAACGATACACACATCATTGTGGGAAAAACAATGTTAAAAAACAAAACTTGATAGAAGAATAAAAACTTATTATTTACGCACGCAATACAAACAGCCACATGTGCGTGCGTGTGAACACCCACACCAGTATGAATCAATTTAAAGACCGTGACTAGAAGACAGTTATTCATCCCCCCCCCCAACAAACAAGTGTGTGTGAATAAAGAAAAGAATGTCCACACTTCTGAGGCTATCAACACAAAAACTGGGCCCTATTGATAACCCTACCCACCTTCAAACCAGGACATGCAGTCTGTTTGATATGGGGCTGTTATGTTCTCAAACATCTTATGGCTGAAGCATTCTCCCAAGCATAACACTATGGGTAACATACGCACACAGAGATCATGATCGCAGGTCGTGGTCTAAGAGAATGTACCTTTTGACACACTGTGGCACAGGCCAAGAGATCACCTTCCTGACATCAGCCTGGAGGTTGGACCTGATGGCTGCACGACTCAGATGGGCCAAGGAGGGCACTTCTCTGCTGCGTTGATGATAGTAACTTTTCTTTTCAGCAACAATCGCTTGTAGACTTTCTTCTTTCTGTCTCCTGGCTTCTTCTGTCATTTCTTCTTCAAGATAGTGCCATAGAACTCCACTGCAAACCCATTGGGCAGGGTCAGTAGAAGTGTCCTGGTATGGTTTAAGCAGAGGCATTGATGCACACTCTGCCTCCAGTTCAGACAGGGAAGGCAGGAAGCTGAAGGAATCCATCAGGGTCTGGAGCAAAACACCAGGTGGTTTTGGAAGATTCAGCTGACACCACAACAGTGCCTTTAATTCTTTCCGTGTCGCTCCCATTCTGAGAAACAGTAGGGTTTTGCTCTCCACCACATCAGTGTAGCGAATGACTGCCGTTAGTTTGCCTGCATGTAAACAAGCAACTGCCTGTCCATCAGTTCCATAAGGGGGTTCCTGTGTAGAAAAAAAATCAATGACAATTACTGAACGGCATTCTTGTATTCATTCATTCAAAGCTTTGCTGTTGATGAAGAATACTAGCACTTAATATAACAAGAAAATAAACAGGCAATGAGTAGATGTACATTTCCAATAACACCTTTGTCTAAATCAAATCAAGTATCACTGATAATGGGTAATTATTGTTTCCGATCATATGTTTATCATTTTTATGTTTGTTCTGTATTGCTTTCTTTCTGGACCTCTCTTTTAAGAGAATAAAAACAAAATATTTAAACATGGCAAACCATGATGCACAATGAAAAAGTCCCACAGCCTAAATCACAACGTTGAGAGACATTCAAACCATCCCTTCTACATTCATATCTGCAGTGATACCACACGTTCAGGCACCACCACTACATAAGGAAGGTTACACAAGTCAGACTGGTGCAATCAGAAGACTGTCCACCTCTGATAAACTTACTTCTTCTGTTCTGTCAAAGTCCATGCCCGGCCTTCCAAATGAGCAGCTCTGTCATGTCCAGGTCCATTTATAGCCACAGCTGATGTACTGCAGAAAAACCAGCAGTGTTGTGATGGCTGACGTCTGCTCCCCTGTACACCAGCTCTTTGATGCACTCGCTTTCACCATGGCGGAAACATTCCATCAGTGCCGTGTCTGCAAAACAGTGAAGATTAGAATGCAATTAAGTCATCAGCCAGATTTAGTTTTATCAATGTCACTGTATCAATCCCTCCTTGCATGCTCAGGTCCGCTTGTCTCCCCTTTCATTCTTTTGAATCTGACTACAGCAGTTCTCTGTCGTCTGCCTGTGTCCCCCATCCTGCCTTCAACTGACGTATCCGCAACTCTGCTGACTACGTTGTGCTGAGAATGATAATAATAATAATGTATGGATGTATATAGCACTGAATCTTGTAAAGCAACAAATCAAAGCACTCAGATGACATGATTTTTTATTTTTTTTTTTTAATTAAAAAATGAAAAGAAAGAATGATGAATGAATCTCAACTGTTGCATGCCTTCTGTAGTCTCTTCAACTGCTTTCTATCTTGCAAAGAATAACCAGCAAGACTGTAAACCCTTAGGGGATATTTAAGAACTTATAAAGCCTTTTTACACTCTTTTCTTTTTGAGCTCTGGGATTTGCTGAAAAAAAAAGTTGTCATGTTTTGGCGCTAAAAATGAGGGATAGAGCGTGTGGACTTTTTCCGGGGGTCCATGAAGTCGTGGGTTCAAACACGCAGTAACATCAGGTGAACTTAAAGTACAAGACCACATCTCTCTCTCTCTCTCTCTCTCTCTTCTCTCTCTCTCCCCGGGGTGGCTTCCCTTGCTTGGTTTGCCAGCAAGATGCTTTCTCTCCGGCTCTGAGTAAGTTTTTCCTTTTCCTAAAACTCTCCGTGTTAAAAATGCCAGTTGTGGGCCTCCGTGTAACCTTGGAGTGTATGTTAACGCAGTGTTGCCATGAACAGACGGTGTCTTCATTCAAAGGTGGATGGGCGAGAACATCAAACTGTTGTTGTGATTAGCTTGACAAAAAACACTGCCAGCCATTCTCCTGCTATTCCAATTCAACAAGCAATGTATCGGAAAAAGTGTCCCTCTCAGGTGAATAGAGACAAAATAAGAGCAGGGAAAAGGGATAGAAAAAACAACGAGAAGAAAGTGGGAAAGAAAAAAGTTTCATCCCCCTCGGGTTTGTTTCTACCACCCCGCTTAGTTTGTGCTGTGCTACAGGCCATTCTGACAACAACACTGCTACGGACATGTTTGTGTATGACATTGCCTTCCCTCTTCAAGCCACTTTCAAGATGAACAATATATTGACATGATACAAGATGACACTGACAGACAGACAGTGACAATTTCATTTGACAAAAATGTAAGAAATGAATCATGTGGTGAAATTGTGAATGTAGCAAAAGAGTGTGGTTGTTAGTTACATAATGGAAACAAAGATTGTGTCCATGATAACAGGATGAAGAGGGAGATTGTGAAATGGGGAAGGAGGTGTGGAAATCATGAAAAGCATGTGAAGAAAGGTAGAGATGCATGCATGCAGAAAATGACAGAGAAGAAGTGTGTGCAGAGAGTGAGAGTGGGGGAGAGGGTGTGTAGAAGCCTGTAGAAGGTAGAGTGGGGGAAGGGTGTGGGAAAAATGAGAGTGAGGAAGAGGTGCAGAGAAATGTAACAGGAGCAGAGTGTGCGGGTATGTAGAAGATGGGGATGAAAACTGCGAATGGAAGAGGGCTGTTACACTAGCAGATATAATGGAAAGGTTGCAGCAAATGACAGAGAAAGCTGAAGATGTCCACTTCATGTACATGACATGAGACAGTGCATTGCTATGACACCCCTGTATTGAAGGGAATTGTTCACAGATGTTTCTTGATTAATGTGTTGTACACTTTTCCGGACTGACTTAACAATATGAAGAAACTGTGGTCCGATGAATGACATTATATGTAAATAGAACAATGATATGGAATCCATGTCATGAAGACTGTTTGGGCTGTCATTAATTAATTATGCTTTTCGTTGATTTTGTGTTTTGTTGCCCAGTCCCCATCCCACTGTTCCCTTGTGAATGGGCCTTGACGCTTATCACAATAAACTGTTGTCATTGTCATTGTCTCTCTCTCTCTCTCCTCTCTCTCTCGGGGGGGGGGGGGGGGGCGATCATGTAATGTGAAGGTGAAGACGTACAGAAATTGCTCTAGTAATTTTGTGAATTAGTAACCAGTTTTAAGTGGCCTTAGTTTTTCATTGTTTGCATACAGTTAGATAAGGAGGATGGGAATATCGTTGCAGCTGTACAGGGTTGTCTGTGGGACATTTGTGGCAGTATTCGCCTGTTTCATGTCGAAACGGGCCGAATTCAAATTGGCCATGGGAATGTCCATCCTGACACTAAAAAGCCGACGAGACGGTGTACTGTTAGGATTGACCCTCACCTATCTCTTCTGGGGGGGCCTTTTGCTTCGGTGTGGTGATGTGGAGACGAACCCTGGACCCCCCTTCCCTAAATCTGCTGGCCAAGGACAAAAGCTGAGGCAAACCAGCTTGATGAGTGGTGCTGGTGGACGTAGCACCATCACAGGAAAAAGTGCACGGAAAACTAAAGTAAGTGTAGATATGGCCGCCAGCACACCTACAACCATACACTGTAGACAGGAGTCCTCTCCTACAGTGGCTCCTGAGGAAACATTTACCAGGAAAAGGGCCAAGATGGAGAAAGTGGAGAACTTGTTAAAGACAATAACAAAAAGTCTGAAGAATGAAATACAAATGTTGACAAACAGTGTTGATGCCTTAAAAGAAGAAATGTGTTATTAGACAAGGCATGGGTAATCTTAGGACTGAAAATTTAGAATTGAAACAATCAAATACAGATCTAATGGATAGAGTGGAAAAATTAGAAAGGAGAGCAGACGACCAAGAAGGCAGGTCGAGACAGAACAACATCATTATTCATGGCATAGAAAAGAAAAGTAATGAGACTGGAGCTGATTGTGAAATGGTTGTGAAAAATCTTCTTTAGGAAAAAATGGATGTAGCAGACGTCAAGTTCGATAGAGTGCACAGGATAAATTGTAAACCCAACTCTCCCATTACTGCCAGGTGTTGATTTATCAAGATAAGCTTAGGATATTGAAGGCAAAAACTCGTCTTAAAGGTTCAAGGATTTTTGTAGACGATGATTTCTCCAAAACTGTTAGAGATATTAGGCGCAATCTGACCCCATACTTGAAGAGTGCTAGGGCAGAGGGAAAAACTGTGAGAATGGTCTTTGATCATTAATGGCAAAAGGATGACCCTTAATGATCTTCAAAGAAATGAATAGCGTGTTGGCCGGCCCATACAATCATCCTGCCGTAGTTTCAATTCACAGGGTAGGAAAAGTAAACGGACACCGGGTCACGCAGACTCAGACACTCACATAATAGGGCCCCAGGGCCATGAGGCTTGACACATCCCGGGGACCCAGTAGCCATGAATGTTGTGGCGTCTTATAAAAAAGACCCTTCTTTAATGCTGTTGAAGCATAAATGCGGTGTTTGTTTCAATGTAATTGGTGAAAGGTCAGTCTAGTGGGGTGGTCAATTGAATTGTAGAATACGATAAACAAATTTTAAAAATTTTCATTTTTGTCTTGGAACGTAAATGGATTGTTGTCAAAACTGTAAATGGATTGTTGTCAAAAATGTTGATAGGTTTTGTTTCTTTTGTGCGTAGCTTGATTTTATTGTTTTGACAGAAACGTTCCCGGGAAAAAGTCCAGCCGATGTTTTTAGGGGCTAAAAGGGTTTTCTGAAGTCGAAATTTAAAAGTTAGCCATCAAGGAGGAGATCTAGTGTTTGTTTTTTTAATAAGGCTGAGTAACTGCCTTTGTGAATTGTTTAGATGTCCCATACCCTAATATTTGCATTTTTCTCTGTGACAAATCTCTGTTGTGTACAGAAAGGAAATGTTTTGCTTGTCTGTGTGTAATCCCCCCTGAAGGTTCGCCTTTTTATAACATGTTTGACAATGATAATGGAATTGCTATTTGGGAAAGAATGTTTAGTAAATTTTGTGAGGTGACACTGGATGAAGTAGATTTTAATATTTATGTGGAGCCCTAAACAGAAGAACCTAAAACCTTTTTTGTCAGCATGTAGAAAATGATTTCAGAGTCCAAAGCAAAAGTATGTCTCTCAGCGAAAGCAAATTTTATAATTTGAAGATTGTGTTTTTTTCAACAATTATGGTAAAATTACTATTGAATATGTGCACTGCTCTTATTTTAAACAAATTCTAAATGGCGTATGTAATGGTGACCACAAGGATGCTATACATACATCTCTGATGGAGGATGTAGTTGTTAATGATTATTTTTTAGTGTAATGATTTGTTCTCTCAGATTTTTGACTCATTCATTTGTTTGTTGCCGAGCGTTCTGATTCCGATCACCTTCCTGTGGAATTACATATTAATCCAGTATATACATACAGGGGTGAAACTGAGGAGCATCTGTTTGGAAAGTTTGTATGGGATGAAAAACAAACTCATCAGTTTATAAAGAAAATCTCCAAGATGTGAACATGTGTGAATTTTTTATAATGCCTTTCAGATGATTGATGAGAACATAATTAAGCTCTAGATTTTGTTTAATGGTTTCATAAAAGCCAGTGCTGAATGTATGAAGAAAACAGTACATATCAATAAAGGTCCTATGAAATGATACTTGGTTGATAATGAATGTAAAGTATGAAATAAAAGGTCAGAAACCTTTTGAAGACTTTCCGAAAAACATTAAGAAAAGGAACAAAAACATGTACTGTGTCACAAGAAGGGAATATAATGCATCTTATCTTAATCTTAATTCTCTCGTGCCAGGAGTCACACAAGGCTCGAACATCATTCCTCCACTGGTTCTGGTCTGCAGCTGTGCTTCGTGCGCGTTTCCACGTGCTCCAGCCTGCCGTTCCGCTCTATTCTACCATTCGTCGCCATGTTTTTTGGGCGTCCCTTTTCCTTCTCCCTTCAGGTGTCCTTTCCCAGGGCAACAGCACAGTGTCACTCCTGTCCTTTCTTAGGACATGTCCGATCCGTTCATCTCCTTCTTCTAATCTCTTGGCTGATTTTTTCTGCTCCTGCTATTTCCAAGACTGTCTTGTTGGAAATGTGTTCTTGCCATCGGATCTTGAAAATCCTCCTCAGACATTTGGTTTGGAAAATGTCTAGTTTCTCTTCTTCTCCTTTCGTTAATTTCCAGGTCTCACATCCGTAGAGAAGAACTGACAAAACAAGGCTCTTGAAAAGGGATGCTTTGGTTTTTCTGCCGATTTCTCCCATTTGCCAGATGTTGGATAATCGTTTCATCTGCGCACAGGTCAGTGCTACTCTCTTCTTGACGTCTGCTGTTCCTCCTCCGTCTTTGGTGACGTTTGCTCCAAGATAGGTGAAGTTCTCTACCTCTTCAACGTCCTGATCTCCAACCCTCAGACCGTCGATGTTCCTGCTGTTTACTTTCATGGCTTTGCACTTCTGTCCATTCAGCTTGAGTCCAACCTTTGCTGCGTTGTCTTCAGTCTTGTAGTTTTGTGTTGTAGATGGTTCATGGTTGATGAAAGGAGGGCGATGTTGTCTGCAAAGTCAAGATCTTCTAACATGTTCATGAAGTCCCATCTTATCCCAGTTCTCTCGCCTTCCACTGTTTTTCTCATCACCCAGTCTATCACGAGAAGGAAGAGGAATCCTGACATGCAGCATCCCTGTTTCACCCCGGTAATCACTGGGAACCAGTCTGTTGTTTTGTTGTCAACAATGACGGAGCACTGAAAGTCCTCGTACATTGTCTTGACCATCTGGATGAGTTTCTGTGGGATTCCATACTGACGCATGATGATCCAGAGACTGTCTCGGTGTATGGAGTCAAAGGCCTTTTCAAAGTCAATTAAGTGAATGTAGTGTCGCGTTCCATTCGTTGACTTGTTCCAAGATGTTCCTGAGTATAAATATTTGGCCAACAGTTCCCCTCCCCTTTCGAAATCCAGCGTGTTCCTTTCTGAGAGATGGTACTCCTCTTGTATTCTGTTGATGAGGATCTTGCTGAGCACCTTACCGGCCAAGGTAGTAGTGTAATCCCCCGCCCGTTTCCCCCACTCCTTTAAAAAAGTTTTCCTTTCTTTGGAACCCTTGCATATAGCCCTTTTCCCGTCCACTGTGTTTGGCGGTCTCCTTTTCCCAAAACGAGGTAAAAGGGATCTTTTCATTCCTTGCCGGTCTGTTCAATGTCTGCATTTCATCTCTGCTGTGATCTGGCCCTGCCCGGTGCTTTCCTTTTCCGGGGGGCCCTTCAGTGTTTTTCTTGATTTCAGGGGAAGGTTGGTTTTTTTCTGTTTGAGATTCTAGTTCTTCCACCCCCCCCTGGTCATCTTTTTGGGGGGTTCTTTCCCGGTGCACCCCTGTTTGAGAACTCCTGGAAGTTTTTCCTCTAAAATCCCCCTTTCAGCCTGGCCTTTTGATTTTTTTAGCAGCTCCCCTTTCTTACCCTTCCACTGCTGCTGCTGGTCTAGTTTCTTTTTGGTGAGCTTTTTTCACAATGCGTACATTTCCCTTTCTGCCCCTCCCTTTCCCTGCTTTTTTTCTACGCCCCTCTCGGGTTTTTTTTCGGACACCCATCCCTTTTGTCCCTTGAAAGCTTCTTTTCACCTCCCTGTCTTTTTCCTTGATCTTCCTTCTTTCTTTTCTGTACCCCTCTCCGAGTGTTACTTTTGTTTTCTGACCCTTGTCCCTTTCCTACATCGACCAGCTTCCGCTGTTTCACTGACCAAGTCTTGCTTTTTCCCCTTTCGTAGCCAAGAAACCCCCTTCTGCTAAATTTGATGTAGGCCTTTTCTTCTGATTTTTTCCCACACCTCTTCAACACCCCTTCGTTTCGGTTCTGTTCTCTTCGATTTGGGGCCCTTAAACCGGGCGTTGCAGAACTTCTTCCTTATATCTTCATCCTTCAGTCGTTCAAGGGCCAGCCTTGCCCTTGGGTTTTTTGTTGTTGTTCAGCGGGGACTGAGTCGTAACGGGATCCTCATCTTCACCAGGTATGGTCGCTGTTGGCATCTGCTCCCCTCTGTACCCCGGGCAGCCCCTTGAAACTGTTTGACTCCACGGTCCGCTGAAAAAATAGGTGGCCCAATTTTGGGTTTTTTTCACTTTTCCGTCCACTGATGTCCATGTTGCTTTGTGAATTTCCTTTGTGGGGGAAATAGTTTTTCCGGTGAAAACCCTACCCCCAAATTCACTGGCAAAACTCTCATAGACTCCTCCTTTTCCCGTTCTGTCTACCAAGCCCAAATGAGTCCCCTTGTCCTATCATACCCAGGGTTGTCATTTCCCACTTTTGCTTTAAGTCCCCAAAGATAAAATATGATGTTTTTTCTTGTTGCACCCCATCCACTGTTTCCTTTTGTGGGTAGAACTGTTTCCTTTTTCCTGGTCTTCCCCTCTTTGGTGCGGTCGTACACTTGTATGACTGTCTCCCTCTGTTTTGGAGTAGAATTTTTGCTGTAATGATCCTCTTGTTGACGGGTGTCAATTGTCAATTGACAATTTTCAAATTTACAAAATTTATTGCTATTTAGCAATCAAGCCCTATAGCCTTGCTGCACGGTAACAACGATATCAAAAAGCGAAAGCGAATTTCAATGAATGGAAACCAGGCAGTAAATGGGGATGTACACAAATTCGAAAATTATTGTCTGTGTCTCAATTTTAAAAAAGCCTTTTCCCCTTTTTCCCGTCCACAGCCACGAAGTCAGCCCCCTGTAAGCCCATTCCCGGGCCCGAAGATGATGTAACTCCCCGCCAGCCTCGCCACTGTTTTCTGCTTGGGTTTTGTTTTTTTAAACCTTCCCTTTACAAGTCCGGCAACCTGACACGTTTTTTCTGGCAACAAAGTTTTTTTCCTTTGCTTGATGTACCAAAACACACACTTAGAATTTTCCCCCCCAGGGTCTCCATTCCAAAGAATTTCCCGGGTTTTATGTCATCTGATTCACACTCAAAAATGTTTTGATCGCCGAACTATGTCCACCCCCCTTTCGAAACCGTGTTGGTTTTTTCCCTTTCTGTCCCTTAATCGACGCTGCACATGGGTTTGGGCAGTTAGAATGAACCCCCAAATGTTTCACAATTTCCCTAACAGAGTCCCCCTGTGCAGCCCAAATGTCCCGCCTTTTCCCGCACATTTACGCCTCAGAAGACACACCAATCTTGCTGTCTGTTGCGGATACACAGTAGATCAAGTGAATCTGGTGTTTGGGCCCAGGCATTAATTCACTGCTGACACACAGTTTCCCTGTACACCCCGGTTTTTTTTTTTTCTGTTTCCCACATTTAGCAGGGGGTCATGTTAAAACAAGAAACCCGGGCCTTCCCAAAAACACTGCATTGTCCCCCATTTGGGACTTTCCCCTCTTTCTTGGGGTTGTCCCCTTCCCCCGGACATTTTGCGGGGTTTTTAGATGGGGGCTTTTTTTCGATTGTACGAAAACGGGGGTTACGGGTTTAGCCTGGGGCCCCCCATTTTCTGTTGAAACTGCTTTTTCAGCTGGCTTCATTCGCAAAACGAACCCCAAAGCGCCGCTCTCCCCCCCCGACTTTTCCCCAAATCGATAAAACGTTTTTCCCCCATCAAACAGGGGGTTTTTAAAAATTGTTATTACAGTTGCTGGGAAGGGGCCCGTAACTGACATTTTTTAAGCAAAAAAGTATTTGCAGCACTTACTAACCCGCAGGCCCGTTTAGTTTTTTCGTTTTGTAACGTCATCGCTTGACTGGTGCCCCTTTCCCTGAGAGACTTCCCCTCGTCCGGCTCATCATGATGGCGACTCCTTCCCCCGTGAAATTTTTTTCGTCCCCACTGTATATCACTGTCTGTCCTGACGCCCAACTTAAATTTTTTCCCGCTCCTGTCCATTTTGCACTCGCTGATTCCAGAATGTGCATTTTGGGATTCTGTCATCTCTCTTTAGATTTTGTGCGGGTGCTCCCCTCTTACATTGTTCCTTTATTTCCAATTCCGTTTTTAAGGGTAGATTGGGGGTTGCAAAAGGCCCCGGGGCGGAGGGGAGCTTTTCCCCCAGGCTTTTTACCCATCGTCGTCATGATGCCAGGCCGACCTCCCCCCTCCCCCCAGGGGTTGAATCGAAGTGTTTTTTTAAAATTTCTGTAACTTTGGGGTTTTTTTTCCGGGAGTAGGTATTTGGCCTTCTGCCCAACCCCCATACTTGGAGGGCCTTTGGTTTTCTGTCGGGTGGCCTTCCCTTAGACTGCGTTGGTCCACGGTGCAATCTCCCATCCGCCACCCGGGAGACGCGCCTCAACGCCATGCAGTCCCAGCGCGAGGGATATAAATGCATGCTTGAACGAAAAAAGAAACAGTACAATAAGACTTTACTTGCAGATATGATGTCATCTATCTCTTCTCAAATCCAGTTCTGGAAAAGTGTTAAGAAGGCGTCATTTAGAAAAAGTCAGCCAAAGAATAGCATATCAGTTGACAGATGGTTTCAACATTTCAAAACCCTGTTGGAGAAAGACTCATTAGCCGACTCCATGATTACTGATGTTGACAGTGATGGAACTGAGGAAGATTTTGATTGTCCCATATCTAAAGATGAAATATTATTGGCACTTAGAAAATTAAAGAGTGAGAAAGCAGCCCGGTCCTGATCAAATCATTGGTGAATTGCTAAAATATGGAGGTGAAAATATTGTGCTTTTCCTTCTAAAACTATTCAACAAAATTTTTGATGATGATCTTTTTCCAGATAACTGGGCTGAATCTATAAAAATAACATTGCATAAAAAGGGTGATGTTGATAACCCTAATAACTACCGGGGAATTTCTCTTACTGATATAAGTAGTAAGATATATAGTACTATTATTAACAATAGGTTACAGGAATGGGTTATGAAAAATAATATTACAGGTGAGCACCAAGCTGGTTTTAAGAGAGGATACTCCACTATAGATCATGTTTACGCTGCTTGCATTTGTACAGAAACAGTTTGCTCATAACCGTAAGCTCTATGTAGCATTTATTGACTTTGAAAAAGCATTTGATTCTGTTAACAGGAACATGTTGTGGCCTATTCTCCTGAAAAATGGTGTGAAGGGTAAACTATTACGATGTTTGAGAGCCATGTATCAGAATGTCAGAAGCAGAATAAGATGTGGAACTAAAGTGACTGACATAATATACTGTACCACTGGTGTTAAACAGGGTGATGTATATAGCCCCTTATTGTTTTCTGTTTTTATCAATGAGTTAGCCAGAGATGTCATCAATAATGGTAAACATGGTGCCACTTTCCCCCAAGATTTCTCAGAGTTGTTTTTTCTTCTGCTTGCTGATGATGTTATCCTGCTATCTGAAACAGTTGTAGGCTTACAAAAGCAGTTAAACAGCTTAAACAGTGCTGCAACATCACTTGATCTTAAGGTTAATCTGAGTAAGAGTAATATCGTTGTAATCAGAAAAGGTGGCTATTTAACTGCTCATGAAAAATGGTTGTACAATGGAAATATCATGCCTGTGATTAATGTATTTAAATATTTAGGAATCTGTTTTTCTACTAAGCTTAGTTTCACAACTACATGTAAAGATCTGGCAAGTCGAGGTAAATGTATCCTGTTATTTGTGTTGAAAAAACTACAAATATTTAATAATAACTCTTTTGACTTGTTCATTAAGATATTTGATGCACAAATACAACCCACTGTGTTATATGGTCCCCCGTGGGTCTCCCGGGGTATGCTTGCAAAGCGAGCATTGCAAGAATAGGAACCCTGCCCGCCATCCAGGCATGTCGTAAAAGGCGACTAAGGAGGCACCTTTCCCCCTAGGTAAAGGGGGTTGGACACAGGGCTAACAACCCTGCTCCGTAAAACAACTCCTGTTACGGAAACCTTAAACAGCAAAACTCGTGCCAACTCAGTCTTAGGGAGATCTGGGGATCCTTCAAGGAAACCTGACGCGCTGCAGCCAAACCCGTCAGGAAGCTGCAGGGCTGACGACCCCTCATCAACCGGAGACGCCCCTGATCAAGTCCCCGAGGTTGTTGTCACGTCGGCCGGTCCTACTTGGAACATGGAACGTGAGGACCCTCTGGGAAACCGGACGGTGTGCGCAGGCAGTGAGGGAGATGAACAGGTATCGCCTCCCACTCCTGGGCATGTCTGAAGTCCGGTGGAATGGTCACGGAGTGACAAGATTACAGTCAGGAGAAACTTTGCTCTACTCCGGTAAAAGTGAAGAAGACCGTCACGAAGCTGGAGTAGGTCTCCTGCTGTCCAAGCATGCAGCCAAGAGCCTGCTGGAATGGGAGCCTGTTTCAGACCGCATCATCACCGCTCGGTTTGAGTCGCGCTTCCAGAAGGTGTCCCTTGTCATGTGCTACGCCCCTACCAACACCGCGGAGGAGGAAGACAAGGACAACTTCTACACCCAGCTCCAGTCAGTGGTAGACAAGATTCCGAGATGGGACATGCTCATCCACATGGGGGACATGAACACCAAGGTCGGGACTGACAACACTGATAGAGACCGGGAAATGGGATGACATGGGCTTGGAAACGTAAATGAAAATGAGAAATGCTTGCTGATTTTTTGTGCTGCCAACAGCCTTGTGATTGGAGGCACGCTTTTTCCACACCAGCGTTGCCACAAAGCCACCTGGTCTCCCCCGACCACCAGACAGAGAACTAGATAGATCACGTCATGGTGAGACAACGCTACCGGACTCCCTACAAGACGTGAGAGTAAGACGCGGACCAGACATAGGTCAGACACCATCCTATGGGTCACCAAGATCAAGATGCGCTTGTCTGCGAGAAAGACTCTGCAGAAACCAAAGAAAAGTTCAACGTTTTGAGATTGAAACAAGAAGACGCAAAGCAGGCATTTCAGATCTCACTTCACAACTGCTTCCAAGTGCTCCAGTCAGAGGAGACAGAAACAGTGGAACACAAATGGACCACCTTCAAAGACGCCATTGTGGGAGCCTGTGATGAGGTTTTGGGACAACCATAGACGAATAGGAAGCCATGGATCAAGGATGAGACCTGGAAGAAAGTCGAGGAGAGAAGGCTAGCCAAACAAGAGCTGAACCAAGCTACGACCCGCCAACAGAAGCGGCGAGCAACAGCCATGTACTCCATACTTGCCAAAGAAGCCAAGAATGAGCTACGAGCAGACAAACGAGCTCGCATCAATGCCATCGCAGATGAGGCAGAAGAGGCTGCTGGCAAGGGAGACCTCAAGACCCTGTATGCCACCACCAGACTTCTTAGCGGGCGTCGCAGCAACCCAAACAGACCTGTCAGAGACAAGGAAGGGAAGCTTCTCACCTCTATTGAAGACCAGCTAACAAGATGGAAAGAGCATTTTCAGGAGGCCTTGAATTGACCAGCCCCAGAGGAACAACCTCAGCTGGAGCCAGGGGACCCTCTCGACATCAACATTGGAGAGATCGCCAAGACAGAGATCCGAAAGGCCATCAGCAGCTTGAAGAACGGCAAGGCTGCTGGCATTGACAACATTCCGGCAGAAGCCTTGAAGGAAGGGGGTAGTGACATCGTTGACGAGTTACACCACTTGCTCAACCTGATCTGGACAACTGGGGAGGTGCCAGCAGAATGGAAGAAGGGCCTGCTTGTGAAGCTCCCCAAGCACGGCAACCTCTCCCAGTGTGGAAAGTGGCGAGGTATCACCCTGTTGTCCATCCTCAGCAAAGTCCTCACAAGAGTCATCCTGGACCGAATGAAAGATGCTCTCGACAAGACTCTTCGAGATGAACAGGCAGGCTTCAGAAAAGAACGTTCCTGTACCGACCAGATTGCGACCTTCAGATTCATCGTGGAACAGTTCATAGAATGGCAGCCACCTCTCTATGCCTGCTTCATTGATTTTGAGAAGGCTTTTGACAGCGTGGACAGACAAGTTATCTGGAACATCCTTCTCCACTATGGTGTGCCATCGGAGTTTGTCAACATCATAAGACAACTTTACGAAGGATTCTCCTGCCAGGTCATCCACGGTGGAAGACTCTCCGACAGCTTCGGGATCTCTTCTGGCGTCAGACAGGGCTGCTTGTTGTCTCCACTCCTCTTCCTTGTGGTGCTGGACTGGGTGACAAGGACAGCCTACGCAAGTTCCGGGAAAGGTATCCAATGGACCCTCATGACAAAGCTGGAAGATCTTGATTTTGCTGATGACCTGGCTCTGCTATCCCACCGCCTGCAGCACATCCAAAGCAAAGTCACTGCCCTAGATACCACAACTAGACGTGCTGGCCTCAGGATCAGTCAAGAGAAGACCAAGCTACTGCATACAACAACCAGCAAGAAGCTCTTGTCACCATCTCTGGGAAAGCAGTAGAGGATGTCAGTGAATTTGTGTACCTGGGCAGTAAGATCAGCCAGACAGGAGGCACAGACGAAGACATCAAGGCAAGAATAAAGAAAGCACACCAAGCATTTGCCATCTTGAAACCCATATGGAGAACAAATGCGATCTCCACATCCACCAAGCTCAGGATCTTCAACTCCAACGTGAAGTCTGTGCTTCTCTACGGGTCAGAAACTTGGCGGGTCATCAACACCAGCTCCTCCAAGATCCAGACCTTCATCAACGGATGTCTCCGGCAGATCCTTCATCTCAGATGGTTCGACAGAGTGCCAAGTACCGACCTGTGGATGAGGGCGAACCAACAGCCTATGGAAGTCCAAGTAAGGCGGCAAAAGTGGCGTTGGGTCGGCCACACCTTACGGAGGAGCTTGCAACATCACCAGACAAGCGCTCGAGTGGAACCCGCAGGGGAAAAGGAAGAGAGGGCGCCCCAAACAGACCTGGAGGAGAAGCCTGCATAGTGAGCTGAGAGACTCCAGCCTGACATAGGAAAGGCCAAGACCCTTGCCAGAGACAGGAGAAGTGGAGGGACGCTGTTGAGGCCCTATGCTCCGCTAGGAGCTATAAGGAATAAGAAGAAGAAGAAGAAGTGTTATATGGTGCAGAAATTTGGGGCTTGGATGCAGCTGTAACACATTGTGAATCAGTGCACCTCTTGCTTTAAAGCATTTCTAGGCTTAGACAGACGTACACCTAATGATCTTGTTTATAGTGAATCTAATAGACATCCTCTCTCTGTTAATGCTGCTGTAAGATGCGTTAGATATGGATTAAGATTCTGCATATGAATGAGAGCAGGCTACCTTTTAAATCCTACAAGATGCTTTTATGATCTAGATGTCAAAGGGCAAAACAACTGGACGACACAAATACATACCTGTTTGTGTGACCTTGGGTTTGGATTTTGTTTGGCTCAATCAAGGAGTCGGAAATTGTAGAGAGTTTATTAACACTTTCAGGCAAAGATTGATTGACTAGCAGCAATGGAGTGATCATATACAAAACAGTGAAAGATTTCGAATGTACAGACAATTTATAAGTTCACATGATGTCAAACCTTATCTAAAACTTGATATGGATATACATTTGAAAAGAATTATGTCTAAGTTTAGACTTGGTGTATCAGATATAAATGTTCATAAATTCAGATACAGAGAACATATTGACGACCTCAGGCTGCTATGCCCATTATGTAAGCAAGCACCGGAGGATGAAGTACATTTTGTGTTGTGCTGTCCAGTATTAGAGGATGTTAGGCAGAACTACATCCCTGTTAAATATAGTAGACAGCCTAATTTATTTAGACTGTTTACTCCTGGCATCAAGTCATCCTGAGGTTGTGTGCAGCCTCACTTTATATTTGTGTATAGCTTTCAGAATAAGAGAGATATTGTTATCCTAAGTCATATTTTTGTAGCTGACTTTTTGTTACACAGTAACATGTCGTTACTATTGCCCACTAAAATACTAAGCAGTTCGGCAACCCCCTTCATGTATGAACCAATGGCCTTTCTGTGAATAAATCCTTCGAATTCAAGTTCAAGTTCTCTCTCTCTCTCATAATGACAAAGAATGGTGAAGGAAAACAAGTTCAAGTAACCAGGCATTAAACTTGTTCATAACTGCAAGAATGCTTCCAAAGATTTGAATTAAAAAAATGAAAAAAGTTTTTAAAATTGCAATAAATCATGTCAAATTTGGTGACAGCATTGGAGGCCCTTGTGTTTGCGGTGGTTGGTTGGATGGGTGGAAGCATGCACATCAAATATGCAAATTAAAGTCTCTACATGTAGTTTGTATCAGCATTAGGTGGGTTATGAAAACACAAGCATACAGGATCTAGGTGAGGGATGGATTCCATCAGATTCAACTTGCCCAAGTGACATGGCCTGAGCAGTTCAGTGCAGTGCTCCAATGACTCCTCAAGGAGTTGAGAGAGACAGACAGACAGACAGGAAGTTATCAGCATGGAAAGTTATCTTCTGGTCAGGATAGCAATCCTATTTTTCCCTATTCCAGACTGACTTAATGTGCAGAGTTCCTGAATACCATCTCTTTTAACAAACACACACACATACCCTGCTTGTCAACACAACTGGACTGAAAAGAGAAAATGTGCAGAACTGTACAAACACTTACCCTGTGTGTCTGTGGAGTGGAGACATCAAGATAATCACCAGAGTGTTGAAGCATCATCATCATGCACTCTGGATGTCCCCAAAGGGCTGCATGGTACAGTGGGGTCCGATGATCGATGTCCATCACAATGATGTTGGCCCATGGTCAAGGAGTAATCTCACACACTCCACGTGGTTTTCCTTGGCAGCCAGGTGTAAAGGAGTGCTATTTCAATGAAGAGATTGGGAAATCTTGACAACAGGCCAAATTCCTCTGTCTCATACAGTCTGCAATCAGGGAACAGAAGACCCTATGATATAATCATTTCATCTGCCTCTGGAGCAGTGTAAGTCACCTTCCAGTTGAAAATGTAATACACGGTTTCCATTTTTAACAAAAAAACCTGTGTAAAAATGTGTGATGCATCTCCAGTCAGATGTTTTCATTTCTGTCCTTGAAAACTTGCAGTGATACTGGTACACTTGCAGGAATCCATAAAGGAGCACTGCAGAGGAGAGAGAGAGAGAGAGAGAGAGAGAGAGAGAGAAGAGAGAGAGAGAGAGAGAGAGAGAGCAGAGAGAGACTATTGACAATTGAACACAATTTATTGCTATTTAGCGATCAAGCCATATAGCGCTGCGGCGCGGTAACGACGATATCGAACGCGACACGATTACAATGACATGGAAACCAGGCAGTAGTGGATATGTACATCAAGTTTGATACATTATTTGTCTGTGTCTCAAGTGTCTCAATTTTCAAACCAGCCTTTCCTTTTCCGGAGGCACCGTGGTCGAGTGGTTTAGGCGGTCAACTCGTGATCCAAAGGTCGCGGGTTCGATCCCCGCTCGGCTCGGTGTTGTGTCCTTGGGAAAGACACTTTACTCCTATTTTCCTCACTCCACCCAGGTGAACAAGTGGGTACCAGCTCTGCTGGGGAAGTACTGGCAACAGACTAGCGCCTGTCACAGGGGTGGTGAAAAACCATCAGTTCGCTTAACGCAACAGAAACCGGGATAAGCTCCGGCTCTATTGGGCCTTCTGGCTCGAAAGAACATACTTTACTACTACTTTCCTTTTCCAGTCTACAGCCAGCGAAGTCAGCCCATGTAAGAGAAGTCAGCCCATGTAAGACGAAGTCAGCCATGTAAGACCGGATCAGGTCCCGAAGATGATGTAACTCCTGCTCAGCACTCGCCACCACTGTCGCTGTGTGTTGTGTGTTTAGTACACCGTTTCCCTTTACGAAGTCTGGCAAGCCTGACACGTTCTTCTGGCAACATGTTTTTCTCTTCTTGCTTGATGTACCAAAACACACACTTAGATTCCTCGCCAGATCTCCATTCCAAGAGTATTCCAGGTGATGTCATCTGATTCACACATCACAATGTTTTGATCAACCGAACTATGTACCACACCTTTCGAAACCGTGTGTTTCTCTTGCTGTCACCTAATCGACGCTGCACACGTTTGTCAGTTGAGTAGACACATACTGTTTCACAATACCAGTATCAGATCATGAGTCCTCCACTGTGCAGCCAACTGTCGCACTCTTCCTGCACATCAGACGCCTCAGAAGACACACCGATCTGTCTGTCTGTTGCTGGATCACACAGTAATCAAGTGAATCTGTGTGGCCGAGGCATTCAATTCACTGCTGACACACAGTTCCGTGTACACACTGGTTGTTTTTCTTCTGTTTCCACATCGAGCAGGGAGTCAATGTTACACAGACCGGCTCTCCAAGACACTGTCATTGTCACATTGGCGATTTGCCCGTCTTCTTGGTGTTGTCTGCTTCTTCGAACATCGCGACGGATTGACCCGGGGCTTTTTGCGATTGTACTGAACACGGAGTTACATGTTCACACGGGTCCGCATTTCTGTTGACACTGGCTTGTCAGCTGGCTTCATTCGCAAGATGAACACAACGCTGCCGCTCTCCCCCGCGACTTCCAACTCGATATGACGTTGCGATCAGCAGGGCGTTTAAAGTTGTTATTACAGTTGCTGGAAGGCCATAACTGACATTTTGAAGCTAAAATGCAAAAATTTGCAGCAGCTTACTAACAGCACACCCTTCAGTTTCTCATCCCATCACGTCCGAGAGAGAGAGAGAGAGAGAGAGAGAGAGAGAAAAGAGTGTCTGTGTGTGTGTTGGGGGTGTCTGTGTGTGTGTTTGATTTCATTTTACGTCTTTTCCCACTAAATGTGATATTAATTAGACAAAAGAAAGGCCAGAGGCAAAGAGGAGGGGGGGGGGGGGGGTAGATATCGGGGAGTTGGGTAGGGGGTTAATTAACTAAATCTACAATAAACAAGTAAGAAAATGTAATTTATCTAAAGTAACGTTTATGTACAGAACAGTAAAATCCATTTCTAAACAGAAAATAATAGTAAATAATACAACAATATTTTAAACAATAAATTAACAAAAAGAAAGTATATGCCCAAACAGAAGGACAGTGTCTTTAAGTCCATAATAGTCTTTAAAACAATGAACCAATTGGGCTTTGCAAGCGATTTGAAAAAGATATATCTCAGTAAAAGAAGATCATAATGATGAAGTAAGAACAGGTATGCAGATTTTTATCATGCTGCATATCAAGATATGATCAACTTAGACTATGGCCACATATCATTGTAAGAGACATCCCAACCCAACATTTTTGTCTTAAAACAGCTCAGTTTCCATGGGGCAAGCTGAGAAACAATTAATTTGTTTCAAGTCTTTTAACCCTAAAGACTCAAATTTTTATCATCTTCATAACATTCTCAAACCTCCAGTTTCCATGCTGCTCACAGCAAAGTCCAGAAAGTGTGCCGGGCAATGCGCCAGCTACTTTGCTTCACTCTGCTTCCAGATTCAATCACAGCTGACACAGGCAACATCAAGGGATGTATGATGCATCAAGCAGGCACTGGGTCCAACGCAAAAGAAAACTGCCGCTTTGAAATCAGCACGGGGAAAGGGGTGATTCAAGACAGAGAGCAACGACGAGGGCTGGGCACAAACTACATGAGCTATATGCAAAGAAAGTGTCACAGAAGATGCCCTGAATGCCATAGAGATCCTACCAGAACGGAAAAAGCTTGACAGAAAGAACCAGCCATAGATGAACTCAGCAAGGCCCTGGACTCTCTTGCCTCTGCAAGGCACGGGGAAAGACGGCATTCCCACTGAAGTACTGAAGTGCTGCAAAGAGACACCTCCACTGACTTGCATGAAATCCCTGCCTCTGTTGGACTGAAGGCAAAGTACCAAAAGACATGAGGGATGCTAACGGTCATCACACTATACAACAACGAAGGTGACGGAAGTGATTACAATAATTATCATGGCATATCCCCCTCTTCAGTATCATTAGGACAGTCTTTGCACAAGAAGTACTAAAGGGGCTCCAAGTACTTGCAGAGCGAGCCTACCCTAAATCACAGAGCAGTTTCCATCCCAAACCCAGATCCACAATGGACATATCTTCTCCCTCAAACTTTAGGAGAAATATAGGAAGCAAAGGGCAGCCACTCTTCGTTGTCTTCAAGACCTCACAAAGGCTTTCGATCTGGTCAGTAGGGAAATGGCCTCTTCAAGGTCCTTCCCAAGCTTTTCAGCATCATCAGACCCTTTCCCACAAAGACATAAAAGGGTTTACCATTGTCTTGATGGCTCAATTTCAGCTGCCTTCAACAAAAGGGGAGTGGAGTGAAACAGGTTGTGTCCTGGCTCCCACCCTTTTTGAAATCTTCTTTGCTGTGATGCTGAAACACCCCTTTGGTCCTGCAGCTGAAGGTATTACCTGCAAACCGGGTCAGACGAAAAGCTCCCCAACCTCTCCAGACTAAGGGCCAAGGCTAAAGTCCAGCTGAGGTGCCTGCGTGACTTCCTCTTTGCAGACGACACAGCAGTGAGGACCTACAGCAGCTCCTGACTCGCTTCAGTGACGCTTGCCAAGACTTTGGGCTTACCGTTAGCTTGAAGAAAACACAAGTGGTGGGACAGGATCTTGACCCTAAACCAGCCATAAGCAGCAATGACCATGAACTGGATGTTGTCCATGACTTTGTGTACCTGGGCTCAACTATCTCAGACAGCCTCTCACTTGACGCCGAGCTTGACAAGGCAAAGCAGCCCCACCAGGGCCCAGACTGACAAAGAAAGCGTGGAACAACAGCAAGCGACTGAGCACACAAAGATCCAGGTCTACAGAGCCTGCGTTGTGAGCACCTCCTGTATGCAGCCAGTCCTGGACTCTGTACCCAACAAGAACGAAAGCTCAATGCTTTTCACATGCGCGCCTCCGACGCATCCTGAACATTACCGGGCAGGGCAAGGTCCCGAACAACACTGTCCTGAAAAGAGCTGGATGCACCAGCATGTTCACTGTTCACTGGTCCCGTACCCGCCAGGGTCGTAGGGATGCTGCATGGTGGACGAACGGTGGACCAGCGGCTCCACTTAGCGCGGTCGTGGGCGAGTGCCTGGGTGACACTGAAATCCGCCCCCGTGCAATCACGGAGTCGTCGGCCCACTTTCTCCTCTGTCTGCCCCGTCTTTTCTTTCCCCCGGACTGTTCCTTGCAGGATGGTCTTGCAAGTCCTGAGCGTGTTACGTGCCCATAACCATCCGAGTTTCCCCCTTTTTTGCCGCGGTCATTAGGTCTTCATAGTCCCGCACCTGTTGAGTGAACATTCTGCGGACTTCATTGTTGGTGACATGGTCCTTGTATGAGATGCCAGGAGCCTTCTGAGGCATCTCATTTTTACTGCTTGGATCCTCCTTTGTAGGTCTGCGTTAGTGTCCATGCCTCCATGCGTAAAGCATGATTGAGGTGACTAGCGCGTTTTAGTAACTTCACCTTGGTTCCAAGAGGGATGTTTCTGTCTCTCCATATTTGGGCTTCAGTCTTGCCATTCTGCTGCTGTTTGGGGCCGCCTTTTCTAGATTTCGGTCTTCGATCCTCCTCATTTATGATGGCTTTCCCAAGTACTTTTAATGGTCAACTGCTCCAGTTTTTCCGCTTGAGAGTGATCTTTGGTGGTGATTGCTGGCACTGTTTGACATGAGCTTGGTTTTCTCAGCGCTTGATTTCCATGCCGTATTGTGAGGGTATTTCGCCAGTCTTCACTAGGTTGGCCATTCTTCCTCTTCATTTCCCGCCAACCGTCAATGTCATCGCAAACCTGAGGGTTTGGGGATTGTTTGCCTCCAATGCTGACTGTGCCTTGGGTCTTTCCCGCATTACACGTTTGCTAAAACAGATGCATGTGTTGGCTTTTGCTGTCTTTTCGCATCGACAACAGACAATCCCTGAAACCTCCTCTATTGAGAACTTTCGCAGAGGAAAACGTGCACAGGCAACCACAGCCGAATTCAAAGACGCGTGCAAGAGGGACTTAGAAGCCCTGAACATCGACCAGAACAAAAAGGAAGCAAAAGCCTTGTCGGGCAGCCTGGAGACAGACAGTGCAAAAGGTCTCTACAAGTTTGAAGATACACTTGCTCAGCAGCAGGAGGCAAAGAGAAAAGAAAAGCCTGCAGCCCAGCAACAGACTTCATCTGTGCCTCTGCCATAGGGACTGTCATTCCGGTGGGGTGGCCAGCCACAACCTACCCTGTAACCAAAATAGCACCTAGAGCGCAACCCATAGTCTTTTGAGACCTGATGGCTGCCAAATTTTGATACAGTAACAAAGACACTGAGTCAGGAAGGTAAAACCTAAACAGTTTACTGCAAGGGGGGAGGGTGGGGGATAGGAAGATAAAAGGCCATACACCGATTCGTGTCCACTTCCGCGGGGGAGAATCCTTTACTGTGGCATTGACGTCAGCCAGATTTATCTCTTTTTCAGCCAAATCAGCTGAGCAGAATATGCTGCCCGGTGTGCTGCAGTTCCACTCCATTTCTGTCTAAGACTTTTAAGATGGCCTGAAACAAAATGACAACAACTGCATTTACTAAAAACTGATGGTTCTGATCTAAGGGTTTTACATCATCCTTTTACGTCTTTTTTTCAATAAAGAATCCATATTACAAACGGCATGAATGCACATGATTTAGTTCACATGTTTACAAATGTATCTATGTGTAGAGGAAGAGCAGGCCAGTGATGGGCCCGTGGCATGGATGACACAAACACACACAGCATGTGCCAACACAGCGTCATGTTAGGGGGCGGGCAGCAACATACCCCCAGTCAGGAAACAGGAAGCCAGGGAAAAACCTGATGTAAAGCCTTTTCCCGACTCAGAATGTCTTTAACAGAACATGCTTCCTTACGAGTCTGTGATGGGTTTATTTATTTATTTATTTTATTTATACCATGTAAGTCATGGCGGGATAGCTCAGTGGTCGGAGCACTCGCTTTCCCCCAGCCAAGTTAAGCAGCGTCGAGCGTGGTTACCAGTTGGATGGTTGACCGTTTGCGCGCCTTGGCTTCAGTACAGTTCCCCCAGTTCACCCAGCTGTAAATGGGTACCTGCCCTCTTTAGGGTCAGGGAAGGTAAAGCAGCGAGGGAGAGGAGATGGGCGCCGCCCTCAATATGCTGGCCCTAGAGAAGTGAGGTCTCTGACGCCTCGCTCCCCTACGACCTTATAGGTTATGGGACTCCTCCCCCCTTAAGTCATGGCAGATTTCTCTGCCTGAAATTCGGGCTGCTCTCCTGGGGGGAGCACAAAGCCACACGAGCAGCACCACCCATTTTTTCCTGTCTGCAACTGTATTTGTTTCCCCATCTGAGCGACTTTTTTTTTAACAGAATTTTGCCAGGGACAACTCCTTGTTGCCATGGATTCTTTTATATGCGCTAAAAAAGTTTTGTGTAACACACAGGACCTTGGTTGATCGTCTCATCCAAATACAAGCATCCAGACCCATACACACAGTCTAATGGATGGGGGAAGTTTTGGGCCCAAACTGGATCAAACCACCAACAATTCCGACCCAGACTTTTCGCTTTCTAGGCAGGCGCATTTTTATTACCTCTAGACCACCAATCCACAAGACCCCAGCAACTCCACCTCAGGTTGAAATTACAAACCAGCCAGTCTTGTCACAGACTGCAGAAAAACAGTAGTGTTCCTTTACTATCAGAGCAATGCTTATTCAGCCAGTCTTGTCACAGACTGCAGAAAAACAGTAGTGTTCCTTTACTATCAGAGCAAAGCTTATATCAGCCAGTCTTGTCACAGATGTAGAAAACATTACTTTTTCCTTACTATAAAGAGCAATGCTTATATCAGCCAGTTTGTCACAGACGCAGAAAAACAGTAGTGTTCCTTTAACAAATCAGAGCAATGCTTATATCAGCAGTCTTGTCACAGATGTGGGAAAAACGACTGTTCCTTTACATCAGGAGCAATGCTTATATCAGCCAGCTTGTCACAGACTGCAAAAAACAGTAGTGTTCTTTTACTATCAGAGCAATGCTTTTTATATCAGCCATCTTTTTCACAGACTGAAAGAAAAACAGTACTTGTTCCTTAACTATCAAAAACAATGCTTTTTTATCAGCCAGCCCTTGTCACAGACTGCAGAAAAACAATACTCAATAGTGTCCTTTACTATCAGAAAATGTTATATCAGCCATTTTGGGTCACGATGTAAAAAAACAATACTCAATAGTGTTCCTTTACTATCAGAAAATCCCTTATACAGCCAGCCCCTGCCCACAGACTGCAGAAAACAGTAGGTTCCTTTACTATCAAGCAATGCTTATATCAGCCAGTTTTTGTCACGACTTTCAGAAGATAAAAAAACAGTATGTTCCTTTACTATCAGAGCAATGCTTATATCTTTTATCACCAGTTTTGTCACAGCTGCAGAAAAGCAGTGTGTTCCTTTACTATAGAGCAAACTTATATCAGCCAGTCTTGCACAAGACTGCAGAAAAACAATAAACTGATAATAATAATAATAATAATAATAAATGAGTGATAAAAATGATGATAATCATAATAATGATACTACTAAAAAATAGTAATAAAGATAATAACATATTGATAGTGATGATGATGATGGATGAATGATGATAATAATGATGACAATAATAAAACGCTAATGACGAGGGGACAACAACAACAACAATAATGATAAAAACTAATAAAAACAATTAACACACAATGATGATAAAAATTTTAAAAACATAATAAAATGGACTTTGCAGAGCCTGAATCTTTGTAAATCAAGCAAATCAAGCGCTTGCAAGTTCCATTCATCTCATCTACACAGTTAACCATTCACAAAAGATTACATATCTTTAAATGTTGAACAATTTGTGAACCCACACACACCACACACACACACACACTAGAAATTTTCCAGGCAGGGAAGTCTCTCTAAGTATAAGGGTCACTCTTCTGAAACCTGTACAGTTTTGTTACATGGTTGGGGAAAAATTAATATCTGCATTAGATAATGGTTTCAGTTGTTTTTAAGAGATTTATGATTGCTTGATCAGGTAAAATTAAAAGTAAAATGACAACTCTCTGAGAACATAAAAAAAGTTAGGCTTATATCCATATACAGAAATAATGTGTGTCTTGAGGCTGGATTGAAAGTTCAAATATTGTTCCATTATCATTGAGCAAATACTTATAATTATCTATCAGTCTTGTCACACACTGAAGACAACAATATTGTTGCTTACTATCACAGTGATGCTTTCCAGTAATGATAATAATAACAACAATACATGTATGGAATTTATACATTGTGCATATCTTGTGAGAAAAAATCAAACTCACATTCAGTTGTTCTGAATACACATGCAACAAGTCACACATAGACTTAACAAATAATCCAGACGTCAAGTTCTGACTGGTAACATGCTGCTGTTCTGCAATATTTATGAATATTCCATACCAACAAAACTGAAAGTTGGAAATTGGAAAAATTCCCATTGTCAACTATAACAGTATAAAAAAAAATGAACGCTGACTGGAGAGGGAAAAGTGAGAAACGGACAATTTGCTCCTGCAAGACCAGGGCGTGTAATATGTTTATTGTTGTTGTTTTAACAGGTTGAAATAACAAAAAGGGAAATTCATCATTAGCTTGCAACTTCAGGTACAAGGTCAACAAAGCCTATAGTTTTATTATAATCAATCGTTCCCTGAAGTGGAATGCGACTACCAATAAACTAATGTGGCAAACGAGGAATACACAAACATCTCGCCCGGAACATCTGCGTCTGTGAAGTTCATTTTTTTAAAAATCATTCAAAATTCAAAATGAACAACGACTCCTGTTGCCTGAGAAATTTTTTTTTAATCCACTCTAGCGGAAAAGTGGTTCCGTGCAATCTGACTTCATTTTCTTGGAGGGTCATGCTGAAGATCAGGGGGCCCCATGACAAGCTAGGGGAATTTTCAAAGGCATGTGGCCGCGCAGCCTAGCACTAAACCCACACCAGAAAGAAGACGTGGAGTGTGCTGAGGCAAGGCTGCCTCTGGTCTCTGTGTTAGAATTGTGTGAAGTATGGGTGTTCCCTCACCTTGCCAGCTGACACAGTCCTTCTTCTAGCATAGTATGTATACATACAACAATGTATAAAAATTCTCTTCCTGTTTTCTGTACAGGCCAGTCCCTAAACTGGATAACTCAGCAGACAGCAAACGCCCATGTCTGTAACAGGCACCAGTCACCATGCTTAAAATCAGGAGGCCCAAGGCAAGCTATGTAGAATAGTTTTAAATACATTGTAGAATGGTAGGGAAGACCAGCTGAGGAAGACTAAACTGTAAATCAAAGCTTCTGAAGGTATAGTACAGTTTTAGAAGAAGTATATGAACAATTAACAAAAAATCTAGATTGAAATAAATAGTCATGAGGCTGGATTTAAAACTGTCATAACTAGGTTTCAGGCGAAGAGAAGGGAAACCATTCCAGGTCGATGGGCCTGAATAGAGAAAGAGCGGCGGCCCAAAGGTGAATTTGGTTCAACCTAGGTATTTGTATGCACAAGCTGCCAAGGTATCTGATCACTGGCCTGGGGGAGAGAGGGGATAAGGGGATAACAGGGCTGAGAGGGGGGGGGGGGGGGGGGGGGGGGGTTAGCAAAGCTTTGTTTTGGTTGTAGGGCAGATTGAGTTTTGGGGTTTGTAAGGGTATCCGTTTACTTTAAACATGTCTCCTGGTGGTTTTTCGATAGGCAGGAGGGGGCTGGGGGGTGGGGGTTGAATTTTAGGTGGCGATCTGATCTTGCACTCTGTGCCATTGGGATGTGACTGAAACTCATCACTGATGGACAGAGAAGAAAGGGGGGGGGGGGGGTAGGTCAGAAAGGAGAGAAAAAGGAGGGAAAGAAGGGGTCTTTGATTTTGATGACTAGTGAGCCTTTCTTTTCATCCAATTTAACAAAAAATTAATTTTTAATTTTATTCTTTTATAATTTTTTTTTTAAATCAAGGATAATGGAATAAGCACTTATGTGCTTTTTTTTTTACATCCAGTCCCCATGTGTATGCGGTTTGTAAATTCTGTCATCTGTTCCCACTGGCACACAATGGCCTATTCTTACGAAAAGCAGAACAGGATTTACTGTGTGCACAAGATGTTCTACGTGCGTTCGCACATGGGACCTTGGTTTATAGTCTCATCCAAAGGACTTTTGGGGAGAGTGGAGTCGGCACTGATGTTAACTCCAGAGGAAAATATTACCTTGAACGGGATTGAACCTGGGTTGTCAGATTGCAATTGGCTAGAGTAGGGTGGGGAAAGGGGCTATTGTATGCTCTTTGCAATTTACAACAGGCGGGCGATGGGTGGGGGAGAGAAGGGGATGGGTGATAGTAGGCACAGACCCTACATCTGATTTAGCATGTCGTAGGCCTAGGCCTAGCGGTGATGTGTAGCCTGTACCTTGAGGGGAGGGTAGTTAAAGAGCACTTTGCCCTCTGACTGTTCACAAACAAGTCCCTGGCTTGAATCTCTGTGTGTGTAGCGTGTTGTAAGTGTGCTGTCACTGAGCACCACAGCACCGTTGTTGGGAGTCCTCATCCGCGGAGCTTTGGGCCGTTGTCAGGATACTGGCCGCAGTGCACGGGTCAGGATGGGACACATCAGCGATGGACAGCTGGACTACACAGTTGTCACTATTTGCTAGTGTGGACAATAGCTCGCAGTCATTCAAATTCATTGTCACCCATGGATTACAACTTACAGTATTTGCCTTGAATCAGAATCTTAGCTGTGGTAAAATATATATTATATATATATGAATTTTCAACAGCTTGTTGGTCTTTATCCTAATTTCTATGGTTGACTGATAGAGATTTGGTGGCACAGGGGTGGTATAGTCTATCAGTATCACACATCGTAGGGGGTTATGTTAGGGATCATAGTCTGACCATGATGGAGAGAGGCACTTGGGGACGAATTTCCCCGACATATCTATGAAATAATGTAGAGCGCCAATGGGGCAAGTAATATAAAAAATAAAACAAAGGTTTTTTGTAAGGGGTCCAAGGTGGTGTTTATTTCTTCAATTTTATCATCCACTTAGAAGATAAAAATGTTTTCTCGTGCTTTATTAAACCTTGTTGTAGGCCCCATTATAATTATGGTTTGGTTGCCGTAGGCGTCTGGGGGGTTTAGAAAATAACTTGGGTACCATGGGATGTTTCAGTTTTTACAAAACTAGGTCTTGTTAGGGTCATCTATCTCACCTTGGCCGCAGGGCAGCGAGGCGGTTTAGGTTTCCACACAGCTGAGTGATTGTAAACACATTGGCTACATGCGGGACTTGACTGGGTAAAGTGGGTCAGTAGGTCTGCCCACTGCCGATGGTCTCCTATGGCTGGAGCCCTGACCATCGCATGCACGTAGCTGGCTAGTGATGGTCACAAAGCCGGTTAGAAGGTTACCTTACCATGGAAGGGGGGGGGAGCTTCACTATGCTGGTCATTTCACACACACACACATCTTAACATAATTTTTTTTTATTTACTCATAGGGTCACCTACAGTGTTATTCTTGGCACCCTTTCTTTTCAATACACTGCCTCAGGCTTTATTATCATCACTGAGGGAAAAAACTGTACTTATTTAACATGAAAACTGGTTGTATTAGTTAGGAATACTGTTGTTGTAGTGATATTAACTCAGTTCCTGCACACGATATTATGAGATGGAGGGAGGGAGGGTGGGGGGGGGGGGGGGGGGGGGGGTACGAGAGGGGGAGAGATGAGAGAGGAGAGAGAGAGGAAAAGATGAGATGAGAGCACGAGCTAAAATCCACACAATAAAATTCACTGACTGATACTAATGATAGTGATACAGTGAGTGATAGGCCTACCATTGTAATGGTGTGTACACTGTGTAAGATCAGAATGATGAGAATCTATGTGACAAATGACTCTGAATGCAATGAATCACAGTTAATAGTAATGTAAATAGAATTTAATATTTATATAGCTATGTATCTTGCATTTGTACCTTTACTTATCTTGCATCAGACAAAATCAAAGCAATTGCAATAAAATCATTCTTTACACAGTCTGCATTGCAACCATAGCAAGTATAGTTTTAACAAGTCCAAATGCACACACACACACACACTCAACACACAACACAACACACACACACACACAAGTACATATGGGTACAAATGCACACATACACACACCACACACACACACGAGCGTGCGCGCACGCGCGTGTTATACACTTTGGCAGGGGATGGAATTTTTGGCAGTTGAAAAGCAGGGATATCTATGAAATGAAACACTGCCCAAACAGGAGAGGAAATTCTTAGGTTTGAAACAAATATGTCTTGAGGCCAGATTTAAAAGTGTCACAAGAAGGTCTTTGGCGAAGAGAGATCGGGAGGCCATTCCAAATCGATGGACCAGAAACAGAGAAAGAGCCACAGCCAACAATGGAATGGCTGAATCTAGATGTTCCTCAGCACGAAGAATCAGCAGCAGAGCAAAGTGAACAACAGGGGGTGTACAGGTGAAGACATTCACAGAGGTAGGAGGTACACAATTTTTCTGTGTGTGTGCTTGTTATATGGATGTGTGGTGAGTTCATGCAGCTATACTCACCCTCTGGACTGTTGGTGAGAATCACATCCTTACAAAAACTGCTTTGGCTTGTTGGAATTTTATACAGCATCACATATGATTGCCACGCACAGGAAACAGGAAACGGAATAGGATGAGCGTCCGGATACTACCACACTGGTAGAGTTGCGAGTGGAAAAAAATGTTGTTGTTTTTACATATTTTTTTAAATCATGAAAAAATGAACTGTGCACATGTTTTTTTGGATTTGTGGAAATAGAGCAATACCAGGTGTCACGAGAATGTTGGGAAATAACCTTCAAATGAGGTTTGCCTGTATTCCTACAGCGTTGACCCACGAATGATATTGCTGGTTAAGGAAGCTAGCAGACAACAAAGACTGAGGGGGTTACAGTGTTTGCTGAAAATAAAAAAAAATTCAAACCTACCAAATTTTTTCAATATCACGAGAGTTTTGGGTTCAGAGGCTAGTCTTTCACAAAAAAGTGGTTTTATTCTGTGGATGGCCTTAGTGCGTGCGGTATGAATATAAGAGTTACCATAGAAAAACGAAGGATAAAGAGTGATTTTTAAAATACAGTGTGTAGCCAGAGATAGATCATCCTTGACCTTTTAGCGTCTTGGACATTGCAGATAGATTGTCCTTGACATTGCAGACAGTGGAGGTTACACATAAACGGTTAGCTTTGGCATCCTCAGAAATAAAAAGAACTTTTGTGATGAAAGACTAGCCTATGGACTCAAAACTCATGTGATTTTGCACAAATTTGGTGCTCAAGATTACAAATAAAATTTCAGCAAACCACCCCCCCCCCGTTATACTCAAGTCCTTTGTTGTTGCTAGCTTCCTTGCTGTAGGAACACAAGCAATCCTCATTTTGATGATTATTTCCAAGTTTTATGTCACTACCTGGTATTGCTCTATGCCAGCAATCTCCAAAACAAGTAAACAGTGCATTTTTCATACTTTAAAAATCTGTAAAAAATCACCAAAAAAATATTCGGACCTACACTCAGTACAAAGATACTACATCACCGGCTGCGAATACAGGGGTGTATCTGTGTGAGCACCTGACAATACGGGGGGTGCTTTTGTACTGTGAGTTGGAAAGCTGAGGTGAAGATGAAAATGTTTTTGTTTTGTTTTTGTTTTTAATCAATTCAACATATATTTCAACATTCTTAATAAATACGATCACTATGTTCCTTCTCAAACGCCACAAACCCTCTCAAGAAAAAATATGCTACTGGTTATACCTTTTTTTTTTTTTTAATGTGAAAAAGTACACGATATGTCTTGATCATTACAATACACACAATTAGTTATGGGATAAATGACACTGTCACGATCAATAACTTACACTGCAATTATTATGTGAAAAATGACACTTGTCATGAACAATACAATACACCGCAATATATTATGTGAAAAATGTCACTTGTCTTGATCATATACAATTAATTATGCGAAAAAGTTACACTTGTCATGATTCACTACAATACACATGCAATAATTATGTGATGACACTTGTTTGCGTATCACTGTAAAAGTTTTAAGGTGACATTGGTCAAAATCCTTAGGACTCAGATTCGCATAATTGTTACCCACAAAACTGTTTCTAAATTTACTTGTGGTAATCGAGATTTTTTTTTTCTTCTTTTTACATTTTTTTAAGAAGATCAGTATGTTGTTTAAACAAGGAGTTTTAGATAATTTGTTGCATAACATAGAAACAAATGTACATATATGTTATTACGCAAGTATATATAAGGTTTGCAATATATTCAGATTTTGAATACAACATTCAAACAAGTTAAATTCAGACCTAACAAATGTACAGAAAAAGGAACATGGAAATGGGTTTAGTTTACAAGATTACATTTTGTTGAGTATATCAACAAATATATGCTATCAAAAACAGTTTCTTCAGAAAAGATAAATCTAGTCATCATCATTAGTTGCTTTAATATTGCCATTTACGCAAAAACACTATAAGTCATGTTTGTTTAGCAAACTCTCTTTTGTTTGATATAGTTTTTTCGATATTTTCTAAAAACCCCAAATACCCAAATAGAGGTTCCGTTTTTTGTACTCTAGATTCTGTAAATAAAGAAACTTGTTGCTATTGATTAATAATTCGTCTTGTATTTCATCACTCTTTTGATTCGAGAATCAATATCCATCAAAAATCTGTTCCTTTGTCTGGACTAGATCATGGAGTATTGGTAAAATTTTTTTTCCTGAAGGATGCTTTGTAATTCATTCCAAAAAATGAGAAGTTGTGCTGCAAGCATAGAATAGATGATCAACAGTTTCTTTCTCAAAATTAAGAATGTGCATTTGTTGCTTTCAGCATTTTCTTTTTTTTTCCTGAATATTATGTGTTTGCTTAGAATTTTGTGAATCAGTCTTATCTGGGAACATTTATTTTAATTTCTTTATTTTATGTACTTTGGCAAAAATATTTCTCCAGGTTTGAGATCACTGGTATTGTATTGTTCCATTTATGGCACACACTTGGCTGTTTGTTATCTGCAACCTGAATAGGCATAATAAGGGGTGTCCTTTTAATTGTCAGAATAAACCCCAAAGCCTTTTGAAGGCTATTGACTATTATCATTTATATTGATTGTCCGTTTTGTGATATACTTTTTAATCGGCTTGATCACGCTAAATATGGTAATAAAATTTTTCCTTGATATTTTTATTTCTTCCTTAAATGGTCTTATGTCAAAAAATTTCCCACCTTTTCGTCAACTATATCTGCAATGTGATATATATCGTTGTCTATCCATTCTTTCAATTGAAAAGAGTTTCCACCACTTTAACATTCTCCCTTTTGTAAAATATGTTTTCTGTCCAAAAGATTGTCAAGTATATCAACAAGTTGAACTTGCCTGCTAAACATTTTGTATGCATGGAATGTATCATCCAGAATGCTTCGATTCTTTCCCTAATGGGGTATACAGTAACTTTATTGTCCAGTTCTTTGACAACAGGGCAAATCTCTTCAATGATTAGAACTCAATTATGAATCTGGTTTTAGGTATTCTTATCCATATAAGTTGTAACCCATTAATACTGTTTTAGAGATGGTATTCCAATCTCATTGCTTTATTTGTTTGATTGTGGTTTTTCTCGAGATTCTATCTTGCTTATTTTTCCACACAATCTTAAAACTTGCTTCTGAAGTATATGTTATATAAGCATTTGGTGGATTTGGTAAGATGTATCCAGGATATATCGTTTGGAAAGAATTAATGATTATAGCACTGCCACTCTACCATAGTTGTAATATTCCTTTTTTATCCAGATGTTGAATAGTAGATCTTATTTCTGTTATTTTGTTTATCATAGTTCAGTTTTTCACATTGTGACAAGTCCTGGTTGTAAACCATGATTCCCAGTATCTTTAAAAACTGTTTTGGGTTCCAGTTAACCATTAAATTGGGTCATATACCTTGCATCAGAAATTGTTTTGCTCCCAAGCCATATTACTTTAGTTTTCTCTATATTCATATACAGTCCAGTCACTTTTCCAAATAAATCTAAAGTTTTCATGGAATGTTCAAATGATTTGCTGTCACCTTTAGTTATTAGCTTGTGGTCATCAGCGAACTGTGACAACTTGTATTCTGTGTTCATTAATATAAAATACCTTTGATGTTCGGTTTTTCTCTTAGCATAATTGCTTGATTTTCTGTGAGAGAATAAATAAATATGGAGATATAGGTCACCCTGTCTGCATATCACTCTGTTGGATATTAAACCAGGAGTGCACTGTCCTTTTAAACTATAACTGTAGACTTAATATTTCTTGTAGGAAGGGTTGAAATCCAACAAAGTATATCTTTTCCATATCAAATGCTTTTAAATACCTTTGAATATGAAACTGCCAACTTAATGAATCAAAAGCCTTTCAAAATCATTGGAAACATTAACTTACCTGGAAGGTTTTTCTTTTTTAGGTAATTATTAGATCATACTCAATCTTATTTTATCTCTATATATCTGTTAAGCAAAATCCTGTTCTGATTTCATTGATGGTTTGGGAAGAAACTGTTTTTATTCGATTAGCTATACAGGATGAGCCTATTTAATAAATAAACTTTTTGTAAGGATATTGCCTTCCATATTTTTTTATAAATTCTTTTGGTTTGTCATGTTTAGGGTTACATGTAAATTAATCCTTCTTTTTGTGTGTTTGTTAAGTCCCCATCTCTAAAGGATCGATTAAAGCTTGACTACAAAAGAACCAAGTTGTTTCAAAAAAACTTGAAGGAATTCTGGGTTAAATCCATCAGAGCCTGGGCTTTTGCCATGTTTCATATTTCTAAGAGTGCATCCAGCCTCCTTCCAATGTTATTTCACCTTCAAGCAATTTTTTTTTTTCTTCGCTTGATAGCTGGGGAACTTCTGTGAGAGTGCTTTAATCTCTTTCTTTTACTTTTCGTTCTTTTTATAGGTTTTCATAATATTCTTTAAAACTTCCAATAAGAATATCCTCAGATTTATATAGCGCCTTGTCATTTGAAATAAACTTTGGCATATATTTTCTGATATAATTTCTTGTTTCTAAATTCAAAATTACTTTGTGATCTTTTCTCCCTCTTATCCCATCTTGCTTTTGATCTAAGAAGAACACATTTATTTTTAAAACTTCTCTATTGGGCTGTTAGTTCACTTACTGAAATTCTTTAAGTTCTGACATGTCCAACTCTTGTTTTGTTTACTTTTTCTCTACTTCTTGATTTGTTTTCTAGTTTTTGTTCCTCTTGCTCATCTCACTTTTTTTTTCTGTGGTGCATTGGCTATTGTCTTGTTCCTAATCTGTTCAGCAGGGGAATCGTAAAACACATTTTTCTGGAAACTGTTAAATTTATAGGAGTTTCAGTTAATGCTGCCAGTTGTTCTGGCGTTAGTTGACTCAGGCTGCATTCTACTGCAATAACAGGTTATTTTGTTTCGTTAAGGGCTTGGGTGTTTCTGGCGAGCCTGGTGGTGTGTGTGGGTAAAGTTGAACAGTTCGCGCCTGCTCGGCGGGGGGGTACCACTATGGGGTATCGCATATGTAGCTTGGTAGGTGCTGTGCAGTGTGCCTGTGGGGTGCGATGACCCTTGGATAATTTAGTGGTGGTGGGGCCGGGGGGGGTGAAGGGTGGGAGGGGAGGGGGGGGGGGGGGGTTGGGGGCGTGGGGTTGGAGGGGGGGGGGGGTTGGGGGAGGGGGGTCGCACGTGGTGTTGGGGGGGGGGTATGGTGGGGAGGGGGGTGGGGGGGGGAGGGTGGTGGTTGGGGGGGGAGGGGGTGGGGGGAAGTGTTGCAAGGGGGGGGTGTGAGGGAGTGGCCGGGAGGGAAGAGAGGGAGGTGACGGATGGGGGGTTTGGGAGTGGGGTGTGGGGTCGGGGGGGTTGGTGGGGGCTGGGGTGGTGGGGGGGTGAGGGGTGGTGGGGGGGTGAGGGCGGGGGTGAGGGGGGGTGGTGGGGGTGAGTGTGGAGGAGAGTGAGGGGGTGGAGGGGGGTGAAGGGTGGAGGGTGGGGGGTGGGGCGTGGTGGGAGGGGTGGTGAGGGGGGGTAAGGGGGGGGGGTGGAACTATGTGGTGTGGGGTAATATGGGGGGGGGGTGGAGGGGGGAGGGGGGGGTGGGGGGGAGGTGTGGGGGGGGGAGTGGGGGGGGTGGGGGGTGGGGGGGGGGGGGGGGGTGGGGGGTGGGGGGTGGGGGGGGGGGAGGGGGTGGAGGGGGGGGGGGTGGGGGAGGGGGGTCTAGGGAGGGGAAGGGGTGGGGGGGGGAGGGTGTTGGGGTTTGTATATTTTTTTCTTTTTTATTTTTTTCTCATTTGTTTTATTTTTTTTTTTATTTTTTTTTTTTCTTTTTTCCTTTTTTTTTTTTTTTTTTTTTTTTTTCATCTATTTTTTTTATTTTTTTTCTTATTTATTTTTTTTTTTTTTTTTTTTCTTTTTTTATAATTATTTTTTCTTTTTTGTTTTTTCTTTTTTTCTTTTTTTCTTTTTTTATTTTTCTTTTTTTTTTTTTTTTTTTTTTTATATCAGGCTCTTCCACAGACAAAGATAGTACTCAGAGTGAAGGAAAAAATCTAATCTGCTTTGTTTTAAAGGTCTTGTCTTTCTCCATGTGAATCTTTATAATTGGGGTTGTATTTCTCTCATATATTGATGGACTGTTAATTCTTCAATCATATTTAGCACACTGTCTCGAGCTTTAGGGTTGTTGATATGTTTATAATTATTCGTAATCAGGGGAGGGGTCTAGACAGGTTCCAATCATCCAACACAGAATAATTTTACGTGTTTTTAAAAGCGTTTATAATTACATCTTTTAAGTGTGATTAAAATTCAGGGTGTCTCTGTTAGGTCATTAAATATTAAAACAAAGAAAGCAGATCATGTGTCCAGAAATCTAAATAAAACTATTACAAAGTTCCATTCTGTTCTCTTTTCTCTTTTATCTTAACTTCAAATGTATTATTGAACAGTAATGCACACCTTGGAGTTTGATTCTCATTAGAAGAAAAAAAAACCTTGAAGCCCACTTGCTGTAACAAAAGATTCTAATTTCTTATCAAAATGGGTATCTTGTAAACAAAAAACTGAATGGGACTTTTGCTTAGGTATTGAAATATCACGGTCTCTTTTCGCATCACCTAATTCCTTGGCAGTTCAAAGATACAACAGAAATACTATCCATATATAGTTAATACTTTTGATAATGCTGGAAACCTGAAAGCAATGACTCTCCACTATGGTCTTTAAAAAATACTTTGTTTGTTCTATTTAAGCATCAAACTGCAACCCTATGTTACAAGAAAAAAGCAAAACAAAAAGTTGTGGACAAAACAAGTAATTTTCAAAAAGTAAAAGTGCATAGAGCACAGAAAAAAAACTTTGTGAACACCGTTCATGGAGCAAAGGGTCTGTGTCTAGTTCACCTATAACATATTCCTTCTCTTATCATTATGTGCAACACAATTCAAACTACAGCAACTACTACTACCACCACCACCCACTATTACTATCTAATACTACTTATACTACAAATATAACTACTATACTACCTACATACCACCACCATACTACACCACTACGCTTTATTACTATACTACTTCAAAACGCTGCCGTTGCTGCTGCTGCTTGCTGCTGATGCTACTTCTATACTATTACCTCTACTACTTCTGCTGCTGCTGCTGCTGCTACTGCTACATATTCACCTATACTCTACTACCACCTACCACCTCCACCACACAACACCACCACCCCACCCACCCACACACCACTACCTCTACCACTACTACTACTATACTATTTCTACTACTACTACTGCCGCTGCTTTCTAATGCCGCTGCTGCTATCCCTACTACTACTATCTACCACTATCTATACCACTACTATTTACTACTACTACTACTACTACCATACTATTTAACTACTACTTACTACTACTACCACCAATATACTACTACCACCAGCTACCACCACTACTACCACCACTACCACTACTACTACCACTACTACTCTACTACTCTACCCACTACTTACACTACTTACTACCACTACTACTCACTAATAACTACCACTACTACTACCTTACTCCACAACTTCTATCTATACTGCTGCCGCTGCTTTGCTGCGCTGTCTATTACTAATACTACTACTACTCGTATAACTACGATATTACTACTTACTTTACTTTATTACTGCTACTACTTCACTACTACTAGCCTACATTACAACTACCACTACCACCGCCAACACCACCCACATACAACCTATGCTACTACAAAATACCACTACACCACTAACATCAAAAAACCCCACACCTGCAATCATATTGATGATGCTAATGGATAACATCAGCCACCATCAATGTAATAATAACAAATATTGTACAAGAGGAGATCGACACAGGGGGGAAGGAAGGAAGCGAAAACTTCCTTTTACTACGTCCCTGGCGAAAAGAAAATCTTTCAGCTCTCGATACCCGATATAAGCCTCAATGGGATGCATTCTAATAATCATATTGTCCACGTACTCTCCTTCACACGGATCCCTCCCCTCATCCTCTCTTCCTCTCCTCCCCTTCCTCTCACTCCCCCTCTCTTTACACACACACAAATTTCTATAGTGGAAAACTCGTGTTTTCCCCTTAAATAGTACATACAGGGGTGGGGTGGGTGGATTGGGAATTATATGAGCAAAGTTTTAGAATGCAGCCAAACCTAAATACTGCACATCGAGATAATAATTATACATAGTATCCACCCTCCTGCGCAACGACACCACCACTCAAACTCTCCCCCCCCCCCCCCACCCACCCCCACTCGCTTCATAACAAACACAAACCACACACACACCACACTCACTCACTCCCCACACATATTTCTCCCTCATTGGACTGTATGTTTTTAAATTTCTTCTTGGTTTGTTTTCTTGTTTTTATTGTGTGGAATGTATGGGTATGAATTTATTTAATGTATTCATGACATATAATTTGAAAACGGTATTATAATCTAAAATGAGTGTTGATGGGATCGCATACTGTTTTGGGAATAATATTATTGGATATATATCTTGAAATACACACACACACACTCTTGTCTCTCACCATTTTATCGTCCTGCTTATAGTCAATAGTATATCCTTGATTGAAGGATTCTATTTTTATATTTTCAATACTTTTATTGGACTTTGCCTCTGTACTTAAGTTTTAATGAGTGCCCTATTTCAATATCTATTTAATTATTTGTAAACAAGTCTGTGTACCCATTTGACAATGAGTAGATGTTTTATCTTTTGACTTATTAAGTTGGTTGTGTTATTTTTCTTGGCTTTGATGTTGTTGTTCTTGTTGTTGTTGTTTTTTGTCTGTTTTTCTCTTTGTTTATCATTTGTGTTGGTTTGAGTTTTTTTTCTCCTTTGTTGGTTTAACCGGTTGTTTTGGTTAGGTTTGTTGGGGGGTGGGTGGTTAGGGGTGGGGTTTTTTTTGGATTTTGCTTTTATTTACTTGCTTGGGAGGGGGGGTGGGGTTGTTGGGGGGGAGCTCAGTTTGAAAAGGGTTATATTCCTTGTTTTTATTGTGAGACTGTATAAGTATTGGGTAATATTTTAAGATGTATCCCTAACGGGGCGGGGACTGGTTGTAAAAATGCACGTGTGCTTATTCATTATCCTCGAAATAAAAGAATTTGTCATTGTCATTGTCTCTCTCTCTTCGTCGCCTCGCTCGCTAGCTGGTTGCTTACTCGCTCTATCTTGCTCACTCCTACACCAACTTGCACAGCACCCAAACACTCGCTCACTAAAAGCGCACCATCTCGCCACACGTATGGACACTGTCTCATTGAACAACATCCGCGGCAGATGACGCTCCCCACCCATGTTCACTTTTCTTCCGGCGTCCTCACCCGCTGGGCCAGAGCTCCAGGCTCCTCCCAGCCCCAGCCAACTGTGTTGCCACCACTCCAAGGCAGCGCACGGGCTTCGGGGATGACATAGCGAGAGCACCCCCACCACATACCCTGTTTGCCTCTCACCCGGAAGAGGAACAGTCCCGTCCTAACTGCCATATTGGCTACACACCGGTATTAAAATACAATCACTCTTTTCCTTCTGTTTTTCTATAGTAACTCTATTCATACCGGCACGCACTAGGATACCCACAGAAATAAAAAAAACCCACTTTTTTGTGAAGACTAGCTCTGGACTCAAATACCTCATTGTGATTTTGAACAAATTTGGTTAGGTTTGAATTTTTTTTATTTGTCGCAAACACTGTACCCCCTCAGTCTTTTGTCGTTGCTAGCGTCCTTACTGCAATATGCTATGCGCGGCGGTCAACGCATGTAGGAATTCAGCAACCTCATTTGATGGTTATTTCCAACTTTCTTCGTGACTACCTGGTTTGCTCTATGTCCTCAATCCATAAACCAAGTGCTCTACAGTGCTCATTTCATGATTTAAAAATTCTCGTGAAATCACCACAGTTTTTTCACTCGCACTTATATGAGATACTACTTGACCCCCAAAATTAATTACCGGTGTGTAGCTATGCCGTTCCAGCTCAGCTTTCCACCGCCTACAGAGACCCTAGGCCCACTGAAAAAACCTGGGTTGGCGGGGTTTCGGCACCTATGTTCGCCCTCACGGGGCACAAGCGCGCACGCACGCACGCACGCGCGCGCAACACACATCACACTAACACTCCAAATCAAGCAAAACAACAAACATAACCCGAATGGCGACTCAACAGCGACCCGAAACCGTTGACACCAGACCGCGGGACCCAAGCACTACAGTTTCACACTTGCCTGTCTTTCCTCCTCTTAGCACCATGGGTTGGTGTTGATAGTTTAAGAATAAAAAAATAACGGAACTGCAAAGATTGGGAAACGATAAACGCGTCCATACGGCTGAGAACAAGTCACATTCGCGGGGGGACATTTTGGCTAATTTATTCCGCACGCCAGCCACACTCCCACACCAACACCACACACACCACACTACAGACTCAGTGCGCCCCCCCCCCCCCCCCCCCACCCCCCCCCGCCCCCCCCCCCAAACAGACAGTACCCCACAACCAAAGAAGACATCACGCACACATGCGCGCGCACGCGCGCGCCCCCCCGCTCCCCAAATGACTCACACGAACACACACACGCACACACACACACACACACACGCACACACAGCACACACACACACAAACATCACACACAAACACACACAAAACAAACACACACCAAACACACACACTCGCGCACGCCAATCACAACACACATACACGCACGCACGCCGTTACGCCTGCCCCGCCCGCACGCACAACACACACACTCACACACACACACACAAGAGCACCGCAAGTCCTGATCTCTAGACGATGCAGGAGTAGTGTGGCGGGTGGTGGAAGTCTAACATCTGGTTTTAGTCTCCTCAATCCACTCTTGCCTTTCTGACATCTGTCTTTGTCCTGCATAGCATCTCTACCACAGACTCAGAGATCGAGAGGTTTGCTCAAAAAACTCCATGGCGCCTTCTTCAGGAGGGCGGGACCTGCACGCTTCGTCCTCCGCTCTAGGGACAGGTCCTGGTGACAGGGTTCAGCAGCGGAGGAGGAGGAGGGGAAGAAGCCCTCGCTCTGGAGACGTTCGGCATGCTGGGACTGTTGTTACAGTCACCACACAGCTCTTCTCTGTCTTTCTTGAAGGGCGTTGATTTGTTTTATATCATCACCTATATCCCTGTTTCTTGTTTTCAAGCGTTTCTATTTTCTTTCTCAGAAAATCGTTTTCTTTTTTATGTCGAATATTTTCTGATAAAATTTTGTCAAAGGCCTGAATGGTTCATTATTATTTTTGTTTCTGCCTTCCTCTTATAATCTCTCCATCTTATCAGAATTGTAATGGACACTTGATTTTGTCGTCGTTGCCATCCATGATGTCCACCCCATCGATCCCTGATTTTGTGTTATCTTCAGTAGTTCGTAAAGCAAGTAATTTGTTGCTGTTGCTGGTCTGTAATCTTCCTTTTCTGGCTTAAAGATCTTTCCCTCCCCTTGTTTTTTTCCTCCACTGTTTGACCCTTTCTAGAGGATCAAAGTGGAGCAGTTTCGTGTGATTTTCTCACTGCCAATGGAGCCGCTGCTTGGGCCTGTGGTGGCGCTTGCTGCATTTGGGTGGGTGGTGTCTTTTTTGGTGTGGCATTTCCTAACCGTAAGCAGTAAGCCACAGCTTATAACTCAAGACTCCTGCCACTGCTCCTCTTATCAGGCATTCAGTTGGATATCGTGAAATAGAAAAAAATAGAAAAAAAAAAGAGTTGACATGAAAATACAATTTACGTACCGTGTCTTTCCGTCACAAAGGAAATGATAGGAAAATAGAGGATAAGACAGCATCATCCAAGTTTTCTTTTCATCCAGTTCTTTACACCTAGTTTCTTTGCCAAGTCAAATACCACCATAACTTAGCCAGTAGTTGCTGTTCTCTATGAATGCACGCCCCTTCAGTTGCATCTTCTTTTGTCCGAGGAACCACCGACCACTGAAAAAAATCGAATTCAGCCTTTTGGGGCCGGAGCGCTGGCGAACACGACCTACCGACCGTGAGGCAAGGTTAGTTATGTTCAAGTTTGAAAAAAATGTTGCCTGTGGTAGCCTATTTCAAACAATGTAGGCAACCTTCCAAGCGAAAACTTGTTCAACAAACTTGTAAGTATGCAGGAATACGTGAAACTGAAAGGTAGGCCAGGTAGACTGCAAAAGGAGTGATTTTGCTGTTATACTTCAAGTTCTTCGATTGTTCTAGGGCCTAAGCTAGTGGCATTATGTACTTACTTAATCGTACTGTACTCTCAAGATCGCTTTGTGGGGGAAAACACAAGATGGGAATTTGCAGCTTGACAGCAGAATGTCTTTCAGACTGGACAAGAAATTGTATTGGTAATCATTTTCAGGTCTTGTTGTGTATGTGTGTGTGTTTATTTCTTTTATTTTTATTTATTTAATTATTTTATTTCGTGATAATGGAATAAGCATTATGTGCTTTTTAACACCCAGTCCCCGTGTGTATGCGGTTTTGTAAATTGTCATCTGTTCCCACCGGCACACAATGTCTTCTGAAAAGTGGAACAGGATTTTACATGTTCTCCGTATGTTCTGTGTGCATTTGCACAGGGGACCTCAGTTTATAGCCCTCATCGGAAGGATGGTGTGTGGGTTTGCTTTGGGTTGGTTCTTTGCTTTAAACGTCTTTTGTTTAAACTAGTTTAAGTGATATTAGATGATGGGAAAAAGTTGATGACAAAAATGGAGGAGTGGAGGGGGGGGGGGGGGGAGGGGGGAAAGAATGTGTATGATGAGCATGTGAAGTTGGGTGCTACAGAGGGAGGTGGGGGGGGGGGGGGGGGGGGAAGGAGAGGAGTGTGTGGACTGTGTGTGTGTGTGGGTGTGATTTCTTCACGCTTTCACTTAGGTGTGAATACCATACTTTTAAGTGCCGAGGAAACTGCATCTGTGCATGAACACACAGTGTCACACAACACACACTCAACCCACCGCACACAAAACAACTTTTTTACCAAAAAAAAACACATACAATTAAAAATTAAAGCCTGTTTAAAGAAGATTATTGTGTTTGATTGCTGACCGAGTTCAATTCGTTCAAGGATTTTTCCTCTGGAGTTAACATCAGATGATCATTTGCCGACTCCACTCCCCAAAAGCCCTTGGATGAGCTAAAACTGAGGTCCCGTGTACGAACGAGCAGAAGAATCTTGTGCACAAAGTTAAAACCTGTTCTGCTTTTCAGAAGAGTAGGCCATTGTGTGCCTGTGGAAAGGGGTGACAAAATTTACAAGACCCCATACATGCAGGGACTGGATATAAAAAACGCACATGACTCATGAGTGCCATTATCCTAAAAAAAAAAAAAAAAAAAAAAAAAAAATAGGGCACTATTGAATTGAATGCCCCATATATATATATATATATATAATATATATATTATATATATATATATATTAAATATATAAATGTCTTTCTTTCAGGATTTTTGTTGTGTCTTGAATACTCAGTGTGTTTCTCTTGTCAACAGAATCCTGAGGTAGGCAAGCCCTCCTTTTCCAACTGCCATAGTGGCATGCAACTAGACAGTCTTAAGGCAAGTACAGCCAAGTGGAGCCCATCCCTCTCCTGACTGGCTTTTTGGGTCGGGGTTGGCTCCCCCACATGGAACAGGTAGTACTGGTTTACATGGTTACCAGTAGCAGGAGAAACACCCTGACCTGATAACAGGTGACCTGTCACATAGAATCTATAAGTAGGTAGGCCTAGTGGCAGCCCCCCCAGTTATTATTTTAACACTGCTAAAATTGGAAATTTT
>CM054156.1:31799447-31844947 GCA_028751875.1 Rapana venosa
TTCTATGTGACAGGTCACTGTTATCAGGTCAGGGTGTTTCTCCTGCTACTGGTAACCATGTAAACCAGTACTACCTGTTCCATGTGGGGGAGCCAACCCCGACCCAAAAAGCCAGTCAGGAGAGGGATGGGCTCCACTTGGCTGTACTTGCCTTAAGACTGTCTAGTTGCATGCCACTATGGCAGTTGGAAAAGGAGGGCTTGCCTACCTCAGGATTCTGTTGACAAGAGAAACACACTGAGTATTCAAGACAACAACAAAAATCCTGAAAGAAAGACATTATATATATATATATATATATATATATATATATATATATATTATATATATATATATGTGTGCATTCAATTTCATATAGTGTCTACTTTTTTTTTCTTTTTTTTTTAGGATAATGGCACTCATGAGTCATGTGCGTTTTTTATATCCAGTCCCTGCATGTATGCGGTCTTGTAAATTTTGTCATCCATTTCCACAGGCACACAATGGCCTACTCTTCTGAAAAGCAGAACAGGTTTTAACATGTGCACAAGATGTCTTCTGCTCGTTCGTACACGGGACCTCAGTTTATAGTCTCATCCGAAGGACTTTTGGGGGAGTGGAGTCGGCACTGATCATCTGATGTTAACTCCAGAGGAAAAATCCTCTTGAACGAGACTTGAACTCGGGTCAGCAGATCATGAGCACAATGCACATCACTCTAACCACCAGGCTATCCTATCCCCTGCATGTGTGTGTGTTGTGAGTGTGTGTGTGCGTGTGTGTGTGTGAGTGTGTGTGTGTGTGTCACTGTGTGTGTTCATGCACATGTATGCATGGTTGCCATGCAGGCACTTATAATGTAGTATGGTATTGTTCACACTCTAAGTTGTAAAGCGTGGAAGAAAATCACACACACACACACACACACAGTACACACACACTCTCTCTCTCTTCCCCCCCCCCCCCCCCCTCCCCCACTCTTCTCCTCTGTAGGCACTCCAACTTTCACATGCTCATTCATACACATTCTTTCCTCCTCCCCCCCCCCCCCCCCCCTCCACTCCCTTCCATTTTTGTCATCATACTTTTCCCTATCATCTAATATCACTTAAACTAGTTAAAGCAGAAAGACGTTTAAGCAAAGAACCAACCAACGCACCCACACACACAGTCCTTCCGATGAGACTATAAACTGAGGTCCCCTGTGCAAATGCACACAGAACATCTGGAGAACATGGTAAATCCTGTTCCACTTTTCAGAAGACATTGTGTGCCGGTGGGAACAGATGACAATTTACAAAACCGCATACACACGGGGACTGGATGTTAAAAAGCACATAAGTGCTTATTCCATTATCATCGATATAAAAGAATTAAATAAATAAAAATAAAAGAAATAAACACACACACATACACACCAAGACCTGAAAATGATTACCATTACAATTCTTGTCAGTCTGAAAGACATTCTGCTGTCAAGCTGCAAATTCCATCTTGTGTTTTCCCCCACAAAGCGTTCTGGTGAGTATCAGTACTATTAAGTAAGTACTAATGCCACTAGCTTAGGCCTAGAACAATCTGAAGAACTTGAAGTTGAACAGCAAAATCACTCCTTTTGCAGTCTACCTGGCCTACCTTCAGTTTCACGTTTCCTGCATACTTCAGCAAGTTGTTGTACAAGTTTTCGCTTGGAATGTTGCCTACAATTGTTTGAAATAGGCTACACAGGCAACATTTTTCAATCTGACTTGACACCTGCTCACGGTCGGGGTAGGTCGTGTTTCGCAGCGCTCCGGCCAAATGGTCTGAATTCGATTTTTCAGTGTCGGTGGTTCATCGGACAGAAAGAAGATGTGCACTGAAGGGGCGTGGCTTTCATAGAGACAGCAACTACTGGCTAGAGTTATGGGTGGTATTTGACTGGGAAAGAAACTAGGTGGAAAGAAACTGGATGAAAAGAAACTGGATGATGCTGTCTTTCCTCTGTTTCCTTCATTTCCTTTTGTGACGGAAAGACACGGTACGTAAATTGTATTTTCAGTGTCAACTCTTTTTTTTTTCTTTTTTTTTCACGATATACAACTGAAGTGCCTGATAAGAGGAGCAGTGTAGGAGCCTTGAGTTATAAGCTGTGGCTTACTTGCTTACGGTTAGAAATGCCACCAAAAAAGACACCACCCACCAAAGGCAGCAAGCGCCACCACAGGCCAAGCAGCGGCTCCATTGGCAGTGAGAAAATCACCGACACTGCTCACTTTGATCCTCTGAAGGGTCAAACAGTGGAGGAAAAAAACAAGGGGAGGGAAAGATCTTTAAGCAAGAAAAGGAAGATTACAGACCAGCAACAGCAAAAAATTACTTGCTTTACGAACTCTGAAGATAACAGCAAAATTCAGATCGAGGGGGTGGACATCATGGATGGCAACGACGATCAGAAATCAAGTGTCATTACAATTCTGAGTAAGATGGAGAGATTTATGGAGGAAGGCAGAAATCAAAATAATAATGTTACTTTTCAGCTTGACAAAATTTTATCAGAAATATTCGACATAAAAAAAGAAAACGAGTTTCTGAGAAAGAAAATAGAAACGCTTGAAAACAGAAACAGGGATTTAGGTGATGATATAAATCAACGCCTTCAAGAAAGGACAGAGAAGAGCTGTGTGGTGACTGGAACAGACAGTCCCAGCATGCCGCAACGTCTCCAGAGCGAGGGGATTCTTCTCCTCCTCCTCCTCCGCTGCGGACCATGTCACCGGACCTGTCCTCTAGAGCGGAGGACGAAGCGTGCAGTCCCGCATTCTGAGAAGGCGCCATGGAGGTTTTGAAGCAACCTCTCATCTCTGTGTCTGTGTAGGAGATGCAATGCAGGACAAAGACAGATGTCAGAAAGGCAAGAGGTGGATTGAGGAGACTAAAACCAAGATGTTAGACTTCCACCTCACACCTTCTCCTGCATCGTCTAGAGATCGGACTTGCGTGCTCTGTGCTCTGTGTGTGTGTGTGTGTGCGTGCGGGCGGGCAGGCGTACGGCGTGCGTGCGTGATTGTGTGTGTGTTTGCGTGCGTGATGTTTTGTGTGTGTTGTGCGTGGTTTGTGTGTGTGTTTTTGTGTGTGTTTGTTTTGTGTGTGTTTTTGTGGTGATGTTTTGTGTGTGGATGTTTGTGTGTGTGTGTGTGTGTGTGCGTGTGTGTTGTGTGTGGTGGTGTGTGTGCTGTGTGGTGTCTGTGGGGGCGGGGCGGGCGCGGGGTGCGGCGCGCTGGGTGCGGATGTATGCTTGGTTGGGGGATGTTGTTTGGGGGGGGGGGGGGGGGGGGGGGGGGGGGGGCGCACTGAGTCTGTAGTGTGTGTGTGTGGGTGTTGGATTGTGGGCTGGCGTGCGGAATTATTAGCCAATGTCCCCCGCGAATGTTGACTTGTTCTCAGCCGTATGGACGCGTTTATCGGTTTCCGAATCTTTGCAGTTCAGTTATTTTTCTTAACTATCAACACCAACCATGGTGCTAGAGGAGGAAGAGACAGGGCAGTGTGAATGTAGTGCTTGGGTCGCGGTCTGGTGTCACGGGTTCGGGTCGCTGTTGAGTCGCCCATTCGAGGGTTTTGTTTTGTTTGTTTGCTTGTTTGGTGTGTGTGTGTGTGTGTGTGCGCGCGCGCGCGTGCGTGCGTGCGCGCTTTGTGCCCCGTAGGGGCGAACATTGGTGTCGACCCGCCACCCAGGTTTTTTTCAGGTGGGCCTGGGTCTCTGTAGGCGGTGGAATGCTGAGCATGGTACGGCATAGGCTACACACTGGTATTAATTTTGGGGTCAAGTAGTATCTCTATAGAGTGCGAGTGGAAAAAACTGTTGGTGATTTTCACAGAATTTTTAAAGCATGAAATGATGCACTGTGCACTTGGTTTTTGGATTGAGGACATAGAGCAATACCAGGTAGTCACGAGAAAGTTGGAAATAACCATCAAATGAGGTTTGCCTGTATTCCTACAGCGTTGACCCCGCGCATGCATATTGCAGTAAGGAAGCTAGCAGACAACAAAGGACTGAGGGGGTACAGTGTTTGCTGAAAAATAAAAAAAATTTCAAACCTACCAAATTTTTTCAAAATCACATGAGTTTTGAGTCAGAGGCTAGTCTTTCACAAAAAGTGGTTTTTATTTCTGTGGATGCCTTAGTGCGTGCGGTATGAATATAAGAGTTACATAGAAAAACAGAAGGAAAAGAGTGATTTTTTAATACCGGTGTGTAGCCATATGCAGTTAGGACGGGACTGTTCCTCTTCCGGGTGAGTAGGCAAACAGGGTAGTGTGGTGGGGGTGCTCTCGCTATGTCATCCCCGAAGCCGGGTGCGCTGCCTTGGTGGTGGCAGTCACTGTTGGCGTGGGGCTGGGAGGGCCTTGGAGCTCTGGCCCAGCGGGTGAGGACGCCGGAAGAAAGAGTGATCATGGTGGGGAGCGTCATCTGCCGCGGATGTTGTTCCATGAGACATGTGTCCATACGTGTGGCTGAGGATGGGTGCGCTTTTTGTGAGCGAGTGTTTGGGTGCGTGTGCAAGTTGGTGTAGGTGTGTGCTAGATAGAGCGAGTAAGCAAGCCAGCTAGCGAGCGAGCGAGGAGAGAGAGAGACAATGACAATGACAAATTCTTTTATTTCGAGGATAATGAATAAGCACACGTGCTTTTTTACATCCAGTCCCCGCCCGTTAGGGATACATCTTAATAATAATAACCCAATACTTATACAGTCTCACAATAAAAACAAGGGGAAATAACCCTTTTCAAAACAGCTCCCCCCCAACAACCCCCCCCCCCCCCCCCCAAGCAAGTAATTTAAAGAAAATCCTAAAAATACCCCACCCCTACCCCCACCCCCAAAAAACCCTAACCAAAACAAACAAACAAACAAGGAGAAGAAAAACCAAACCAACAAAAGATGATAAAAAAGAGAAAAACAGACAAACAACAAAACAAGAACAACAACAAAGCAAGAAAAATAACACAACCAAACTTATAAGTCATAAAGATAAACATCTACACATTGTCAAATGGTACACATACTTGTTACACATAATTATAAGATATTGAAATAGGGCACTCATTAAAACTTAAGTACAGAGGCAAGTCCAATAAAGTATTGAAAATATAAAAATATGAATCCTTCATCAGGATATACTATGACTATAAGCAGGACGATAAAAGGTGAGAGACAGAGAGTGTGTGTGTGTGTATTTCAGAGATAATATCCAATATATAATTCCCAAAACAGTATGCGATCCCATCAACACTCATTTTAGATTATACTCGTTTCAAATTATATGTCATGATAATGAAATAAATTTAATACCCATACATCCACACAATAAAAACAAGAAACAAACCAAGAAGAAATTTAAAACTATACAGTCATTGAGGGAGAGAATATGAGTGGGTGGGTGAGTGAGTGAGTGTGTGTGTGTGTGTTTGTGTTTGTTTGAGCGTGTGGGGGTGGGGTGGGGGGAGATTGAGTGTGTGTCTTTGCGCAGGAGGGGTGGATACTAGTGTATAATTATGTATATCGATGTGCAAGTATTTAGTTTGCTGCATTTATAAACTTTGCTCATATATTTCCCAACCACCACCCCACCCCTGTATGTACTTATTTAAGGGGAAACACGTGTTTCCACTATAGAAATTATGTGTGTGTGTAAGAGAGGGGGAGTGAGAGGAAGGGGAGGGAGAGGGAAGAGAGAGTGAGGGGGAGGGATCCGTGTGAAGGAGAGTAAGTGGACATATGATTATTAGAATGCATCCCATTGAGGCTTATATCGGTATCGGAGAGCTGAAGATTTTCTTTTCGCCAGGACGAGTAAAGGAAGTTTCGCTTCCTTCCTTCCCCCCCTGTGTCGATCTCCTCTTGTACAATATTGGTTATGTATGTACATTGATGGTGGCTGTTTTATCATTAGCATCATCAATATTGATTGCAGTGGTGGTGGTTTTTGATGTTAGTGGTATTTGTAGTAGCAGTAGTTGTAGTGGTGGTGTTGGCGGTGGTAGTGGTAGTTGTAATGTAGGCTAGTAGTAGTAGTAGTAATAGCAGTAATAAGAGTAGTAGTAGTAGTAGTAGTAGTAAGTAGTAGTAGTAGTAGTAGTAGTAGTAGTAGTAGTAGTAGTAGTAGTAGCAGCGGCAGCAGAAGCAGCGGCAGCAGTAGTAGTAGTAGAAGTGGTGGTAGTAATGGTAGTAGTAGTGGTAGTAGTAGTGGTAGTAGTAGTGTAGTAGTGGTAGTAGTAGTGGTAGTAGTAGTGGTAGTAGTAGTGGTAGTGGTGGTAGTAGTGGTGGTAGTAGTGGTGGTAGTAGTAGTAGTAGTGGTGGTAGTAGTAGTAGTAGTAGTAATAATAGTAGTAGTAGTAGTAGTAGTAGTAATAGTAGTGGTAGTAGTAGTGGTAGTAGTAGTAGTAGGGGTAGTAGCAGCAGCGGCATTAGAAGCAGCGGCAGTATGTAGTAGTATGTAGTAGTAGTAGTAGTAATAGTAGTAGTAGTAGTAGTGGTATGGTAGTGTGGTGGTGGTGGTGGGGGGTGGTGGGTGGTGGTGGTGGTGGTGGTGGTGGTGGTGTAGTAGTTGTAGTAGTAGTAGTAGTAGCAGCAGCAGCAGCAGCAGCCAGCGCAGAAGTAGTAGTGGTAATAGTAGTAGAAGTAGCAGCAGCAGCAGCAGCAGCAGCAGCAGCAACGGCAGCGGTTGTAGTAGTAGTAGTAATAGCAGTAGTGGTAGTAGTGGTGGTGGTAGTAGTAGTAGTAGTAGTAGTAGTAGTAGTAGTAGTAGTAGTAGTAGTAGTAGTAATAGTGGTGGTGGTGGTAGTAGTAGTTGTTGTAGTGTGAATTGTGTTGCACATAATGATAAGAGAAGGACTATGTTAGGTGAACTAGACACAGAACATTGCTCATGAACGGTGTTCAAATGTATTTTTTCTGTGCTCTATGCACTTTTAACTTTTTGAAAATATTACTTGTTTTGTCACAACTTTTTTGTTTTGCTTTTTTCTTGTACATAGGTTGCATGTTTGATGCTTATAGATACAATCAAAGTATTTTTTTAAAGACCATAGTGGAAGAGTCATTGCTTTCTGGTTTCCAGCTATTTTCAAATGTAATAACTATATATGGATAGTATTTCTGTTGTATCTTTGAACTGCCAAGGATTAGGTGATGCGAAAAAGAGACGTGATGTATTTCAATACCTGAAGCAAAAGTCCCATTCAGTTTTTTGTTTACAAGATACCCATTTTGATAAGAAATTAGAATCTTTTGTTACAGCAGAGTGGGGCTACAAGTGTGTTTTTTCTTCTAATAGATCAAACTCCAGAGGTGTGGCAGTACTGTTCAATAATACATTTGAATTTAAGATAAAAGAGGTAAAGAGAGACCAGAATGGAAACTTTGTAATAGTTTTATTTAGATTTATGGAACATGATCTGCTTCTTGTTAATATTTATGGACCTAACAGAGACACGCCTGAATTTTATTCACACTTAAAAGATGTAATTAAACGCTTTAAAACACGTAATATTATCTGTGTTGGTGATTGGAACCTTGTCTTAGACCCCTCCCTTGATTACGATAATTATAAAACATATCAACAACCCTAAGCTCGAGAAAGTGTGCTAAATATGATTGAAGAATTACAGTTATCAGATATATGGAGAGAATACAACCCCAATTATAAAAGATTCACATGGAGAAAGACAAGTCCTTTAAAACAAAGCAGATTAGATTTTTTCCTTCTCTCTGGTACCTTATCTTTGCTGTGGAAGAGCTGATATCCAATATGGATTCGATCAGATCATTCCATGATTAGTTTTGAGATTTTAAAATTTGGTAAACAAAAGAAGTGCAGGACGTACTGGAAATTTAACAACCCTTCCTCAAGGATAGCATGTATACAAAGAAATTAACGAAACTATTAACAGTGTTATTGAAGAGTATGCTGCTGAGCACTATGAGAAAGAAAATCTGGAAGAATTATCTGAAACTAATATAAAGTTAACAGTTCCTGAAAATGTGTTTTTAGATTTCTGCTGATGAAGATTAGGACAAGGACAATAGCATATGCAACACAGAAAAAGAAAGTGAGAGAGCAAGAGGAACAAAAACTAGAAAATCAAATCAAAGAAGTAGAGAAAAAAGTAAACAAAACAGAGTTGGACATTCAGCAATTAAATGATTTCAGTAGTGAACTAACAGCCATTAGAGATGTTAAATGAAAGGTGTTCTTCTTAGATCAAAAGCTAGATGGGTAGAAGAGGGAGAAAAGATCACAAAGTATTTTTGTAATTTAGAAAAAAGAAATTATATAAGTAAATATATGCCAAAGTTAGTTTCAAATGACAAGGAGCTATATAAATCTGAGGATATTCTTTTGGAAGTTAAAGAATTTTATGAAAACCTATATAAAGAACGAAAAGTAAAAGAATATGAGATTAAAGATCTAGTCTCAGAAGTTCCAAAGCTATCAAGCGAAGAAAAAAAAATTGCTTGAAGGTGAAATAACATTGGAGGAGGCTGGATGCACTCTTAGAAATATGAAACATGGCAAAAGCCCAGGCTCTGATGGATTTACCTCAGAATTCTTCAAGTTTTTTTGGAAACAACTTGGTTCTTTTGTAGTCAGAGCTTTAAATCGATCCTTTAGAGATGGGGAATTAACAAACACACAAAAAGAAGGACTAATTACATGTATCCCTAAACATGACAAACCAAAAGAATTTATAAAAAATTGGAGGCCAATATCCTTACTTAATGTTATTTATAAAATAGGCTCATCCTGTATAGCTAATCGAATAAAAACAGTTCTTCCCAAACTCATCAATGAAGATCAGACAGGATTTTTGCCTAACAGATATATAGGAGATAATATAAGATTGTTGTATGATCTGATTAATTACCTAAAAATGAAAAACCTTCCAGGTATGTTAATTTCCATGGATTTGAAAAGGCTTTGATTCATTAAGTTGGCAGTTCATTTCAAAGGTATTTAAAGCATTTGGATTTGGAAAAGATATACTTTGTTGGATTTCAACCTTCTACAGAAATATTAAGTCTACAGTTATAGTTAATGGACAGTGCTCCTCCTGGTTTAATATCCACAGAGGATGCAGACAGGGTGACCCTATATCTCCATATTTATTTATTCTCTCAGCAGAAATTCAGCAATTATGATAAGAGAAAACCGAAACATCAAGGTATTTATATTAATGACACAGAATACAAGTTGTCACAGTTCGCTGATGACACACAGCTAATAAATAAAGGTGACAGCATATCATTTGAACAGTCCATGAAACTTTAGATTTATTTGGAAAAGTGACTGGACTGTTTATGAATATAGAGAAAACTAAAGTAATATGGCTTGGGAGCAAAACATTTTCTGATGCAAGGTATATGACCCATTTAAGGTTAGACTGGAACCCAAAACAGTTTAAGATACTGGGAATATGGTTTACACCAGACTTGTCACAATGGAAAAACTGAACTATGATAACAAAATTACAGAAATAAGATCTCTATTCAACATCTGGATAAAAAGGAATATTTACACCTATTGGTAGAGTGGCAGTGCTAAAATCTTTAATTCTTTCCAAACTGATATATCTCTGGATACTCTTACCTAATCCACCAAATGATTATATAAATATACTTCAGAAGCTATGTTTTAAGTTTGTGTGGAAAAAATAAGCAAGATAGAATCTCGAGAAAAACCACAATCAAACATATAAAGCATGAGGATTGGAATACCATCTCTAAAACAGTATATAATGGGGTTACAACTTATATGGATAAGAAAACTTAAACTCAGGATTCATAAGTGGAGTTCTATCATTGAAGAGAATTGCCCTGTTGTCAAAGATCTGGACAAATATAGCTACTGTATACCCATTAGGGAAAGAAGTTCGAATGCATTCTGGATTGATACATTCCATGCATACAAAATGTTTAGCAGGAAAGTTCAACTTGTTGATTCTGAAAATCTTTTGACAGAAAACATATTTTACAACGAGAATGTTAAAGTTGGTGGAAACTTCTTTCAATGAAAGAATGGATAGACAACGATATATATCACATTGCAGATCTAGTTGACGAAAGTGGAAATTTTTTGACATATGAACATTTTAAGAAGAAATATAATATCAGGAAAAATTTTATTACATATTTAGGCTGTGTTCAAGCGATTAAAAAGTATATCAGCAAAACGGACATCAATATAAATGATAATAGATCAAATAGCCTTCAAAAGGCTTTGGGTTTTATTCTGACAATTAAAAAGGGAACACGCCCTTATTATGACATTCTGGTTGCAGATAACAAACAGCCAAAGTGTTGCCATAAATGGAACAATACAATACCAGGTGATCTCAACTGGAGAAATATTTTTGACAAAGTACATAAAATAAAAGAAATTAAAATGAAATGGTTCCAGATAAGACTGATTCACAAAATTCTAGCAACAAATAATATTCTGGAAAAAAAATGAAAATTGCTGAAAGCAACAAATGCACATTCTGTAATTTTGAGAAAGAAACTGTTGATCATCTATTCTATGCTTGCAGCAAAACTTCTCATTTTTGGAATGAATTACAAAGCTTCCTTCAGGAAAATTGTACCAATTACACATGATCTAGTGCTGTCAATAGGAACAGATTTTGTTTGGATTTGATTCTCGATCAAAGAGTGATGAAATACTAGACGAATTATTAATCAATGCAAAATTTTTTTATTTACAGATCTAGAGTACAAAAAACGGAACCTCTATTTGGGTATTTGGGGTTTTTAGAAAATATCTGAAAAAACTATATCAAACTAAAGAGTGTATTGCTAAAACAAACATGACTTATAGTGTTTTTGCAGGTAAATGGCAATATTACAAGCAACTAATTGATGATGACTAGATACTTTCTGAAGAAACTGTTTTTGATAGCATTTATTTGTTGATATACTCAAAAATGTAATCTGTGTACTAAACCATTTCCATGTTCCTTTTTCTGTACAGTTTGTTAGGTTGTATTTAACTTGTTTGAAATGTTGTATTCATAATCTGAATATATTGCAAACTCTTATATATACTTGCTTATAACATATATGTACATTTGTTCTATGTTATGCAAACAAATTATCTAAAACTCATTTGTTTAAAAAAAATACTGATCTTTTAAAAAAAATGTAAAAAAGAAGAAAATCTGGATTACCAAAAGTAAATTTAGAAACAGTTTGTGGGTAACAATTATGCGAATCTTTGAGTCCTATGGATTTGACCAATGTCACTTTAACATTTTACAGTGGATCGCAACAAGTGTCTTCACATAATTATTGCAGTGTATTGTATTGATCATGACAAGTGTAACTTTTCGCATAATTATTGTATTGATCATGACAAGTGTCATTTTTCACATAATTATTGCGGTGTATTGTATTGATCATGACAAGTGTCATTTTTCACATAATTATTGCAGTGTATTGTATTGATCGTGACAAGTGTCATTTTTCACATAACTATTGTGTGTATTGTATTGATCATGACAAGTGTCATTTTTCACATTTAAAAAAAAAAAAAAGTATACCAGTAGCATATTTTTTCTTTTTGAGAGGGTTTGTGCGTTGAGAAGGAACATAGTGATCGTTTTATTAAGAATGTTGAAATATATGTTGAATGATTAAAAAAACAAAAACAAAAACAAAACATTTTTCAATCTTCTCCTCAGCTTTCCAACTCAAAGGACAAAGCACACCCCATTTTCAGGTGCTCACCACAGGCTACACTCCTGTATTAGCTGCCGGGTGATGTAGTATCTTGTACAGAGTGTAGGTCCGAAAATTTTTTGGTGATTTTTTACAGATTTTTTAAAGTATGAAAAAATGCACTGTTTACTTGTTTTGGAGATTGCTGGCATAGAGCAATACCAGGTAGTGACATAAAACTTGGAAATAATCATCAAATGAGGATTGCTTGTGTTCCTACAGCAGTGACACAGTGCATGCATATTGCAGTAAGGAAGCTAGCAGACAACGAAGGACTGAGTATAATGTTTGCTGAAATTTTTTTAAATCTTGAGCCTACCAAATTTGTGCAAAATCACATGAGTTTTGAGTCAGAGGCTAGTCTTTCACAAAAAGTTCTTTTTATTTCTGAGGATGCCAAAGCTAACCGTTATGTGTAACCTCCACTGTCTGCAATGTCAAGGACGATCTATCTGCAATGTCAAGGACGCTTAAAAGGTCAAGGATGATCTATCTCTGGCTACACAATGGTATTTTAAAAAATCACTCTTTTCCTTCTGTTTTTCTATGTAACTCTTATATTCATACCGCACGCACTAAGGCATCCACAGAAATAAAAACCACTTTTTGTGAAAGACTAGCCTCTGACCCAAAACTCATGTGATTTTGAAAAAATTTGGTAGGTTTGAATTTTTTTTTATTTTTCAGCAAACACTGTACCCCCTCAGTCCTTTGTTGTCTGCTAGCTTCCTTACTGCAATATGCATTCGTGGGTCAACGCTGTAGGAATACAGGCAAACCTCATTTGATGGTTATTTCCAACTTTCTCGTGACTACCTGGTATTGCTCTATGTCCTCAATCCAAAAAACAAGTGCACAGTTCATTTTTTCATGATTTAAAAAATATGTGAAAATCAACAACATTTTTTTCCACTCGCACTCTACCAGTGTGTAGTATCCAGGACGCTCATCCTATTCCGTTTCCTGTTTCCTGTGCGTGCAATCATTTGTGATGCTGTATAAATTCCAACAAGCCAGAAGCAGTTTTTGTAAGGATGGATCTCCACCAACTGTCAGAGGGTGAGTATTGCTGCATGCAACTCACCACACATCCATATAACAAGCACACACACAGAAAAATTGTGTACCTCCTACCTCTGTGAATGTCTTCACCTGTACACCCCCGTGGGCTTGACTTTGGGATAAGCAGCAGCCCCTAGGTCATGCAAAAATCAAGATCTCTCCAGCTTTGTTCTTAATGAGTGGGGTCCTATTGAGATTCCTTTCCCGAACGTGCACGTAGGCCGTGTCTTTGTCACCAGTCCAGCACACAAAAGAAGAGGAGTAGTGAGACAAACAGCATCCCTGTCTGACGCAATGAAGAAGAGATCCGAAAGCTGCGGAGAGTCTTCCACGTGGATGAACCTTGGCAGAGAGAATCCTTCGTAAAGTCTGTCTTTAATCGATGCATGACAAACTCCCGACTGGCACACCATGTGAGTGAGAAGGATGTTTCCAGAATAACTTGTCTGCTCCAACGCTGTCAAAAGCCCTTCTCAAAGATCAATGAAGCAGGCATAGAAGTAGGTGGCCTGGCCCTTCGTGAATGAACTGTTACCACGATGAATATCTGAAGTTGGTGCTACTCTGGTCTTGGTACAAGAAACGTTCTTTCTGATGACTGCCCTGTTCATCTGATTGAGTCTTTGTCGAGTAGCATCTTTCATATTCGGTCAGATGATCTCTGTGCAGCGAATCTTTTGCTTGAAGGATGGACAACAGGGTGATACCTCGCTCACTTTCCCACCACTGCGGAGGAGGTTGCCGTGCTTGGGAGCTTCACAAGCAGCCCCTTCTTCATTTGCTGGCATCCTCCCCAGTTGTCCAGATCAGGTTGGTAGCTCAAGTGGTTGTAACCTCGTCATACGATGTCACTTACCCCCGTTCCTTTCAACGGCTCTGCCGGTTAATCGTTGTAATGCCAGCAGCCTAATGCCGATTCTTTCAAGCTGCCTGATGGACCTTTGGATCTCTGTACTTGGTCGATCTACCTCCATGTTGATGTCCGAGAGGTTTCACCCTGGCTCAGCTTGAGCGTTGTTCCTCTGGGTTGTTCAATTCAGGTCTCACCCCTGAAATGCTCTTTCTCTTGTTAGCTGTCTTCAAAGAGGTGAGAAGCTTCCACTGCCTGCGTCTTGACAGGCTCTGTGTGGTTGGCTGCGACGCAAACTCGCCTATGCAAGTCTGGTTCTTGGGTGGCATACAGGGTCTTGTAGGGTCTCCATTGCACAGCATGCCTCTTCCTGCCTCACTGACTGTATGCTAATTGATGTAGCTCGTTTGTTCTGCTCGTGTAGCCTCATCTTGGCTTCTTTGGCAAGTATGGAAGTCCTGGCTGTGCTCGCTCAGCTTCTGTTGGCGCAGGCTGGTAGTAGCTTGGTCAGCTCCTCCCTTGTTGGCTAGCCTTCTTCTCCTCGACTTTCTTCAGTCTATCCTTGATCCATGGCTTCTCTTATTCGTCTATGGTCTGTGCCCATAACCTCTTTCACAGGCTTCCCACAATGCGATCTTGTCTGATAGGTGGTCATTTGTTGCCACTGTTTCTGTCTCCTAACTGACTGAGAGCCACTTGGATATTGCAGTTGCTGAACGATAGAGTATTATGGAAATGCCATGCTTTGCGTCTTCTTGTTTTTCAATCTTTCAAACGATCTTGAAACTTTTTTTCTTTGTTTTCTGCAGAGTACTTTCTCGGCAGACTCAAAGCGAATCCTTGATCTTGGCTGGGACTCATTAGGATGTGTAGGTCGACCCTATGTCTGCGGTCCGCGTTCATTACTCTCACGTTTCTCTGTAGGGTAGCTCCACTCATGTTAGCTGTTGTTCTCACCATGACGTGATCTATCTTAGTTCATCTGTCTGGTGGTCGCTGGAGGAGACCCAGGTGGCTTTGTGGCACGCTGTGTGAAAACCTGAAAAAAGCGTGCCTCAATTCCACAAGCATGTTTGGCAGCACCAAAAATCAGCTAGGCATTTATCAATTTTCATTTTACAGTTTCCAAGCCAGGTCCACTCCCATTTCCCGGTCTCTATCAGTGTTGTCAGTAACCGACTTGGTGTTCATGCTCCCCCTTGTGGATGAGCATGTCCCATATCTGGAATCTTGTCTACACACTGTCTGAAGCTGGGTGTAAGAAGTCTGTCCTTTGATTCGTCCGCCTCGCTGGTTGTTGGTAGGGCGTTATTGTCCACATAGAAAAGGACCACCTTCTCGGATGACGCTGAATCAAATCGACAGGATACGCATGGTGTGATGATTGCGGTACTGAAAACAGTGCTCCCTCATTCCAGCAGGATCTTTGGTCCTGCAAATGCCTATTGGACAGCAGGAGACCATTGCTCAAGCTCCGTGTACTACCGGTCTTCTTCACTTTATATCGGAGTAAGAGCTAAAGTTTCTCCCTGACCTGTATTTCTTGCTCACTCCTTCTGTGACCATTTCCATCCGGATTTCAGTCACAAATGCCCGGATTCTGTAGGGAGGGGCGTTGATATCTGGTTCTATCTCTCTCCTCATCATCTGCTCTGCGCACCCACAGTAGCGGTTTTCCAGTAGGGTCTCACGTTCCTATGTCTCCAAGTGGATATTTAAATCCTAAACCTGTGCCGATCGTCGACAACAACCTTCTGGGGAACTTGATCCTTAGGATGGTTCCTTAGTCTTCGGTTCTGTATGACACTCTCTCCAAGGAGGTCGTACTAGCCCTGAAGTACTTCCCTGACGGGTTTGGCTTGCAGTACGTACTTGTCAGGATTTCCTTGAAGTGATCCCAAGAATCTCTCCTATGACTGATGTAGTGTATGGCCCACAGTATGTGGTTGGGGGGGTTACATGTTTATGGGATTTCGTTTACTGGATGATTGTTTCTTACGGAGACAGGTTGTTAGCACACTGTGGCCAATCCCCCTTCTACTTGGGGGAATGGTGACCTCCTTCAGTAGCCTTCTTTTACGACGAACTTGCCTGGTGATGTGCGGGCAGGGTTCATCCCCCATTTCATTGCAATGCTCGCTGTGCAAGATATACCCAGGGAGACCCACGGGAGGTCTCATTTTTTAACACTCAGTGGGGTGTATTTGTTGCATCAAATATCCTCTTTTAATGATCAAGTCATAAGATGTTAGTATTATAAATTATTTTGTAGATTTTTTCTAACACAAATAACAGGGTGCATATCATTTACCTCGACTTGCCAGATCTTTATTACTATGTTGTTGTGAAACTAAGCTTAGTAGAGTAAAACATAGATTCCTAAAATAATTTTAAATACAATTATGCACCACGCCTTGATAATTTCCAATTGTACATACCATTATTCGATGAGCAGTTTTTAAATAGCACCCTTTTCTGATTACAACGATATTACTTTTTACTCAGATTTAACCTTTAAGATCACAGTGTTTAGAGTGATGTCTTGCAACTAGCACTGCTTTAAAGCTGTTTTTTATCTGCTTGTATGCGTAAGTCCATATCAACATGTTTCACTGAATCAGCTAGGTCCGATAACATACATCAGCAAGCAGTAAGTGATAAAAAATAAACAACTTGATGAAAAAAAAAAGAGAAATCTTTGGGGAGAAAAAAATAGGACAAGGCACACCATGTTTTACATTCATGATGTCATCTATAGGCACTTGCTATTAAGTCTCGATTGGATTAAAAACAATCTGAAACAATAGGGGGCTATTATACAAATCTACCCCGTGTTTACACTCCATAGTGGACCTACATTGTACTATCTTATGTCATGTCACTTATAGTTCACCTCTTATTCTGCTTTCTGACATTTCTGATACATGGCTCTCAAACATCGTAATAGTTTTACCCTTCATCACCATTTTCACGATAGTGAGAATAGGCCAAACTTCCGTTTTCTCTAGTTTTAACAGAACATCAAATTGCTTTTTCAATAGTCAATATATGCTACCATAGAGACTTTACTGGTTACTCTTGAGCCAAACTGTTTCTGTACAAAAATGCATTGCTTAGCGGTAAAACATGATTCTATAGATGGAGTATCCTCTCTCTAATAACCAAGCTCTTGGTGCCTCACCTGTATATTTATTTTCCATAACCCATTCCTTGTAACTTATTGTTATAATAGTTACCTTATATCGCTTATATTTATATCATCAAGTAAGAGAAATTCCCCACGGTAGTTCAATTAGGGTTATCTAAACACTCTCCCTTTTTAATTGCAATGTTATTTTTTTTTATTGATTCAGCCCATAGTTTATCTGGAAAAAAGAATAGATCATCAAACTATTTTGTGAATTGTTTTAATGAGGGCAAATAACAACAGCCCACTATATTTTCACCCTCCATATTTTTGCATTCACCAAATGATGTTGATAAGAGTCCGGCCATGCTTTCTCGACTCTATTAATTTTTAGTGCCAATAATTTTTCATCTTTTTAGATTACTGGTGACAATCAAAATCTTTCCTCGAGTTCTAATCGATGTCAACATCAGTTAATCATGGTTATGTCGGCTTAATCGAGTCTTTCTACCAACTGGGCTTTTTGATGAATTTTGAAATGTTGAGAAATCCATCTGTCAACATGTTATGCTATTATCTTTTGGCTGACTTGTTCTAAATGACGGACTTCATTCTTTACACTTTGTCAGAAACTGACCTTTGAGAAGAGATAGAGGACCATCATGATCTGCAAGTTAAGTCTTATTGATACTGATTTTTTTTTCGTTCATCTAGCATGCATTTATTTATCCCCTCGCGCTTTGGGATCTGTCATGCGTTGAGTGTGCGCGAGTTCTCTCCGTTTTGGGGCTGCCGGTTCCCAAAATGGTTGAGATTTGCAACCATGTAGTGCACCATCTGCATAAGTCTAAATGGGAGGACTCACCCTGACAGAAAACAAAGGCTTTCCTCCAAGTATGGGCAGTGTGTGGCAGAAATTTGGCCAAATGTCATCTACCGGAAAAAAAAAATACCTCCAAAAGTTACCAGATAACTATAAACATAACTTCGATTCTCAATGCTCATCTGGTGCGGGTTCGCGTGGTCAAGATAAGTGAAGCTGTCTCACGATTTCCCGTAGCGTTCATTATAGGCACTAGGTCATCATGACGACTTGGGTGATAAAGCCTGCGGGTCCAAGTCTACCTTTCGTGGTTTTTTCACTCCCGACCCAGGTCCTTTGCACAAACTAGCTCCCAAAAACTAACCTTAACATCGATCCTTCTGGATATACTAAGAACTATGTTTCTCCAGAAACGCAGTGAGCAGCAGCACATGATTCTCAAAGGAGGATGAATTGACAGAACTAAATACCCTTAAATGCACATTCTATAACGGGAACTATCAAGCGAGTGCAGGGATGGTACAGGAGTGGAACAATTAAATGTTTTAGTCGCTACAGTTCAGACAAAGTGACTATTCATGTGTGAGAACTGAACAACTACTCACTCGTAGGGATAGAGTATCCATCATGATGAGCCAGGACGTTGTTGAAGTCTCTCATGGAAAGTGGTACCAGTTCATTTAAGCTGAGGACGGTTTACAGGAAGACGTGAAAATGAAAGGTCTGTTCCCATGTGCTGTTATATTTAGTAAGCTGCTGCAATACCAATTTTTGCTCAAATGTTCCCAGTTACTGGCCATTCCCGCAGCAACTGTAAATTCATACATTTAAACCGACCCCTGTCATCTGATCGACAACGTTACGTATCGAGTTGGAACGTCTTCGCTATGTGGGCGATGAGCACATTTTTCAACCCATGCGTAGGCAGGACTTTGTTGTGTTCGTCCTTGCGATATGAAGCCAGTGACAATGTCAGTATGTCAACAGAACTACATGGACTCGTGACCTTAATTACGTGTGACTGAACCTGAAACTCCCTTAGTATGTTCAGTACCATTCCGCAAAAAAAAAAAGATCCCATCTCAAATCCGTAAACAATGTCCCAAAGATGCAGACAACACCAAGAAAAGTTAAGGGCCAAGCTCGCCAATATGTGACAATGACTGTGTCTTGAAGAGCCCTTGTGTCTTGTGTAAACATTGTCTCCATCTCGTCTCTAATGTGGAAGACTGAATAGAAGAAAAAACAAACCAGTATGTAGTACACGCAATCTGGTTCGTCAGCAGTGAATTGAATGCCACGGCACACACAGTATTTCCACTTGTCTACTGTTCGGGATCCTACAGCAACAGACAGCTATTCGTATTGGTACTCTGAACAGCTGTTACTTGTGTTCTTCTTCTCTTCTGAGGAGTCTGTTGTGCTGGAAGAGGCTGACGGTACAGTTGGTCCCCAGCTGCCGCTCTCTCATCCCCGCGTCGGATGACTCTCCGATATTCGGTATTCATAATTGTGACCCAACACCCTCGTTATGTGTCTATTCTAATACTGCAATACAATGTTTGCGAGCGTCGATTAAGGGATCCAGCAAGCGATATACACTACCCGGAGTTCGAGAAAAGCGTGTAGGGTACATAGTTACATGCAATGCGACATACAATCATCTTTGGGATTGGCACTTATCTGTTGTGAATCAGATGCGACAATCACCCTGGAATACTCTTGGAATTGAATGATCCTCTTGCGAAGGAATATAAGTGTGTTGTTTTGGTTACCATCAAGCCAAGAATGCGAAAATAAATGTTTTTTGTTTTGTTGCCAGGAAAGGAACGTTCATTGCTCTAGGCTTTGCAAGACTTTCGTAAAGCTCGAACAGCACGTTGAACTAAATAACACACAACACGCATCTTAAATTACAATTTTAAGATTTAAGATAAAGCAACTAGTGGCGAGTGCTAGTAGCAGGGAGTTACATTCATTCTGTCGTTGGACTGTATCCCAGGTCTTACATTGGCTGACTTCGCTTGGCTGTGGACCTTGAACATGAAAGGAATAGGAAAAGGCTGCCTTTTAAAATTGCAGACAACAGACAATAATGTATCGAATCCTTGATTTTTTGTACTCATACCTCTAACTGCCATGGTTTTCCATGTCATTCATGTCCATACCTAGCACCCCGTTTGATATCGTTGGTTACCGTTGCAGTCCTCCAGCAGCCAGAGGCTATATGGCTTCCTTTTTCCTTGATTGCTAAATAGCCAATAAATTTGTCATTGACAATTGTCAATTGACCAATTGACACCTAGTCAACAACCCCCGCCCCCCCCCCCCCCGATCGCTCTCCCGCTCACAGCTATAGATTCTACTCATAAGATACAGAGGGATTTGATATGACCAGTCATACAAGTATGTCGCACCGCACAACGATGATTATGAGGATAAAGTCCAGGGGAGAAACAAGGACAGCAGTTTCTACAACTCTACTCCAGCGAAAACAGTGGTATGGGTGCAACCTTAGAACACATCATCATCATCTTTACTATGGAGAACTTAAACGGGCAAAAAGTGGGAAATGACAACACATTGGGGAAATAATGGACTAGGACATGGCGTGTACTTTCATGACTTTATGGTCTGACAGTTACGACAATGGCAGAAGAGTCCCTATGAGAAAAGTTTTAAGCTCTAGTCTGGAAATGGACTATTTATCACTTCTTACTGGAACTTCTATTCCACACAAAGTAAGACATTCACAAGCAGCAACATTGGACACAGTTGGTAACGGAAAACGTCACATATACACTTGTCTGAAAAAACTCAAAATTTATTGACCAATATTGATCAGCGGACAGTGGAGATTCATCATCTAATAGGACTGCGAGCTACTTAGTTGAGAGGGGGTAGCCCTAAGATGCAACATACAGCTGACCACTCCTATGAGTGAAGATGAGGATCAAGTTACGATCTCAGATCACGCGTATGATTGAAACTACAACAAAACCAAGACAAAAGATACTGGGACCGCTGTCATTTGAACGATCTGAGAGGAAGATAATAATTGGTATAGAGGATAGCAATAAGCAATTCATCGCAACTGCAGTATCCAGTAAGTGTAATGATAGTTGTAAGACCACTGCTCGTAATGGGACTCTGAGAACCAGAACCGAACAAAATGAAGATGTAGAAAGGGTAGTTAGGGAACAATCAGAAGAGAAGAACGCTCTACTTCAAATATCCGGAGAAGAGGTGCTTGGCTACAGGAAAAGACTTAATGGGTAATATAGAAACACAGAAAATACTAATATTAGCAGGAGCATAAAAAAGTCTAAGATGCAAGACAAAATGGATCTGTTCGTAGAACAGGACTGGGAAGCTCGGTTTCGATGTGTAGTAAGCGGCTATCCGAATGATCATGAATAATAGACTGTTCACACATTCGGATGACGGATAAGAACCGAATGAAGAAGCATACAAGGGAAAAGACCAGGGACGGCGGTGAAATGAAGCTTTCAAGAGGACTCAAAAAGGAGGCTAATGAAGTTTATGGATTTGTCAGAAAAAAATAGCATAAGCACGAGAGCGTAGAACGCAGCAGAGAATGGGAAGACAGGAAAAGAATCTGTACCAAGCATTGTGTGAAACGCTCACCAAAACAAGACACTTAGACCAGCAGCAGCAGTGAAGATAAGAATGGGGAGCTGCTAATGACAATCAAGTGGCCAGGCATGAGGAGATTGAATGGAGACACTTCCAGGATGTTCTCAACAGGAGAGTGCACACAGATTGTATATGTGATACCACTCACAAGTACGGCACCCAGGGGTATGACAGAGGTGGAAGAACTAGACATCTTCAGCAGTAAGAACCAACCATCCATGAATTTCAGAAAGCTCTTGAAGTCCTTCAGACTACGGAAAAAGCATCCTGTAAATGCACCTAGGAGCAGACCAGGATCACCAGCATGAGAATGCTTAATGCAGGATCCATGGAAAGGACCTGGCAAGGACTGAAAACGACTTTGTCCTCCGCTCTGGCTGGGGAAGGTAGGTAATGCGAATTTACTTAGACGGTAAGTACACACAGTGGACGAAAGGACTCATATGCAAGATTCCCAAGAAAGGTAATTGTTTTCTGGACGTGTGGAAACTGGTGTGGAAATATTACACTACTTACACCTTGGCTCCGGGAAAGGTGATCTTTAGCTAATGATCCTAATCAACAGAATATCAAGATTTGGAAGTAGACCTATTTCTCTCAGAAATAGGAACAGCTGGATTCGACCCTTAAGGTTCGCTCCATCCTGCACTTCCTCGCAGGGCGAACTGTCATGCCAAATATATTTATATCTGGGGAACATCTTGGAACAAGTCACACGGATTGGAACGCCTACTAGATCACTACATTCACTTTAAATATATTGACTTTGGAACACAAAGGCCTTTGACTGCACTAAACAGAGAACTCTGTGCCATCATCCATGCCAGTTCTCTATGGATTCCACACGAAACTCATCCAGATGGTCAATGACAATGTACAGAGCGACTGTCAGTCTGCATACTGTCATTGTTCAGATCAACGATAACAAAACCGACTGAGTTCCAGTGTTCATTTACCGTCGAGCATGGAAGTTGTTTTGAAACTGGGAATGCTGCATGTCAGGATTCCTCTTCACTTTCTGTGATAGATATACTGGGTGATGGAGAAGAAACACGTGGTGATAGGCGACGAGAATTGGGATTAGATGGGACACTCTATGGAACTATGGTTTAGAAGACCCATTTGATCTTCTGTAGATGACATCGCCCCACCCTTTCATCAACCAATGACCATCCTACACACAAAACTACAAGACTCGATGAAGACGCAACACAGCAAAGGTTGGATCACTCAAACTGAATGGACTGGAGTGCAACTATAAGCCATGAAAAAGTAAACAGTAGGACCATCGATGGTCTTGAGGGTTGGAGATCAGGAAAGTTGGAAGTTGATAGGGGTATATTAGTGAACCTCACCTATCTCGGAGCAAACGTCACCACCAATGTTGGAGGATAGGAACAGACAGACGGTCTCAAGATAGAGAGTATATCCAAGATAGAGAGTTTATTTAGCACTGGCCATTGTGCGCAGATATGAAACGATTATCCAACATCTGGCAAAATGCGGTGACATATGGCAGGAAAAAAACCAATAGATCCACTTTTCAAGGTAGCCTTGTTTTGTTCAACTTCTTCTCATACAGATGTGTAGACTGAAAATTATCGATAAGGTTAAGAAAGAGAGAGAAACTAGACATTTTCCAAACAAATGTATTTTTTACTGAGGCACGTTTAAGGTCTTCAAATGAATTCTGGATGGCAGAACACATTTCCGAAACATGACAGTCTTGATACGTAATAATAGACTTAAGGAGCACGGAACAAAATCAGCCATGTGAGATTAGAAGTACGGAGATGGATGGATCGAAGCACATGTCCTACAAGAAAAGACAGGAGTGTACGACCATGTGCTGTTAGCCCTCGGTATGCGTCACATGAATGGGTGATGAAGGAAAGGTGGTGCGAGACGCCCAACAATAACATGTGCGACGTATATTGTGAGTAGATAGTAGAGCGGGAACGGCGCAGGATTAGAGGCTCTGTGGAAACGGTCCGCTGTCACGACGCACTCAGCTGCAGGGACCAGCAGAACCACTCCCCCCCGCCTCGCGCCCCCCCCCCCCCCCCCCCCCCCCCCTGCCCCCCGGAAGGTCGGTTCGAGCCTTGCTGTGCACTCCTGGCCACTGGAGAGAATTAAGGATTTAGATAGATGCATTTATATTCCAATTCTTGCTGATCACAGTCAACGGTTTTTGATCTCCGTTTCTTAAATGTTTTCGGTAAAGTCTTTCAAAAAGGTTTCTAGCCTTTTTATTTCATCCTTTTTACATTCATTTTCAATAACCTCAATGTATCTATTTCATGGATCCTTTCCACCTTTATATTGATATGTACCTGTTTCTTCATACATTCAGCACTGGTCTTTTATGAAAACCATTTTAACAAAATCTAGTGAGCATACATATTAATGTTCTCATCAATCATCACAAAAGGCCATTATTTAAAAAAATTTCATCCATGTCACATCTTTGGTAGATCCTTTTTCTTTAAAACTTTATAAACTGAGAGTTTGTTTTCATCCCATACAAAAACTTTTTCCATAACTGATAGGCTCCTCAGTTTTCCACCCCTATGTTGATATTATATTAGCTTGAGCTTATATATTTAATAGCCTACAAACTTATTAAGGTAGGAATATCCAGGAGGACAGGAGAGGTTGTTTCCTTACTTGATGATTTGTTCCCCTTTTTGTATGTGTTTATTGTATATAAAGTATGTGATCGTTATACTTGAGATTTTTGATCTGTGATCGGATTTTGTGATCGCGAATCAGAACGCATCTGGCAACAACACAATGACAATGATCAGTCAAAAATTACTCTAGATGAGAAACAATCATACACTAAAAAAATTATATCATTAAACTAACAACTACCATCCTCCGATCATTGAGTTGTATGTATAGTCAGTCACTTAGTGTTGGTCACCTCTTTACATACTGCCATTACTTTAGAATTGTTAAAACTAAAAGAGCAGTTGCCACATATTCAATAAAGTAGCAATTTTATCCTATAATTGTTAGATAACTATGTCATAAGCGCAGATTGCTCTTCTATTCAATAGTAAACATATTCCCAATTGTAATTTACTATAAATGTTGATAAACACATATCCTTCAGAAAATTACTATTGTGTATGAGAGACATTACTTTTGATATGTGACGTTTGCAAGTCTGATTTTAATACATTGATGACAAGGTAAGGTATTTGTAGATGATTCTGATTGTTTAGAGTTTCCTCATATATGTTTATTTATATATTACTCATCAGTGTCAACATCTCCAATTTATTACTAAACTTTCTTTATCCAACTAAGCTAATTCCATTATCATATTGTCAGAAACATAAGTTATAAATGCTGCGAACCTCAGGCTATAGGGTATACACACAAGAACTAAGCAAAACATTCTTGCTGTACACAAACAGCAGATTTGTCACAAGAGAAAACGTGCAAAATATTAGAGGTATATGGGCACATCCCTAAACTATTCACAAAGGGCGAGTTTTTCACTTCATGCCTCTATTAAAAAAACAAACCACTAGGATCTCTCTCCAACTTTGTAATGGCATAAACTTTAATTTGCGGACCTTACAGAAGGCCTATGTATAGCCAATAAAAAATCTGGTCATGGACATTTTCCTAAGGATAACGTTTATTTTCAGACATATAAAATCAAAGTAAGACATAAGTACAAAATTCTCTATCTAGCAGATTATTTGACAACAATTCAACTATTTACGTTCCAAGACTAAAAATGAGATAAAAGTTTAATTGTTTATCTGTATATTTGGCTATCAATTCATTTGATCCACACCATTATCTCTTCCCATTCCTCTTACAAATCTTCTAAAACCTCGCTTTCTTTCAACAAGCAGTTCTCTTAAAGATAGAGCTTCATTTTTATAAGGAACTTGCCTTACAACACTCATGGTCATCTGGGTATGACTATAGTCCCAATTCCCACGCCTACTCGTCCTCTAGATACGTCCCAGCCCTTGCCCTCCGCCCCGCCCGATGGTCAAGCACATCATCAGGCCCCCCTGAGCCCCCCCCCCCCCCCCCCCCCCCCCCCCCCCCCCCCTAATTATCTCTAAGAGAAGCATGGTCTGAGCCTGTCTTTTTTACTGAATTGTCCCTGCGCTGAAACCTGGCTCTCGCGCGTCCGTTTTTACGTTTCCTACCCTGTGAATTGTGACTACAAAGGTCATCTTAGGATGAATTTGTATGTGGCGGCCCCAACATGTATTACTTATTTGAAGATCATGTTAAGGGTCATCCTTTCGCCTATTAATGATTTCAAAGATCATAGACTATTCTCACAGTTTTTGTCCGCTGCCCTTAGCACTCTTATAAGATATGGGGTCAAGATTGTGCCTATTATCTCTAACAGTTTTGGAGAATCCATCGATCTACATAAAAAAGTCCTTAGAACACTTTCAGAATAGATGAATTTTGCCTTCAATACTCCTACAGCCTTATCTTGATATAAAATTACAACACCTATAGTCGCAAATAATGGAGGTCGAGAGTCTTGGGTTTACAATTTATTCTCTTTGTGCACTCTATCGAACCTTGAAGTCTGCGCTACATCCATTTTTTCCCTGAAAGAAGATTTTTCACAACCATTTCACATAACTCGGCTCAATTTTTTAAGTCTCCATTACTTTTCTTTTCCATGCCTTATGGGAAAATTTTTTTTTAATGATGTTGTTTCTTGTCTCGACCTGCCTTCCTTTGGGCTCTGTTCTGCTCTCCTTTCTATGTTTGTTCCATTTCTTTTCTTGATCCATCTAGATATCTGTTTTTGAATTGTTTCATAATCCTAATTTTAGTCCTAAGATTGTCTATCGTCTCTGTCTAATAACACACATTTTCTTCTTTTAACTCCGTTGTCCAAGAATCATTGGCTGCTAAGCTCCGACAAGTATCGGATTTGGATGCCATGGCTAGATTTTCCATTTATAATGACCGCAGCATGATCAGTTTTAGGTGTGCCCACACTTAGTGATTGCGGCAGTACTTTTCCATCATCACACAGATCTCGTTGTAGTTCTTCACACTTGTTGCATGAAATTGGTGGGGGGGCCGGAATGCAGGTGGAGGAGTTACCCTTTTTTAGTCACGAGTGGGATGCCCAGAATGGTTATTCTACGAACCACTAGCATGAGTTTGTAGTGGGTGGAGCCCCCCAAAGGAAGAAATAATAGCAGCGACCAGAACGCTTTTCATTGAGTCGCAGGTGTGGTCGCGAAATAAATGCGTTTTCTCTTAGAGAAGCAGACAGAATCTATCTGATATTGCGATCGAGGATAAATTGAATGTGATTGTCTTGGAAAGGTAGAAACTCATGATAACGAGAACTTGTTAAGAATGAGGTCCGATATTAAGGATTACGATACGGGATAGTGGACGGAGGAAATAGCGGCAAGTTAGGGTGAAGAGTCTTTAGTTCCCGTTTCTCTTTTTGTGCCTGAAAATAACTGTGCGTATACACAGGCACAGTCCTGTCTGTGCTTCACACACACTCGGTATGTGGAGAAATTTGATTCTCCGCCGCCTCTGTCCGCGGTATAGACGACCTGATATCGTATGCCTTTTGACTGTTTTCTCATTATTACACACTTTTGCTCTTGAATCTCGAACAGATATGCTAGATAATGAATTAAAACAGCATTGAAGAAAGGAATAGAAAAAGTGGTCTCTAATGGTCTGCTCCAAGGTTCGAACCAGGTGAGAGCAGATGGGTAACCTCCCCCCCCCCCCCCTCCCCCCCCCCCCCCCCTTCCCCCCCCCCCTCCACACCCCCCCCCCCCCCCCCCCCCCACTACACCACACACATTCATCCTTAATTGTGCTTTTTGGTGTTGTGTATGTGAGCCCTGTGACCACTACTGGACACTACTTTAGAGACTACCAACATTAAATTTGGTAGAGTTACAGAAGTTCTGTGTTGTTTCGAATTGTACATCACCTGGTGCATGCTGACTAGGCGACAGTGTGTCAGTCATGTACAAGAAATACACTTTCTGTACTCTTATCAAACATGTTGGAAGCACACGGCTGTTTTGAACAGCAGTATAAAGGTCACATGTTGATTGAATTATGACTTGTTCTTCAAAGAAAATTTGTTAAACAAAAACTTCTGTCTTACCTCGAGACATACATTAAATCCAACAGGTGCTCATGGGTCATTGTGTTGACTACTGCCTTGATTTGTTCTATATGCACATATCTTACTTACTTAGGCGCCCATCACTGCCAACTGAGCATATAGGGCCGCGAATACAAAGTCCCGCCAGAAGTCCTGTCCCTGGCTCATTCTCTCCAGCTAGTCTCCAGGTATATCCCATTTTCTGGTTTCTGCCTCTAGAGTCGCGTCTGCCAGGTGGTTTCTTGCCTTCACTTCTTTTTTCGTTCTTTATTTTTTTATTGTTTTCCTGGGGGTCTCCATGTTTAGTAGCCTCATTGCCTTGTGATGTTGCTTTGACTGGCCTCCTTCTCAGTAGTAAGTTAAGTACTGTTCCTTTCTGAGCAGAAGGCCCATAAGGGCCGGCCCGGCTTATCCGGTTTCTGTAGCGTAAGAAACGAACTGATGGTTTTCACCACCCCTGTGACAGGACGCTAGTCCTGTCGCTAGAGTACTCCTCAGCAGAGCTTCGGTTACCCACCATTGTACACCTGGGTGGAGTGAGGAATATAGGCAGTAAAGTGTCTTTCCCAAGGACACAACAACCGAGACCGAGCGTGGACTCGAATACCCGCGTGACTCTCTGGTAACTCACGAGTTGACCGCCTTAAAACATCGACTCTGGCGGCCTCATCTGGCTGTTCTCAGGATCTACCGTGCCCATTCACATACCCATCTCCTTGCAACGGATTTCATTTTCGGCTCGTGCAGCTGGTTGGTACGTTGCCACTGGTCTGCATTGCTTGATGGTGTTCGGTGGCCTGTGGAATCTGCGATGATTCGTCTCAGGCAGCTGTTGTGGAAGGTCGGCACTTTCTTGTATGGTGGTCTTTGTTTGTCCTCCATGGGTCTCGCTCCTTATAGTAGGAACATGGAGTTGACGTTGGAGTTGAACAGCCTGATCTTTGTGCGGGTTCGACACAAACCTTGCGAGCTCCTCTAGATGTTCTTCAGTGAAGTACGCGCCATCGTCTTGCCAATTCTTGGCTCTGACGTGCTGGTCTGTGCCGCCCTGCATGTTATGTTTTTTTGATGACTAACAGGTACGTGAATGTCTCCACTTCTTCCAGCTCCTTACCCATTTAGAGTGACTGGGTCCCTCACTCACTGCAGTTGATCTTTGAGAATCTGGTTTTTGACTCTTCATGGATCTTGCAGGTCCAACTTGTAATGTGGTGGCTGCTAGGCTGTAGATCTTGTCATGCATCTAGTTGGGGCTAGTGGGAAAGCAGGGCTCAGGTCGTCTGCAAAGTCGAAGAACATCTAATGCTGACTCCCACAGGGTCCACTGGATCCTTTTCTTCTGTATGCCGTTGAAGTTTCATGTTTCGATAACTATTGGTAAACACATCAGATGGGTACTACTTCCTTATTCGACACTAATATGCTGAACTATTGATCAAATCATGAAGGATTTGCATTGTTTTATCAATTTATACCATATTTTTTACCTGTGATTTGGTGACAAATTAGGTGACAAATGTCTATAAGACCTCTGGTGACCAGGGCACACATAAACTTTGCGCCTAATGCAAGTACAAAGACATACCCCCATAGCTTGTGACAAAAATTTCAGTTTATTGATAGTTGTCATGCACACACACAATTGATACTTAGGAGTAAAGTTAGTCAGATGGAGGTTGAAAAACCTTCAAAGAATTCAATATCTACAGGCTTGTTTGCTCTGTAGTAGCATTAACAACCAAGTGGGTTCAAGGCGCAATTATCGATTCAAAAACACTGGTTTGTCTACATTTGTATTTCATTCTTCATACTTTCTGTTGTAGGTCCTTTAACGATGTATCTCCACTTTCTCATCTTGGCGTCTATAATGGGCTGAGAGTGGGCTTGACTTTGGGATAAGCAGCAGCCCCTAGGTCATGCAAAAATCAAGATCTCTCCAGCTTTGTTCTTAATGAGTGGGGTCCTATTGAGATTCCTTTCCCGAACGTGCACGTAGGCCGTGTCTTTGTCACCAGTCCAGCACACAAAAGAAGAGGAGTAGTGAGACAAACAGCATCCCTGTCTGACGCAATGAAGAAGAGATCCGAAAGCTGCGGAGAGTCTTCCACGTGGATGAACCTTGGCAGAGAGAATCCTTCGTAAAGTCTGTCTTTAATCGATGCATGACAAACTCCCGACTGGCACACCATGTGAGTGAGAAGGATGTTTCCAGAATAACTTGTCTGCTCCAACGCTGTCAAAAGCCCTTCTCAAAGATCAATGAAGCAGGCATAGAAGTAGGTGGCCTGGCCCTTCGTGAATGAACTGTTACCACGATGAATATCTGAAGTTGGTGCTACTCTGGTCTTGGTACAAGAAACGTTCTTTCTGATGACTGCCCTGTTCATCTGATTGAGTCTTTGTCGAGTAGCATCTTTCATATTCGGTCAGATGATCTCTGTGCAGCGAATCTTTTGCTTGAAGGATGGACAACAGGGTGATACCTCGCTCACTTTCCCACCACTGCGGAGGAGGTTGCCGTGCTTGGGAGCTTCACAAGCAGCCCCTTCTTCATTTGCTGGCATCCTCCCCAGTTGTCCAGATCAGGTTGGTAGCTCAAGTGGTTGTAACCTCGTCATACGATGTCACTTACCCCCGTTCCTTTCAACGGCTCTGCCGGTTAATCGTTGTAATGCCAGCAGCCTAATGCCGATTCTTTCAAGCTGCCTGATGGACCTTTGGATCTCTGTACTTGGTCGATCTACCTCCATGTTGATGTCCGAGAGGTTTCACCCTGGCTCAGCTTGAGCGTTGTTCCTCTGGGTTGTTCAATTCAGGTCTCACCCCTGAAATGCTCTTTCTCTTGTTAGCTGTCTTCAAAGAGGTGAGAAGCTTCCACTGCCTGCGTCTTGACAGGCTCTGTGTGGTTGGCTGCGACGCAAACTCGCCTATGCAAGTCTGGTTCTTGGGTGGCATACAGGGTCTTGTAGGGTCTCCATTGCACAGCATGCCTCTTCCTGCCTCACTGACTGTATGCTAATTGATGTAGCTCGTTTGTTCTGCTCGTGTAGCCTCATCTTGGCTTCTTTGGCAAGTATGGAAGTCCTGGCTGTGCTCGCTCAGCTTCTGTTGGCGCAGGCTGGTAGTAGCTTGGTCAGCTCCTCCCTTGTTGGCTAGCCTTCTTCTCCTCGACTTTCTTCAGTCTATCCTTGATCCATGGCTTCTCTTATTCGTCTATGGTCTGTGCCCATAACCTCTTTCACAGGCTTCCCACAATGCGATCTTGTCTGATAGGTGGTCATTTGTTGCCACTGTTTCTGTCTCCTAACTGACTGAGAGCCACTTGGATATTGCAGTTGCTGAACGATAGAGTATTATGGAAATGCCATGCTTTGCGTCTTCTTGTTTTTCAATCTTTCAAACGATCTTGAAACTTTTTTTCTTTGTTTTCTGCAGAGTACTTTCTCGGCAGACTCAAAGCGAATCCTTGATCTTGGCTGGGACTCATTAGGATGTGTAGGTCGACCCTATGTCTGCGGTCCGCGTTCATTACTCTCACGTTTCTCTGTAGGGTAGCTCCACTCATGTTAGCTGTTGTTCTCACCATGACGTGATCTATCTTAGTTCATCTGTCTGGTGGTCGCTGGAGGAGACCCAGGTGGCTTTGTGGCACGCTGTGTGAAAACCTGAAAAAAGCGTGCCTCAATTCCACAAGCATGTTTGGCAGCACCAAAAATCAGCTAGGCATTTATCAATTTTCATTTTACAGTTTCCAAGCCAGGTCCACTCCCATTTCCCGGTCTCTATCAGTGTTGTCAGTAACCGACTTGGTGTTCATGCTCCCCCTTGTGGATGAGCATGTCCCATATCTGGAATCTTGTCTACACACTGTCTGAAGCTGGGTGTAAGAAGTCTGTCCTTTGATTCGTCCGCCTCGCTGGTTGTTGGTAGGGCGTTATTGTCCACATAGAAAAGGACCACCTTCTCGGATGACGCTGAATCAAATCGACAGGATACGCATGGTGTGATGATTGCGGTACTGAAAACAGTGCTCCCTCATTCCAGCAGGATCTTTGGTCCTGCAAATGCCTATTGGACAGCAGGAGACCATTGCTCAAGCTCCGTGTACTACCGGTCTTCTTCACTTTATATCGGAGTAAGAGCTAAAGTTTCTCCCTGACCTGTATTTCTTGCTCACTCCTTCTGTGACCATTTCCATCCGGATTTCAGTCACAAATGCCCGGATTCTGTAGGGAGGGGCGTTGATATCTGGTTCTATCTCTCTCCTCATCATCTGCTCTGCGCACCCACAGTAGCGGTTTTCCAGTAGGGTCTCACGTTCCTATGTCTCCAAGTGGATATTTAAATCCTAAACCTGTGCCGATCGTCGACAACAACCTTCTGGGGAACTTGATCCTTAGGATGGTTCCTTAGTCTTCGGTTCTGTATGACACTCTCTCCAAGGAGGTCGTACTAGCCCTGAAGTACTTCCCTGACGGGTTTGGCTTGCAGTACGTACTTGTCAGGATTTCCTTGAAGTGATCCCAAGAATCTCTCCTATGACTGATGTAGTGTATGGCCCACAGTATGTGGTTGGGGGGGTTACATGTTTATGGGATTTCGTTTACTGGATGATTGTTTCTTACGGAGACAGGTTGTTAGCACACTGTGGCCAATCCCCCTTCTACTTGGGGGAATGGTGACCTCCTTCAGTAGCCTTCTTTTACGACGAACTTGCCTGGTGATGTGCGGGCAGGGTTCATCCCCCATTTCATTGCAATGCTCGCTGTGCAAGATATACCCAGGGAGACCCACGGGAGGTCTCATTTTTTAACACTCAGTGGGGTGTATTTGTTGCATCAAATATCCTCTTTTAATGATCAAGTCATAAGATGTTAGTATTATAAATTATTTTGTAGATTTTTTCTAACACAAATAACAGGGTGCATATCATTTACCTCGACTTGCCAGATCTTTATTACTATGTTGTTGTGAAACTAAGCTTAGTAGAGTAAAACATAGATTCCTAAAATAATTTTAAATACAATTATGCACCACGCCTTGATAATTTCCAATTGTACATACCATTATTCGATGAGCAGTTTTTAAATAGCACCCTTTTCTGATTACAACGATATTACTTTTTACTCAGATTTAACCTTTAAGATCACAGTGTTTAGAGTGATGTCTTGCAACTAGCACTGCTTTAAAGCTGTTTTTTATCTGCTTGTATGCGTAAGTCCATATCAACATGTTTCACTGAATCAGCTAGGTCCGATAACATACATCAGCAAGCAGTAAGTGATAAAAAATAAACAACTTGATGAAAAAAAAAAGAGAAATCTTTGGGGAGAAAAAAATAGGACAAGGCACACCATGTTTTACATTCATGATGTCATCTATAGGCACTTGCTATTAAGTCTCGATTGGATTAAAAACAATCTGAAACAATAGGGGGCTATTATACAAATCTACCCCGTGTTTACACTCCATAGTGGACCTACATTGTACTATCTTATGTCATGTCACTTATAGTTCACCTCTTATTCTGCTTTCTGACATTTCTGATACATGGCTCTCAAACATCGTAATAGTTTTACCCTTCATCACCATTTTCACGATAGTGAGAATAGGCCAAACTTCCGTTTTCTCTAGTTTTAACAGAACATCAAATTGCTTTTTCAATAGTCAATATATGCTACCATAGAGACTTTACTGGTTACTCTTGAGCCAAACTGTTTCTGTACAAAAATGCATTGCTTAGCGGTAAAACATGATTCTATAGATGGAGTATCCTCTCTCTAATAACCAAGCTCTTGGTGCCTCACCTGTATATTTATTTTCCATAACCCATTCCTTGTAACTTATTGTTATAATAGTTACCTTATATCGCTTATATTTATATCATCAAGTAAGAGAAATTCCCCACGGTAGTTCAATTAGGGTTATCTAAACACTCTCCCTTTTTAATTGCAATGTTATTTTTTTTTATTGATTCAGCCCATAGTTTATCTGGAAAAAAGAATAGATCATCAAACTATTTTGTGAATTGTTTTAATGAGGGCAAATAACAACAGCCCACTATATTTTCACCCTCCATATTTTTGCATTCACCAAATGATGTTGATAAGAGTCCGGCCATGCTTTCTCGACTCTATTAATTTTTAGTGCCAATAATTTTTCATCTTTTTAGATTACTGGTGACAATCAAAATCTTTCCTCGAGTTCTAATCGATGTCAACATCAGTTAATCATGGTTATGTCGGCTTAATCGAGTCTTTCTACCAACTGGGCTTTTTGATGAATTTTGAAATGTTGAGAAATCCATCTGTCAACATGTTATGCTATTATCTTTTGGCTGACTTGTTCTAAATGACGGACTTCATTCTTTACACTTTGTCAGAAACTGACCTTTGAGAAGAGATAGAGGACCATCATGATCTGCAAGTTAAGTCTTATTGATACTGATTTTTTTTTCGTTCATCTAGCATGCATTTATTTATCCCCTCGCGCTTTGGGATCTGTCATGCGTTGAGTGTGCGCGAGTTCTCTCCGTTTTGGGGCTGCCGGTTCCCAAAATGGTTGAGATTTGCAACCATGTAGTGCACCATCTGCATAAGTCTAAATGGGAGGACTCACCCTGACAGAAAACAAAGGCTTTCCTCCAAGTATGGGCAGTGTGTGGCAGAAATTTGGCCAAATGTCATCTACCGGAAAAAAAAAATACCTCCAAAAGTTACCAGATAACTATAAACATAACTTCGATTCTCAATGCTCATCTGGTGCGGGTTCGCGTGGTCAAGATAAGTGAAGCTGTCTCACGATTTCCCGTAGCGTTCATTATAGGCACTAGGTCATCATGACGACTTGGGTGATAAAGCCTGCGGGTCCAAGTCTACCTTTCGTGGTTTTTTCACTCCCGACCCAGGTCCTTTGCACAAACTAGCTCCCAAAAACTAACCTTAACATCGATCCTTCTGGATATACTAAGAACTATGTTTCTCCAGAAACGCAGTGAGCAGCAGCACATGATTCTCAAAGGAGGATGAATTGACAGAACTAAATACCCTTAAATGCACATTCTATAACGGGAACTATCAAGCGAGTGCAGGGATGGTACAGGAGTGGAACAATTAAATGTTTTAGTCGCTACAGTTCAGACAAAGTGACTATTCATGTGTGAGAACTGAACAACTACTCACTCGTAGGGATAGAGTATCCATCATGATGAGCCAGGACGTTGTTGAAGTCTCTCATGGAAAGTGGTACCAGTTCATTTAAGCTGAGGACGGTTTACAGGAAGACGTGAAAATGAAAGGTCTGTTCCCATGTGCTGTTATATTTAGTAAGCTGCTGCAATACCAATTTTTGCTCAAATGTTCCCAGTTACTGGCCATTCCCGCAGCAACTGTAAATTCATACATTTAAACCGACCCCTGTCATCTGATCGACAACGTTACGTATCGAGTTGGAACGTCTTCGCTATGTGGGCGATGAGCACATTTTTCAACCCATGCGTAGGCAGGACTTTGTTGTGTTCGTCCTTGCGATATGAAGCCAGTGACAATGTCAGTATGTCAACAGAACTACATGGACTCGTGACCTTAATTACGTGTGACTGAACCTGAAACTCCCTTAGTATGTTCAGTACCATTCCGCAAAAAAAAAAAGATCCCATCTCAAATCCGTAAACAATGTCCCAAAGATGCAGACAACACCAAGAAAAGTTAAGGGCCAAGCTCGCCAATATGTGACAATGACTGTGTCTTGAAGAGCCCTTGTGTCTTGTGTAAACATTGTCTCCATCTCGTCTCTAATGTGGAAGACTGAATAGAAGAAAAAACAAACCAGTATGTAGTACACGCAATCTGGTTCGTCAGCAGTGAATTGAATGCCACGGCACACACAGTATTTCCACTTGTCTACTGTTCGGGATCCTACAGCAACAGACAGCTATTCGTATTGGTACTCTGAACAGCTGTTACTTGTGTTCTTCTTCTCTTCTGAGGAGTCTGTTGTGCTGGAAGAGGCTGACGGTACAGTTGGTCCCCAGCTGCCGCTCTCTCATCCCCGCGTCGGATGACTCTCCGATATTCGGTATTCATAATTGTGACCCAACACCCTCGTTATGTGTCTATTCTAATACTGCAATACAATGTTTGCGAGCGTCGATTAAGGGATCCAGCAAGCGATATACACTACCCGGAGTTCGAGAAAAGCGTGTAGGGTACATAGTTACATGCAATGCGACATACAATCATCTTTGGGATTGGCACTTATCTGTTGTGAATCAGATGCGACAATCACCCTGGAATACTCTTGGAATTGAATGATCCTCTTGCGAAGGAATATAAGTGTGTTGTTTTGGTTACCATCAAGCCAAGAATGCGAAAATAAATGTTTTTTGTTTTGTTGCCAGGAAAGGAACGTTCATTGCTCTAGGCTTTGCAAGACTTTCGTAAAGCTCGAACAGCACGTTGAACTAAATAACACACAACACGCATCTTAAATTACAATTTTAAGATTTAAGATAAAGCAACTAGTGGCGAGTGCTAGTAGCAGGGAGTTACATTCATTCTGTCGTTGGACTGTATCCCAGGTCTTACATTGGCTGACTTCGCTTGGCTGTGGACCTTGAACATGAAAGGAATAGGAAAAGGCTGCCTTTTAAAATTGCAGACAACAGACAATAATGTATCGAATCCTTGATTTTTTGTACTCATACCTCTAACTGCCATGGTTTTCCATGTCATTCATGTCCATACCTAGCACCCCGTTTGATATCGTTGGTTACCGTTGCAGTCCTCCAGCAGCCAGAGGCTATATGGCTTCCTTTTTCCTTGATTGCTAAATAGCCAATAAATTTGTCATTGACAATTGTCAATTGACCAATTGACACCTAGTCAACAACCCCCGCCCCCCCCCCCCCCGATCGCTCTCCCGCTCACAGCTATAGATTCTACTCATAAGATACAGAGGGATTTGATATGACCAGTCATACAAGTATGTCGCACCGCACAACGATGATTATGAGGATAAAGTCCAGGGGAGAAACAAGGACAGCAGTTTCTACAACTCTACTCCAGCGAAAACAGTGGTATGGGTGCAACCTTAGAACACATCATCATCATCTTTACTATGGAGAACTTAAACGGGCAAAAAGTGGGAAATGACAACACATTGGGGAAATAATGGACTAGGACATGGCGTGTACTTTCATGACTTTATGGTCTGACAGTTACGACAATGGCAGAAGAGTCCCTATGAGAAAAGTTTTAAGCTCTAGTCTGGAAATGGACTATTTATCACTTCTTACTGGAACTTCTATTCCACACAAAGTAAGACATTCACAAGCAGCAACATTGGACACAGTTGGTAACGGAAAACGTCACATATACACTTGTCTGAAAAAACTCAAAATTTATTGACCAATATTGATCAGCGGACAGTGGAGATTCATCATCTAATAGGACTGCGAGCTACTTAGTTGAGAGGGGGTAGCCCTAAGATGCAACATACAGCTGACCACTCCTATGAGTGAAGATGAGGATCAAGTTACGATCTCAGATCACGCGTATGATTGAAACTACAACAAAACCAAGACAAAAGATACTGGGACCGCTGTCATTTGAACGATCTGAGAGGAAGATAATAATTGGTATAGAGGATAGCAATAAGCAATTCATCGCAACTGCAGTATCCAGTAAGTGTAATGATAGTTGTAAGACCACTGCTCGTAATGGGACTCTGAGAACCAGAACCGAACAAAATGAAGATGTAGAAAGGGTAGTTAGGGAACAATCAGAAGAGAAGAACGCTCTACTTCAAATATCCGGAGAAGAGGTGCTTGGCTACAGGAAAAGACTTAATGGGTAATATAGAAACACAGAAAATACTAATATTAGCAGGAGCATAAAAAAGTCTAAGATGCAAGACAAAATGGATCTGTTCGTAGAACAGGACTGGGAAGCTCGGTTTCGATGTGTAGTAAGCGGCTATCCGAATGATCATGAATAATAGACTGTTCACACATTCGGATGACGGATAAGAACCGAATGAAGAAGCATACAAGGGAAAAGACCAGGGACGGCGGTGAAATGAAGCTTTCAAGAGGACTCAAAAAGGAGGCTAATGAAGTTTATGGATTTGTCAGAAAAAAATAGCATAAGCACGAGAGCGTAGAACGCAGCAGAGAATGGGAAGACAGGAAAAGAATCTGTACCAAGCATTGTGTGAAACGCTCACCAAAACAAGACACTTAGACCAGCAGCAGCAGTGAAGATAAGAATGGGGAGCTGCTAATGACAATCAAGTGGCCAGGCATGAGGAGATTGAATGGAGACACTTCCAGGATGTTCTCAACAGGAGAGTGCACACAGATTGTATATGTGATACCACTCACAAGTACGGCACCCAGGGGTATGACAGAGGTGGAAGAACTAGACATCTTCAGCAGTAAGAACCAACCATCCATGAATTTCAGAAAGCTCTTGAAGTCCTTCAGACTACGGAAAAAGCATCCTGTAAATGCACCTAGGAGCAGACCAGGATCACCAGCATGAGAATGCTTAATGCAGGATCCATGGAAAGGACCTGGCAAGGACTGAAAACGACTTTGTCCTCCGCTCTGGCTGGGGAAGGTAGGTAATGCGAATTTACTTAGACGGTAAGTACACACAGTGGACGAAAGGACTCATATGCAAGATTCCCAAGAAAGGTAATTGTTTTCTGGACGTGTGGAAACTGGTGTGGAAATATTACACTACTTACACCTTGGCTCCGGGAAAGGTGATCTTTAGCTAATGATCCTAATCAACAGAATATCAAGATTTGGAAGTAGACCTATTTCTCTCAGAAATAGGAACAGCTGGATTCGACCCTTAAGGTTCGCTCCATCCTGCACTTCCTCGCAGGGCGAACTGTCATGCCAAATATATTTATATCTGGGGAACATCTTGGAACAAGTCACACGGATTGGAACGCCTACTAGATCACTACATTCACTTTAAATATATTGACTTTGGAACACAAAGGCCTTTGACTGCACTAAACAGAGAACTCTGTGCCATCATCCATGCCAGTTCTCTATGGATTCCACACGAAACTCATCCAGATGGTCAATGACAATGTACAGAGCGACTGTCAGTCTGCATACTGTCATTGTTCAGATCAACGATAACAAAACCGACTGAGTTCCAGTGTTCATTTACCGTCGAGCATGGAAGTTGTTTTGAAACTGGGAATGCTGCATGTCAGGATTCCTCTTCACTTTCTGTGATAGATATACTGGGTGATGGAGAAGAAACACGTGGTGATAGGCGACGAGAATTGGGATTAGATGGGACACTCTATGGAACTATGGTTTAGAAGACCCATTTGATCTTCTGTAGATGACATCGCCCCACCCTTTCATCAACCAATGACCATCCTACACACAAAACTACAAGACTCGATGAAGACGCAACACAGCAAAGGTTGGATCACTCAAACTGAATGGACTGGAGTGCAACTATAAGCCATGAAAAAGTAAACAGTAGGACCATCGATGGTCTTGAGGGTTGGAGATCAGGAAAGTTGGAAGTTGATAGGGGTATATTAGTGAACCTCACCTATCTCGGAGCAAACGTCACCACCAATGTTGGAGGATAGGAACAGACAGACGGTCTCAAGATAGAGAGTATATCCAAGATAGAGAGTTTATTTAGCACTGGCCATTGTGCGCAGATATGAAACGATTATCCAACATCTGGCAAAATGCGGTGACATATGGCAGGAAAAAAACCAATAGATCCACTTTTCAAGGTAGCCTTGTTTTGTTCAACTTCTTCTCATACAGATGTGTAGACTGAAAATTATCGATAAGGTTAAGAAAGAGAGAGAAACTAGACATTTTCCAAACAAATGTATTTTTTACTGAGGCACGTTTAAGGTCTTCAAATGAATTCTGGATGGCAGAACACATTTCCGAAACATGACAGTCTTGATACGTAATAATAGACTTAAGGAGCACGGAACAAAATCAGCCATGTGAGATTAGAAGTACGGAGATGGATGGATCGAAGCACATGTCCTACAAGAAAAGACAGGAGTGTACGACCATGTGCTGTTAGCCCTCGGTATGCGTCACATGAATGGGTGATGAAGGAAAGGTGGTGCGAGACGCCCAACAATAACATGTGCGACGTATATTGTGAGTAGATAGTAGAGCGGGAACGGCGCAGGATTAGAGGCTCTGTGGAAACGGTCCGCTGTCACGACGCACTCAGCTGCAGGGACCAGCAGAACCACTCCCCCCCGCCTCGCGCCCCCCCCCCCCCCCCCCCCCCCCCCTGCCCCCCGGAAGGTCGGTTCGAGCCTTGCTGTGCACTCCTGGCCACTGGAGAGAATTAAGGATTTAGATAGATGCATTTATATTCCAATTCTTGCTGATCACAGTCAACGGTTTTTGATCTCCGTTTCTTAAATGTTTTCGGTAAAGTCTTTCAAAAAGGTTTCTAGCCTTTTTATTTCATCCTTTTTACATTCATTTTCAATAACCTCAATGTATCTATTTCATGGATCCTTTCCACCTTTATATTGATATGTACCTGTTTCTTCATACATTCAGCACTGGTCTTTTATGAAAACCATTTTAACAAAATCTAGTGAGCATACATATTAATGTTCTCATCAATCATCACAAAAGGCCATTATTTAAAAAAATTTCATCCATGTCACATCTTTGGTAGATCCTTTTTCTTTAAAACTTTATAAACTGAGAGTTTGTTTTCATCCCATACAAAAACTTTTTCCATAACTGATAGGCTCCTCAGTTTTCCACCCCTATGTTGATATTATATTAGCTTGAGCTTATATATTTAATAGCCTACAAACTTATTAAGGTAGGAATATCCAGGAGGACAGGAGAGGTTGTTTCCTTACTTGATGATTTGTTCCCCTTTTTGTATGTGTTTATTGTATATAAAGTATGTGATCGTTATACTTGAGATTTTTGATCTGTGATCGGATTTTGTGATCGCGAATCAGAACGCATCTGGCAACAACACAATGACAATGATCAGTCAAAAATTACTCTAGATGAGAAACAATCATACACTAAAAAAATTATATCATTAAACTAACAACTACCATCCTCCGATCATTGAGTTGTATGTATAGTCAGTCACTTAGTGTTGGTCACCTCTTTACATACTGCCATTACTTTAGAATTGTTAAAACTAAAAGAGCAGTTGCCACATATTCAATAAAGTAGCAATTTTATCCTATAATTGTTAGATAACTATGTCATAAGCGCAGATTGCTCTTCTATTCAATAGTAAACATATTCCCAATTGTAATTTACTATAAATGTTGATAAACACATATCCTTCAGAAAATTACTATTGTGTATGAGAGACATTACTTTTGATATGTGACGTTTGCAAGTCTGATTTTAATACATTGATGACAAGGTAAGGTATTTGTAGATGATTCTGATTGTTTAGAGTTTCCTCATATATGTTTATTTATATATTACTCATCAGTGTCAACATCTCCAATTTATTACTAAACTTTCTTTATCCAACTAAGCTAATTCCATTATCATATTGTCAGAAACATAAGTTATAAATGCTGCGAACCTCAGGCTATAGGGTATACACACAAGAACTAAGCAAAACATTCTTGCTGTACACAAACAGCAGATTTGTCACAAGAGAAAACGTGCAAAATATTAGAGGTATATGGGCACATCCCTAAACTATTCACAAAGGGCGAGTTTTTCACTTCATGCCTCTATTAAAAAAACAAACCACTAGGATCTCTCTCCAACTTTGTAATGGCATAAACTTTAATTTGCGGACCTTACAGAAGGCCTATGTATAGCCAATAAAAAATCTGGTCATGGACATTTTCCTAAGGATAACGTTTATTTTCAGACATATAAAATCAAAGTAAGACATAAGTACAAAATTCTCTATCTAGCAGATTATTTGACAACAATTCAACTATTTACGTTCCAAGACTAAAAATGAGATAAAAGTTTAATTGTTTATCTGTATATTTGGCTATCAATTCATTTGATCCACACCATTATCTCTTCCCATTCCTCTTACAAATCTTCTAAAACCTCGCTTTCTTTCAACAAGCAGTTCTCTTAAAGATAGAGCTTCATTTTTATAAGGAACTTGCCTTACAACACTCATGGTCATCTGGGTATGACTATAGTCCCAATTCCCACGCCTACTCGTCCTCTAGATACGTCCCAGCCCTTGCCCTCCGCCCCGCCCGATGGTCAAGCACATCATCAGGCCCCCCTGAGCCCCCCCCCCCCCCCCCCCCCCCCCCCCCCCCCCCCTAATTATCTCTAAGAGAAGCATGGTCTGAGCCTGTCTTTTTTACTGAATTGTCCCTGCGCTGAAACCTGGCTCTCGCGCGTCCGTTTTTACGTTTCCTACCCTGTGAATTGTGACTACAAAGGTCATCTTAGGATGAATTTGTATGTGGCGGCCCCAACATGTATTACTTATTTGAAGATCATGTTAAGGGTCATCCTTTCGCCTATTAATGATTTCAAAGATCATAGACTATTCTCACAGTTTTTGTCCGCTGCCCTTAGCACTCTTATAAGATATGGGGTCAAGATTGTGCCTATTATCTCTAACAGTTTTGGAGAATCCATCGATCTACATAAAAAAGTCCTTAGAACACTTTCAGAATAGATGAATTTTGCCTTCAATACTCCTACAGCCTTATCTTGATATAAAATTACAACACCTATAGTCGCAAATAATGGAGGTCGAGAGTCTTGGGTTTACAATTTATTCTCTTTGTGCACTCTATCGAACCTTGAAGTCTGCGCTACATCCATTTTTTCCCTGAAAGAAGATTTTTCACAACCATTTCACATAACTCGGCTCAATTTTTTAAGTCTCCATTACTTTTCTTTTCCATGCCTTATGGGAAAATTTTTTTTTAATGATGTTGTTTCTTGTCTCGACCTGCCTTCCTTTGGGCTCTGTTCTGCTCTCCTTTCTATGTTTGTTCCATTTCTTTTCTTGATCCATCTAGATATCTGTTTTTGAATTGTTTCATAATCCTAATTTTAGTCCTAAGATTGTCTATCGTCTCTGTCTAATAACACACATTTTCTTCTTTTAACTCCGTTGTCCAAGAATCATTGGCTGCTAAGCTCCGACAAGTATCGGATTTGGATGCCATGGCTAGATTTTCCATTTATAATGACCGCAGCATGATCAGTTTTAGGTGTGCCCACACTTAGTGATTGCGGCAGTACTTTTCCATCATCACACAGATCTCGTTGTAGTTCTTCACACTTGTTGCATGAAATTGGTGGGGGGGCCGGAATGCAGGTGGAGGAGTTACCCTTTTTTAGTCACGAGTGGGATGCCCAGAATGGTTATTCTACGAACCACTAGCATGAGTTTGTAGTGGGTGGAGCCCCCCAAAGGAAGAAATAATAGCAGCGACCAGAACGCTTTTCATTGAGTCGCAGGTGTGGTCGCGAAATAAATGCGTTTTCTCTTAGAGAAGCAGACAGAATCTATCTGATATTGCGATCGAGGATAAATTGAATGTGATTGTCTTGGAAAGGTAGAAACTCATGATAACGAGAACTTGTTAAGAATGAGGTCCGATATTAAGGATTACGATACGGGATAGTGGACGGAGGAAATAGCGGCAAGTTAGGGTGAAGAGTCTTTAGTTCCCGTTTCTCTTTTTGTGCCTGAAAATAACTGTGCGTATACACAGGCACAGTCCTGTCTGTGCTTCACACACACTCGGTATGTGGAGAAATTTGATTCTCCGCCGCCTCTGTCCGCGGTATAGACGACCTGATATCGTATGCCTTTTGACTGTTTTCTCATTATTACACACTTTTGCTCTTGAATCTCGAACAGATATGCTAGATAATGAATTAAAACAGCATTGAAGAAAGGAATAGAAAAAGTGGTCTCTAATGGTCTGCTCCAAGGTTCGAACCAGGTGAGAGCAGATGGGTAACCTCCCCCCCCCCCCCCTCCCCCCCCCCCCCCCCTTCCCCCCCCCCCTCCACACCCCCCCCCCCCCCCCCCCCCCACTACACCACACACATTCATCCTTAATTGTGCTTTTTGGTGTTGTGTATGTGAGCCCTGTGACCACTACTGGACACTACTTTAGAGACTACCAACATTAAATTTGGTAGAGTTACAGAAGTTCTGTGTTGTTTCGAATTGTACATCACCTGGTGCATGCTGACTAGGCGACAGTGTGTCAGTCATGTACAAGAAATACACTTTCTGTACTCTTATCAAACATGTTGGAAGCACACGGCTGTTTTGAACAGCAGTATAAAGGTCACATGTTGATTGAATTATGACTTGTTCTTCAAAGAAAATTTGTTAAACAAAAACTTCTGTCTTACCTCGAGACATACATTAAATCCAACAGGTGCTCATGGGTCATTGTGTTGACTACTGCCTTGATTTGTTCTATATGCACATATCTTACTTACTTAGGCGCCCATCACTGCCAACTGAGCATATAGGGCCGCGAATACAAAGTCCCGCCAGAAGTCCTGTCCCTGGCTCATTCTCTCCAGCTAGTCTCCAGGTATATCCCATTTTCTGGTTTCTGCCTCTAGAGTCGCGTCTGCCAGGTGGTTTCTTGCCTTCACTTCTTTTTTCGTTCTTTATTTTTTTATTGTTTTCCTGGGGGTCTCCATGTTTAGTAGCCTCATTGCCTTGTGATGTTGCTTTGACTGGCCTCCTTCTCAGTAGTAAGTTAAGTACTGTTCCTTTCTGAGCAGAAGGCCCATAAGGGCCGGCCCGGCTTATCCGGTTTCTGTAGCGTAAGAAACGAACTGATGGTTTTCACCACCCCTGTGACAGGACGCTAGTCCTGTCGCTAGAGTACTCCTCAGCAGAGCTTCGGTTACCCACCATTGTACACCTGGGTGGAGTGAGGAATATAGGCAGTAAAGTGTCTTTCCCAAGGACACAACAACCGAGACCGAGCGTGGACTCGAATACCCGCGTGACTCTCTGGTAACTCACGAGTTGACCGCCTTAAAACATCGACTCTGGCGGCCTCATCTGGCTGTTCTCAGGATCTACCGTGCCCATTCACATACCCATCTCCTTGCAACGGATTTCATTTTCGGCTCGTGCAGCTGGTTGGTACGTTGCCACAGGTCTGCATTGCTGATGGTGTCGGGCAGTGGATCTGGAGGATTCGTCTCAGCAGCTGTTGATGAAGGTCTGCACTTTCTTGATGGTGGTCTTTGTTGTCCTCCATGTCCTCCGCTCCATATAGTAGGACTGACTTGCGTTGGAGTTGAACACCTGATCTTTGTGCGGGTCGACACAACCTTGGAGCTCCAGATGTTCTTCAGCTGCAAGTACGCTGCCCTCGCCTTGCCAATTCTTGCTCTGACGTCTGCGTCTGTGCCGCCCTGCATGTTAATGATGCTACCCAGGTACGTGAATGTCTCCACTTCTTCCAGCCCTTCCCATTTAGTGTGACTGGGTCCTCACTCACTGCGTTGATCTTGAGAATCTTGGTTTTGCCTTCATGGATCTTGAGGCCAACTTGTAATGAGGTGGCTGCTAGTTCTGTAGTCTTGTCCTGCATCTGTTGGCGGCTGTGGGAAAGCAGGGCCAGGTCGTCTGCAAAGTCGAGATCATCCAGCTGCTCCCACGTGTCCACTGGATTCCATTTCTTCTGTATGCCGTTGAAGTCTTCATGGTCATAACTATTGGTAAACACATCAGCTGGTATCACTTCCTATTCGACACTAATATGCTTGAACTATTGTCAAATCCATGCAGGATTTGCTGTTTTATCATATATACCATAATTTTTACCTGTGATTGGTGACAAATAAGGTGACAATGACAAGACATCTGGTGACCAGACACATAAACTTGCGCCTAAATGCAAGTACAAAGACATACCTACTTGTGACAAAATTTCAGTTTGATAGCTTGTCATGCACACACACAATTGTCTTAGGAGTAAAGTAAGTCAATGGAGGTGAAAACCTTTAAAGAATTCAAAATCTCAGGCAGTTTTAGCTCTGTAGAACCAACAACAAGAGGTTTAAACTCAACAAAAACTGTTTGTCAATTT